>JAJTIZ010000046.1:0-322220 GCA_021365335.1 Phaeosphaeriaceae sp. PMI808
ATAGGGTTAGGAGTTTAGGATTCTTTTATTTATAACTATATCGCGACACGAGGCTTTTTAGGATCTAATTAGTTAATTATCCTTTTTAAGCTCTTATTAGACTTTAGTCTTAACTGTACTAAATTTAATATAGCTTAATTTAGCTTAAACTATTTAGGTACTAGCTTAGTATAGGTATAGTAGTAGTTCTTAAGTTTATAAGTTAGTTGCCTATAAGCGAGGTATTCTTTACTAGTACTCTTAAGAGTTCGCTTACTCATTTAATTAGTTACTTATAAATAATTCTACTAGGGTCTCCCCTAGCTACCCTATAATAAGGTAGATAGTGCTCTATTATCCGATATACTAGAGGCGTCCCTCTATATATCCTAGTCGGCTTTACCGCTAGTTATATATACTAACCTAAGAGCCTTCTACTACTTGAATAGGGGATAAGATTAGATTATATAGTCTTAGAAGAGTTTTATTATCTCCTTTCTATATATAGTCGATCTATTTACTCTAGGACTAGAGAAGGTTATTACCTATATAGAGGCGACCTTTTAAATAGCGCCTAGAAAGTCTTTTATTATATCTTAATTATTTTATAGCTTACTTACTCTTTCTATTTTAGTAAGAGTAGCGGCTTAGTTATATTCAGTTAGCTACGTATCCTAATTGTTTAGAGATCTTATAGGCTTTAGAGTAGTATAGTACTTTTATCGTACTTTATTATATTGCTTATCTAGGTCTATACCAAGTATATCTCTTAAGTTCTTAACCTATATCTTAATTAATTAACTAGGTCTATAGTAGCTTAGGTAAAGGTATAAGGCTATAGTCTTAATAATATAATTTACTACTTTACTTAGTTTATCCTTCTCTTCTTTATATAGTTTATATTTAAGTTAGAAGGCGACTATTTATTTTATATACTATTTACTATCCTCCTTAAACGCTTTAAGACTAGCTAGTAATAGCTCTAATTTTCGTATTAGAGCTTAGGGTGTTACCGCTAACTATATTCTTATTAGAGAGTCTAAGATCGTACCTAACTAGGTAGATTATAATACTACCTAGCTAGAGGCGCTTATAATAGCTATTACCCTTACTAGCTCGTAGTTACTAATATCTAGTTTAATAGGAGTTACTAGTTTTAGAGTTAGTTTAGTAATATTATCTAGATTAATAATAGGCTAGATATTAAGTAGGTCGTAACTTATCTTAAGTTGATAGTACTATACTAGCTAGCTATTATAATCTATAAGGACTACTATAGCTTCTCGGTTTAGTAAGTAGCTTATATTAAGCTTAGTTAAGGGTTATAAATATTAAAGTTTAGTAGGGCGTACTAAGGGCTAATTATAGAGCGCGCTAGTTAGGACTAGCTAATTAATAGAAATTAGGTCTACCTAAATTCTATATATAGGTACTAATTAGCTTAACTTAGCTTAATACTTGATTTAATACTTAGGTTTAGCGTAAGGTAATAAGACTCTTAACTATTAGATTTAAAGGTTACTTGGAAAGATTAATATAATCAATAGGATTAATTAAATTAATTAATTATTCTATCTATTATCTACCCTTTCTACTACTCTTAATATACTTTAGAGAGTTCCTTAATTACTCTCGTACTCTAGGGTCCCCCTTTATTAAGCTAGCGCGTTACTTAATTGCGGCTCTCCTATTAAAGAGATGCCCGTAGTTACGCTAGTATAGCGCGGTTTAATTTAGCTCGCTTAGCTAGTAGCACGCGTACGCGCGTACCTATCTCGATTACTATCGCGATTATTATCTAATCTAATAGGTAGTTAAGAGTTTAGATTATCTAGTTGGATTCTAAACGTTTATAGCTAGCGTATAGTTAGTAATTAATAGAGCTCTAACTGCGTCTAGTTTCTAGATTAATAGAGTAATTATATCTAGGTTAATCTTATCCTAAACGTTATATACTACGCATCTAGATTAAAGCTAAGTAATCTATATAGTATAGTCTATATCGCTCCTTAGTATTACTATTAGATCGCGTTACGATATATAGGCTATTTTATATTAATTAATTAACTTAATTTAGTTAAGATAGTAAGACTCTTAATTATTAGATTTATAGGTACCTTTAATAGTTCACCTTAATCTAGATAATAATGTAATTATAGTACGTAGTAAAAAGATAATTGATTAATATATAGTAATAATTGAATTAATTAATTACTCTATTCTCTCCTTCTTTAATCGCTCTACTACTCCTCTATATACTTATCTCTACTTAGTATACTAAGGTTTACTAGTATAGATAGTAGAGATCTATTATCTTGGTTATTATAGTTCGGCCCTATACTATTTAGATTATAATGCGATAGTCCACTATATTTAGTATAGATTAATAGAATTTAGGTATACCTAATTTCTATTAATTAGCTCGCTTAGCTATTAGCGTAGCGCTAGCGTGCGATCGTTAGATCGCTCTATCGCTAGATTGCTCTATCGCATATCTAATACTTATAGAGGGGTGATAGTGAAAAGGAGTAATCGATTTTTTAACGTTTTTCAACGTATTATAACTTAACGAAAAAAATAGTTAAAAATATAAGAGATAGAGATTATTAAAGAGAAAAACTATAATATTCTTTTTAAAATTTTAGATTCTAATTATTAAGTATATATAGGACTTCTATTTCTTTCTAAAGTTAGGGGGTTTTTTTTCTTCTACTTTAGAGAGCTACTACTTTTTATTTTCAGTATCTTTTTAGCTATATTTTATATATATAATATAGTTATAGTATAACTATAATATACTAGACTTTTAGCTAAATCGTATTACTAGTTTATATTATATAGAAACTTTTAGTTTTTACGCGTTTAGGAGTATAATTATATATTTAACTAAGCTAATACTTAGTTTGATAACCCTTAGCTATCTTTACTACTATATATCGCCGAGGGAGAGATAATATACAGTTATCTATAGCTGACTAGGCTATAGCTAGCTACTCCTCCTTTATCGCCTCCTTAAAGACCTTTATACTCCTTTCGTTAACTCTAATCCCTAAGCTCTTTCTAGGGCGTTTATTTAGCCTATCTTTAAGTATACTCTATATATTTTCAATAGGATTTAGATCCGGACTATAGGCGGGGTGAGGATAAAGCTTAACTTTATTCCTTTTAAACCAATCCTTAACCGGCTTAGCTTTATAGAGTTTATGGTTATCTTACTGAAATTTCCACCCTATATAGATAATTAGTATATAATCTAGAAATATAGCTAATATATATATATATATATATATATAGCAATATATATATATATAAAGGAGTAAAATAGAGATAGGTTACTTACCGCGTTTTATATACTTTTTAAGTACTAGATTAAGTACCTCTCGTATATATCTTCTATTATTGAAAGGTATAGAAGATATTAGGTCTCTTATAAAGATTAATTCGGATCTTCCTCCTATCTAAATAGCTCCCCAAACCGAGATAGTTATATCTCTAGCTATATCTTAATTAGTATTATAGCTATTAAAAAACTAATTATATAGAAAAATTTGCTATAAAATATAGAATAAAATAGCCTACTAGGATTTTTTTTAAACTTACTTTTATTAGTTGTAGAAACTAATTACCTTCCGGCCTTTATAGAGCTAAATTTATAATAGTACTCCTACCTAGCTCCGTGCCCCCTTTATATAGAGCTTTCATCTAAAAATATAATCTTTTTAAGATTAATTTCCTTCTCTTCTAGCTTCTTGAGCTGCTCTTTAGCGTATTTAACTCTTAATTTAGCTGATTTAGCCGAAATAATAGCCTTTTTAGTAGCTATATTAGTAGTAACTCCCTCCTCTTTAAGTACTCTTTATAAACTCCTTTTACTAACTCCTAAATCATTTTCTATTATTAATCTCTTATTAATCTTTTTAGGGGACTAAATTATATCTCTTTTAATAACTCTTTTTTACCTAGGAGTTACCTTCTTTTTAATTACCCCTTTATCTACCTCCTTTTTACTCCTTTTAGCTTTAATCCTTTTAATAGTATTATAAATAGATTTAATATCTTTTTTAAGGACGTTACTAATTATATTAGGTAGAGTATTAGCTTCTAATAGAAGCTGAACTTAAGATTCGAATTTTAAAAGATTTTTAGCTATTTCGAAGAATATAGAAGGTAAGATAGAAAACTGAAAAAAGTTTCTTACTTATAGACTATAGACTAATATTTTAGTAATATATTACGTAAGCTTAATATTTTTTTAAATTTTACTTTTTTTTCAATTAAATAAAAAAATATAACTAACTAAGTAATATATAGTAAAAATTTATTTATATAATCTTTTCTAGCCTAAATAGGTATAGTTAAAAAATTAGACTTTTTTATACGTAAATTAAAAAGTTATATAACTTTAAAAATAACCTAAAAAAACCTACCTAGTTTAATAGTAAATTACGTAATATATATTAACTTTTATATAAATATTATACGCTAAAAAGAAAGAAGAGATCTTTAGCTATAAAACTAGGTATCTCCTATATTTTTAATAATTTTTTTCGTAGAGCTATAATACGTTGAAAAACGTTAAAAAATCGATTACTCCTTTTCGCTATCACCCCTCTGTATATACTTATATATTTACGCCTAAGGAGTATTATAGCGCAATATAAAGTACTAGTATAGGTACTCTTTAGAAACTATCTATTGGTTAGTATAATAAGTATATTAAACTTAGAGATAAACGCTTATAAGTTAAGTTACTTCTACGAAGTTTTAAGTAGTTTACTCTACCTATATAGTAAGGTAGTAAAGCTAGCTTAGCTAGGTATACTAGAGACTATATAAGGAGACCTACGCTAGTAGCTATTTTTTAAAGATTGCGTCGGCGCAATTAATAGAATTTATCTCTATATATATATACCTATAGTTGATTAAAAGCGCTACTATAATAGGTATAGTAAGTTAAGTTAAAATATACTAGTAGTAGTTAACTTTAAGATAATCTTTATATATATTTTACTTGGATAGGAAGGCTCTACCTATAATAGTAGAGTACTAAATAACGCGATAGAAAGAGGCTTTAGAGCGCTAGATAGGTAGTATTTCTTAGTAGATACTAGCTATACAAATAGCGCGTTATTACTTATACCGTACCGCAAAGTTTAATACTATCTATAAGAGATTAGTTAAGTTAGTAAAGTACTAAGTAATAAGTTTAAGTTATTTAACTATTATTACTCTAGTCTCTACAATATTATTAAGCGCACCTTTAGTATTTTTAAACGTTAATAGAGGATATTTAATAGGCTATATAAGTTTAGTAAAATAACTTAAGTACAGCTTATATTTAGGCTTATTACTATATACAACTTTATTAATTTACACGACGCTAGTACTATTAATCGCGACCTCTAGATATTAGACTTATATACTAATAAGACCCTAGAAGCAGCGTAAAACAACGTAGAAAACAAGTATAATTTAGCGTAGAGTACGAGCTATATAGACGAGTAGCGAGAAAGTATTGCGAGAGATATATAGGTAGTATATTATAGTTTTAAAGAGTTAAGATAGACGTTTTAGTAGTTTCGCTAAGTTATAATATATTACTAAGACCTTATAATAGCTAATTATAGTAGTAAATAAGTAGTAAATAGTATATAAAATTAGTTAATATAGTAGCCTAATAAGTTAAGTCTATATAGAATATAGAAAACCTATATTTTACTAGTAAAATATTAATAGTTTATATTCTCTATAGACGTTTTAGCTACGCTAGCGTCTATTATATATATCTACTATTAAGTAATTTAGTAATAGGCGACGAACTTAGCGATTTTTCTACTATCTTAATATTAAGAGTCTACTAAGATACTAGAGGTATATCGATAGAGTAAGGTTAGTTCTTAAAGATAAAGTAAGGTAAGAGGGATTTAGTCTTACTTGGTTATAATAGAGCGTAGAAGTAATAACTTGAATTACTATACTATATTAAGTTGAATATAATAAGCTATAAGGGTTTATTATCTATAGTTATATATATAAGCTATCCTATATTATCCTATACTATCCTATATTATCCTAGCGTAGTAGTCTATAAGACTTTATAGTATATCGTAGGATATACGTAATTTATCCTATACTAGCTTTCTGCTAAGCGCGTAGGATTACGTATATCTATAGGGTAGTATTATCTATTAGTCTACCTTTGTTAACCCTTTAGCTAACCTATCCCTACTATCTTCCTATTATTATCTTCTTATATAATTGTTATACTCTCTTCCTAGGTTTATAATACTATCCCCCCTCTCCTTTATTTATATCCTTATAAATCTAATCTAATAGTTTCTTATAGCACTACCTATTATTACGCTACTAGTAATCTTATAAATTAGACTAGAGTTCTCGCTATAGTATCTTATTAATATTACGCTAAGAAGGGATTAGAGTATTAAATATTATTATTAAAGAAAGAGTATAGGTACTACTATTAGAATAGTATAAAGGCGTACATTCTAGTAGATATTTTTATTCTAGATTATTCTAAACTAGATAAGGAAATAGCTTATCTAGAGTAATAAGAGATTAATGCCGACGTAGTAGAGGTAGTAGCGTTGTAAGCTTTATTAGCGGCGCGTACTAAGAAGGATTATCTCTAAAAATAAAGAAAATTATTAGCTTATTATAAGTAATAGTAGATAGATAAGTCTAGGAAATTTATTAAGGAACTTAAGGCCCTAGAAGTAGTTAATAGAATTAATTATAAGGTAACTCTTCTTAAAGATAGGCTAATACCTAGTACTTCATTATTAGATTAGAGTTCCTTTATACCTTCCTTACTTGAGGGTAATCCTAGCTTTAATAACTTACTAGGTTTAGAATTCGATTTTTATAGTACTATTATAATAACTAGTAGTAGTTTATAAGGTTTATTTTTAGTTCCTATATATTTTCTATATTATTATATCCTAACTATTTAATTAGGTATTCTCTTTCTCTATTCTAAGTTTAGTATCCTAAGACTTATTCTACTTTAAACTTATTTTCTTCTTTAGTTTCGTAGCGAAAAGTTTACTATATTAGTATCTCTAGATTAGTAGGTTTAAGTTTACTTATATAGAACCTAGGGTAGATCTTTATATCTTTTAGGAGTTCTAAGGTATAGTTAACTAGTCTATTTCATTCCTTAATTAAAAATAGTCTAACCTTAATATTATCTAGTCCCTTATATAGTCGCTTTATACGTAGGTTCTTCGTATATAAATATACTTTATCTCCCTCTTTTAGCTAAGGTACTGTTTTTCGTTTTTTATTAGCGTATTTAATACTACTTTCTTATACTCTAAGTATCTTATCTTGTATTTCTTTATATACTTTCTTAAGTTCGTCTATAGTTACTATTACTACTTATACTTTTAGTCCTAGTAATATTCTTTTAAATAGGTTTAGATATCTTCTATAATTTATAAAGAATAGTATTCTTCCTATTAATTCTAAGAACTTATTATTATGCGCAAGTTATACTATAGGTAGTAATAATACCTAATTATCTTATCGTATATTAACGTAGATTCGTAGATATACTTTTATTATACAATTCATCCTTTCTATTTATCTATCTATTTGTAGATAATAAGCTATTAATAGCTTCCTTTTTATTCCTATTAGGGCTAGTAGCGTAGTCTAGTAATTAGATATAAAGAGCTTATCTCTATCGCTAATAATTGACTTTAGTATACTATAATATCTAATTATTCGATCTAGGAATATAAATACTAACTACTATATAGTATAGTTATTCCTAAATAGTATTATCTCTACGTATTTAATAAATCTATATATAATAACTATTATTGCATTATAAATAATTCCTATAGCTAGGTCTTTTAATAGTAGTAATCCTATTATAAAGTCTATTAAGATATCTTCTTAGGAAAATTCTAGTAGTTCTATTACTTATATCTCGCTATATAGTACGTAAGTACTATATTTATTTTATTAATAGTCTATATATTTTCTAATAAAGATTATTACCTTATCCTTTATATTCTTAAACTTATAGTTTCTCCTAATAAGTTCTATAGTTCTTATAATTCTAGGGTATCTATATACTAGATTATTATAATATTATCTTATAATTACTTCCTATAATTCTTTAGGTACGTTATTTATAATTATTATAAGATTATTAATTTCCTAATTCATATTAATCTTATTTACTAGTCTTAGTAATCTATCCTAGTTAAGCTTTAGTATAGTTCCTTTAATAGTTTCTTTTATTCCTATAATATCGTATCTCTAGCTAAGGGCGTCTACTCTACTATTATCTTTTCCTAGTATATATATAATTTAGAATTTATATTATCCTAAGAGTTCTAACTATCTAGTTTATTATTAATTTAATACTTTAGTTATTATAAATATAACTAAGTTCTTATAATTAGTAAATATTATAAGTTCTAAGTAACTTTCTACGTAAATTCTCTAATATTTTAGTATATTTACTATCGCGAGTAATTCTTTATTATATATATTATATTATTCTTCTAGTCCTAAGAACTTTCTAGAGTAGTACACTATTAGGTACTATTTTCCTTCGCGTTCTTATAGTACTACTACGCCGTATATAAGGTCTAATATATTAGTCTTAAATCTTAATACTTCTCCTCTATAGAATAGTACTAATATAGGTAGTATTATATAAACTATCTTAAGTTCGTTAAATACTTCCTAATATTCTTTTATCTATAACTATTAGATTTATAGGTGCCTTTAATAGTTTACCTTAATCTAGATAATAATGTAATTATAGTACGTAGTAAAAAGATAATTAATTAATATGTAGTAATAATTGAATTAATTAATTACTCTATTCTCTCCTTCTTTAATCGCTCTACTACTCCTCTATATACTCGTCTCTACCTAGTATACTAAGGTTTACTAGTATAGATAGTAGAGATCTATTATCTTGGTTATTATAGTTCGGCCCTATACTATTTAGATTATAATATAATAGTCTACTATATTTAGTATAGATTGATAGAATTTAGGTATACCTAATTTCTATTAATTAGCTTACTTAGCTATTAGCGTAGCGCTAGCGTGCGATCGTTAGATCGCTCTATTACTAGATTACTCTATCATATATCTAATATATCCCTTTAGCTTAATAACTCTTATTAAGCTGGACTAAGTATACTAGATAAGCGTTATAGTATTAAGTTAAGTCTAGATTTTATTAAGAGGTACCTTATAAGTTACTTAGTACTCTTTTACCTCTACTAGTCTAAGTTGGATTAAGAACCTTTCCTACTTATTTCCTAGGAGTACCTTTATAAAGCTATTAGTAGTTATCTCTATTAATAGAGTATATTAGACCTTAATTCGGCCTACTAATACCTCCTATCTTAGCTAGTAGTTATAGATATCTACGTGCCTTAGTTTAGTCTAGAGTTTAGCTAGCTCTTTAGTTATAAGCTAGATCGTCTATATATAGGCTAGTAAATAGGTTAAAGGTACCTATTAATAGGTTAGGTTAGGTTAGGGTCGTATAGACTCTAGGTTTAGGTTAGGTTAGGGTTCCTACCCCTTTAGGTTAGGTTAGGTTAGGGTCGCATAGGCCCTAGGTATAGGTTTAGTCGAACCTAGCGCTAGCATAGGTATAGGTTAGGTTAGGGCACCTATTAGGTTACCTACTAAAGTATAATATTCTATAATTATTAACTGTATTAAAATACCCTAAATATAAGATAAGATAAGATAAGTAGTATAAAAAAATTAAAATTATTAGTTAGACCTAAGGTAACCTAGTCTATACTAACTATACCTATACCTAGGGCCTATATAACCCCAACCCAACCCTAACCTATTACTAGTACTAACCTAGTAAATATAGGTTAGGTTAGGTTAGGTTATTACATAATCTAACCTAACCCTAACCTAGCCTATACCTATTTACTAGCCTATCTATATATTATCGCACTAAATAGTAATATAGCGCGTAGGTAGCTTAACTTATAGCTCTTTAAGTAGTCTTAATATAAATATTACCTCTTTAGCTACTTATAATAGAGCTAGAAGTTTAGCTTTAGTAGTTAACGTTATAATAGTATCCTACTTATTAGCTCTCTACGCAACTAGCCTATTAAAGAGCTTAATTATATATTCTTAGGAGCTCCTTCTATCTATTATATTATTAGTAAATAATATATTACTAGCTACTTAAAGTAAGTCTCCTCTACAAAGCTATAGGGCTCTCTATCTTATAGCTAATAGGTATATAATTACCTAGTTAGTAGTGTCTTAGTACTCTATACTAGGATTAGAGAGGAATCGAGCTAGCTATAATATAGTAAAAGCTATATCTAGACGAGTAGTAACTATAGTAAATAGGAGTAAGCTAATTTTACGCTAGTACTTATTAATCTTAGGTAGCGTTACTAAGCTAGTATAAGGCTTAAGCTTAGAGGTAGTTATTAGAGTATTATAGTAGATATCTTATTTATCTATAAGCTAGTTTATCTTATTAATATATATAGTCTATAGGAGTTAGATAAGGTATTACTCTCTATTCTAGATAATCTCTATACTAAGGAACTATTAGAGATCTACTCCTCTAGTAATAGTATATTTCTCTTTTAGGAGATTAGTTACTTACTCTACTTCCTTAGTCTTCTTTTTATTATAGGCTATAATAATATTATCTATATAGAAGAAGATAATAATACTATCTTTTACTATATAGTATAGCTTATATAGTACTATCTAGAAGCCTATTCTTTTAAGCGTAGTAGTAAACTCTTTCTACTATAGTAGAGGTAAGATTTATAGACTATATAGAGCCTTTTAGACCTAAAAGATAGTCCCCTTCTTCTAGTATCCCTTTAGTATCTTTATATAGATCTCTCTATCTATTACAGCGTAGATAAAGGCGTTAGTTACGTTATACTACTTTAGTTTAAGGTCGTATTTAGCTACAATTACTATAAGTATCTAGAAGGAGTAGCTAGTTAGTATTGCGGCGTAGGTATCTTATAATATAATGTTTCTTTACTAGTCTCTACGTACTACTAGTCGGGCTTTACACTTAATAAACTAGTAGTATTTATCTAACTTATAGGTATAAACCTATATATAATTAAGTATCTACTAACCTAATTGTTTAATTAGTTTAGCTAGTACTTTAGTCTATAATCTTATCTACTAATAGCTAGTTATATAAGCTTATTCAGCTTCTTTAAATAGTTTACCTATTAGATAATTCTCTAAGTTTGTTTAGTACATTAGTAGAGGTAGGAGTTAGCTTTAATAGAGCTTTAAGCCTCTAGCGAGTATCCTTTTTATCTTTACTTTTTCTATTATCTCTTCTCTATATTATCTAACGTTTCCTACTTATATACTAGCTATAAAGGTAGCTACCTACGGTATAGTTTTCGACGTACTAGAGTTATTATAGTAAGTTATTACAGTCTCTAATAGATTACTAGCTATTAACTAAGCTAGTAGTACTACTAGTAGTAGTAATAGTAGTAGAGTCGGATAGTAATCTCTAATCTTTCTTCCTTAATAGTAGCTAGGTAGGTCTATTTTATTGCTTTTAGTTAACGTATCTAGTTTAGTATTATTCTTATAGAAAGACTCTATTTCTAGCTAATAAGTTAGCGTTAGGAGCTTAATAGTTCTTATATAAGTAGTAATTTCTTCTAGCGTTTAATGTATAAGATTATCTATTAGGTCCTCTATTTTACTATTAAAGATTATATACTTATTAAAGATAATATCTTAAGTACTTATTACCTTAGCTATAGATAGTACCTATATCTAGTAGATGTTTAATAATTAGTATCTAACTAGGTATCTAATCTAGGCCTTTAGGTTAAGGCGTTATAGTCTTAACTTACTATAGTAGGTATTATTAGTTATAGTAAAGGCTTTATACCTATATACTTTTAGATAAGCTAAGTTTAGTTTTCTAATAGATATAGTAATCCTTCTATTATACGCAACTATTATAAAGAAGGTCTTATATAGTATCTTCTAGTTATTTAAGTAACTTAGTATTCGATTATATAGGTAAACTCTAGCCTATATAATCTCTAGCTAGAGTTCCTATAGTAAGTTAGCGTTAAGGCGTATTACGCGTAACTTCTCCTTATTTATACCTCTAGTACACTCGGCTCCTCTATTTTAAGCTTAAGTATCTAGAGCTAAGGGCTCAACTATAATACCTTATAAGGTTAGCTAGTATTAGACGTCTAGCTTTACTATTATAATCTCGTTATTAGCTTTAATAACTTTAACTGATATATTATACTAGTTCTTTAAGAAGAGAATAAGGTTTACTAGGATCTTGATAATTGATTTCGCTAGTTAGTTATCTATAAAGTAGAAGTCCTACTATAGTTTAGAGAGCTTCTTAGTAACTAGTATCTAGCTCTTTTCTTTATTAAAGCTTTATACCTTATATAAGTAGAAATCGATTAAGATTCTTTCTCCTAGTCCCTTATAGCTAACTCGTAGTATATAGCTAATTTATTATTTTATCTTTACTTTACTATAGGCGTTATATTTAATAGTAGTTACTCCTTTAATACGCACCCCTTAAGCTTACTAGACGAGGTACTTAATTACTACTAGTCCTAGATAGCTAAGTCTCTTATACTATAGTAGTATAGTTACTCTAGCTAACTAAGGCTTATAGGTATAATATAACGCTTCTTGCATTAGATAAAACTTAAGTACCTACTAACTATAGATTTTAGTAAGGTCTCTAATTATCTACCTATCTAGCTTATTTAGGGTTATAGGTTCTACTTAGGTATTCTACTATATTCCTCTCTACTAGAGTAGTTGAAATAAGACTAGGTTATAGAGGATATCTAGGTATATAGCTACGTTATATAGAGCTAGTCTATTTACCTTAGATCGACTTTTTAATATTAGGTTAATAGACCTATATCCTTTTACCTATATCTTTATATTACTAGCCTATATATAGTTATCTTACTAAGGTAGGCGATAGTTATAGACGTAATCTAGGTTATTTATAATATAGTAGGTTGAGCCTAAGTTAAGGATAAAGGAGTTTTAGAGTAGGTATTTATTATAGTAAGGGTAACTTTAGAGATTTTCTAGCTATCTAGTTACTTATCTTAGATATTAGGTATTAGAGTCTATAATTACTTAATGCGAGGTTTTATCTATCCTCTAATTAGCCCTTAAAGCGTAGTATTATACTTACGCTTATAGTTAATAAGCTCTTATTAAGTCTTATTTAGGATCTACTACTTAGGTACCTTATCTAGGTAGATATAGTAGTAGTCCTATATATTATATAATCTACTATAAGTAGGGTAATATACTCTATCTACTATAGTTATATCTTAATTATAAGATTATTTAATGTCTATATTTTCTCTATATATCTATTAATTATAGGTTTTACCCTAGTTTTTAAGTAGCGCGCTATCTATAATAGAGGTATCCTTTATATTACCCTAGGTAGTAGTACTACTAGTAGTAAGAGATAAGGTATTATCAACTATAAAAGTAGCCTTATATTTCCCTAATCTAAGAGGATAATTCACTATTATATACTCTTAGTAGTATTTTATTATCTCCTTCTAGTTTATACCGGGTAAAAATTATCTATAGTCCTAAAAGGTTATTAACTATATAGGTACTACTTTATTAATAGATACTAGGAAGTCCTAAGTAATTACGTTAATTTATAATAGCTCTACTACTTAGTACGTTTTAGCCTTAGTAGTAGCGTAGTTATACTTAGCTAGCTACGTATCCTAGTTTAACGTACTTCTTATAGGCTTAAGTAAGTTAAGATACTTATTATAAGCTCGTTCTTATTTAATATACTTATCTATACTAATAGTTTATTTTAGGTTAGTTAGCTACTATTATAGTAACTAGTCTAGTAGGTAGTACGTACGTAGTAGATATAGCGAGACTAAGGATTAGATAAGTATAATAATATACTAGATACTCGCCTACTCCTTTTCGTACTTATATTAATTACTATAGTATTACTTAGCTAGAATCTTATAGTATTTAAGGTCCTCTTTAAAAGCTTTAAGACTAGTAGTTAAGAGTTTAGATTATCTAGTTGGATTCTAAACGTTTATAGCTAGTATATAGTTAGTAATTAATAGAGCTCTAACTACGTCTAGTTTCTAGATTAATAGAGTAATTATATCTAGGTTAATCTTATCCTAAACGTTATATACTACGCATCTAGATTAAAGCTAAGTAATCTATATAGTATAGTCTATATTACTCCTTAGTATTACTATTAGATCGCGTTGCAATATATAGGCTATTTTACGTTAATTAATTAACTTAATTCAGTTAAGATAGTAAGACTCTTAATTATTAGATTTACGGGTACCTTTAATAGTTCACCTTAATCTAGATAATAATATTGTTAGATTTAAAGGTTACTTAGAAAGATTAATATAATCAATAGGATTAATTGAATTAATTAATTCTCCCTATTATCTACTCTTTCTACTACTCTTAATATACTTTAGAGAGTTCCTTAATTACTCTCGTGCCCTAAGGTCCCCCTTTATTAAGCTGGCGCGTTACTTAATTGCAGTTCTCCTATTAAAGGGATACCTATAGTTAAGCTAGTATAGCGCGGTTTAATTTAGCTCGCTTAGCTAGTAGCGCGCGTACGCGCGTACCTATCTCGATTACTATCTTAATCGTTATCTAATCTAATACACCCCCTTAGCTAAAAACTATTAGTTATTAGCTAGAGCTAATATTATTAATTCGAGCTAGTCTTATATCTCTTCTAGCTAGGGTTAGGCGTTATCTAGAGTTAACTAGTATTATTCTATAAGCCCGAGTTATTTAAGGAATTTAGTCTATTTGTTTAATAGTAACGCCTTTATAAGTCTATCTATAATTATCTTATCTATTCGTACGTACTTAATCTATAGCGTTCTATTTAATACTTCTTATCTAAGCTAGTAGTTATAGATATCGACGTGCCTTAGCTTAGTTTAGAGCTTAGCTATCTCTTTAGTAACTAGTTGGATAGTCTATATATTGTCGCATTTAATTGTAATTAGTAAGTTGAGTTAAGTAACCTTAAGTTCTCGCAAGAGCTATAATATAAAGATAGCTTCTTTTATAACTTATAAGAGGGCTAATAGTTTAGCTTTAGTAGTTAAAGTAGTTACTATATCTTATTTACTTACTCTCTATACTATAAGGCCTCTAAATAGTTTAATTATATATCTTTATAAGCTCTTATAGTCTAGAGTATTGTTAGTAAATAAGGTATTACTAGCTACTTCAAGTATTTCTCCTTTTCCTATCTCTAACACTCTTACCTATATAGATTTAAGGTAGAGGAGTACTCTATTAGTAGTATCTTAGTACTTAGTACTTAGGTTTATAAGAAACCGTGCTAGGCGTAAGGTAGCGAAGGCTATATCTAGTCTAGTAGTTACTGCGGTAAAGAGTAGTAAGCTGATTTTACGTTAATACTTGTTAATCTTAGATAGAGTAGCTAGTCCTTCTCGCAGCATTAGTTTAATAGTAGCCATTAGTGTATTATATCGTTGGTTGATCTTAGTAGCTAGCCTTTAAATTTTATCGATATATAAAGCTTATAAGAGTTGTATAAGCTTCTAGTCTTAGTTCTAAGTTACCTTAATGCTAAGGAACTACTTTAAATTGCTTCCTCTAGTAATTAAGTATCTAGCTTTAAGTAGGGCGATAGCTTTCTCTACTTTATCTTTTCTATACCTATAGTATGCGACTATAATATTATCTATATAGAAGAATATAATTATACTATCTTTTATTATATAGTATAGTTCGTATAAGATTATATTAAACCCGCATTCTCTTAGTATCTTAGTAAGCTCTCTTTACTATAGAAGTAGAGAAATCTAGAGTCTATATAGAGCTTTCTTAACTCGTAGTATTACTCCTAGCTTTTAATAGCCCTAAGGTATTCTTATATACACTTCTCTATCGATCTTTGCGTATACAAACGCATTTGTAATGTTATATTACTTAAGTTCTAGATTATATTTAGTAGCTAGTGCTATAAGTATTCGGAATAAGCAGCTTACTAGCGTAGCAGCGTAGGTGTCTTAAGGCGTGATGTCTTGCTATTAGTCTCCTCTAACGACTAGTCTCGCTTTATATTTAAGTAGCTAGTAATTCTAGTCTAGTTTATATATATATACCTACATATAGTTAAGTATTTACTACCTAGACTATTTAATTAGAGCAGTTTTTATTTCCTCCTAAGATCTTATCTACTTATAGCTTTTAAGATAGTCTCTTTTAGCTTCCTTGAATAGCTTATATAGTAGATGGCTCTCTAGATTCGAGTAGGCCTTTAGCGGTAGTAGTAGCTAGTTTAAGTACGGTATAATACCTCTAGCGAGTAGTCTCTTTATTTAAGCTTTATTAATAGTAGCTCTATTAAACTACCTAAAGCTCCCTCCTTATATACTAGCTATAAAAGTAGCTACCTATAGAACCGTTTTAGTAGAGCCTAGTTCTCTCTTATTATAAGTAATTAATTAAGTAAGAAACGCTACTAGTAGCGGCGTTAATAGTAGCGTAGGATATACCTCTATTATCTTTCGACTATATTCGTATCTAGGATAAGGCTTATACTAGTCTACTAGAGTTATAGTATCTTCTTTATAGAAAGACTTAGTTTTAGTTTATAACGCAGCTAGTAGCTCTACTAATCTTACCTATACTATAATCTCTTCGAGAGTATTATGCATTAAGTTATCTATAAGATCCTCCTTTTTTCTATTAAAGATAGTCTCTTTATTAAACACTACGTCTCTTATACTAATAACTCTCCTAAGTAATAGAATCTATATATAATAGATATTTATTAACTAGTATCCTACGAGATAACTAATCCACGCTTTTAGGTTAAGCTATTATAGCCTTAACTTACCTTAATAGGTATTATTAGTTATTATAAAGGCTTTATAGCCGTATACTTTTAGATAAGATTGGTTTAGCCTTCATAGACTAGTAATAATTCTATTTAGTCTAGCTACCTAGGTAAAGAACTTCTTATATAGTAATCTCTACTTATTTAAGTAATTTAGTATTCAGTTATATAGGTATACAGCAGCTTAGTTGATTTCTAGCTAGAGCTCCTATAGGAGATTAGCGTCTAACTGTATTACTCGAGCCTTCTCCTTAATAATACCCCCTAAGCGTTTAGCTCCTCTATTTTAGGCTTATATATCTAGAGCGTAGGGCTTAACTTTAATTCCTATTATCGTTAAGTATCTTTATACTTTAGGTTTAACTATTACTATCTCGTTATTAGCCTTAATTACTTTAATAGTAATATTGAATTAAGTTTAAAGAAACTTAACTAGTATTTTAAGTAGTAATATAATTAACGCTATAGTTTAATTGCCTTTAAAGTAGAAGTCCTAGATAAAGCGAGAGTATTAGTCTATTATAATTATTTAACTCTTTTCCTTATTTAAGCTATATTTATAGTTATAGAAATCTAGGGCTAGTCGCTCTCCTAGTCCTTTATTAATTAACTAAGGCTCTCGCTATATCTATCTCTTCGACTTAGCACGTCTATATACGTTATATTATACTATTATAATACCTATAATCCTTACTCCTTATAATTATTAGATAAGGTATTTAATTACTAACGGCCCTAGATAGCCTAATCTCTTATATTAGAGTAGCGCAGTAGCCCTCTTTAATCTAATTATCTTAGAGTAAAATACTATAGTAGTATTTGCTTCTAGGCTTAGTTTTTTAATAACCTACTACCCCTTAAGTTCTTTAAGGATAGCTATAATAGAGTTATCTTACCTACGTAGTATTATTAGTTTATCTTTATTATCCTACTAGATTCCCTACCTTCTAAGTAGCTAGAACGATATAAGATTATAGAGAATATCTAGGTACTAAGCTACTCCTTTAAGTAAGAGTATTTATAATAGGCTATTTTAATAGTATCTTCTTACTCGTACTATACTATATCCCTTAATCTAGATTCTCGTATTACCTACCTATATATAGTCTTCTAGCATTAGAGGACTAATATACTCGAAACGTAACTTATTATTTAATATATATATAGTAGATCCTAAGTTAAGTATAAAGTAGTTCTTAAGTTAGTATTTATTAGGTTAGCTAGTATTAAATATAGACTAAGTGATCCCTTATTTAATAGTTGATATTACCTAGCCTTCTAGTTATTTAAGTGCAGGGTTAGGAGTTTAGGATTCTTTTATTTATAACTATATCGTAACACGAGGCTTTTTAGGATCTAATTAGTTAATTATCTTTTTTAAGCTCTTATTAGACTTTAGTCTTAACTGTACTAACTTTAATATAGCTTAATTTAGCTTGAAAAATTCAGGTACTAGCTTAGCGTAGATATAGTAGTAGTTCTTAAGTTTATAAGTTAGTTACCCACAAGCGAGGTATTCTTTACTAGTACTCTTAAGAGTTCGCTTACTTATTTAATTAGTTACTCGTGAACAATTCTACTAGGGTCTCCCCTAGCTACCCTATAATAAGGTAGATAGCGCTCTATTATCTAATATACTAGAGGCGTCCCTCTATATATTCTAGTTAGCTTTACCGCTAGTTATATATACTAATCCAAGAGCCTTCTACTACTTTAATAGGGGATAAGATTAGATTATATAGTCTTAGAAGAGTTTTATTATCTCCTTTCTATATATAGTTAATCTATTCACTCTAGGACTAGAGAAGGTTATTACCTACGTAGAGGCGACCTTTTAAATAGCGCCTAGAAAGTCTTTTATTATATCTTAATTATTTTATAACTTACTTACTCTTTCTATTTCAGTAAGAGTAGTAGCTTAATTATATTTAGTTAGCTACGTATCCTAATTATTTAGAGATCTTATAGGCTTTAGAGTAGCGTAGTACTTTTATTGTGCTTTATCGCGTTACTTATCTAGATCTACACCAAGTATATCTCTTAGGTTCTTAACCTATATCTTAATTAATTAATTAGGCCTATAGTAGCTTAGGTAAAGGTACGAAGCTATAGTTTTAATTATATAGTTTACTACTTTATTTAGTTCTCCTTTCTCTTCTTTATATAACTTGTATTTAAATTAGAAGGCGACTATTTATTTGTATATAGTTTACTATCCTCCTTAAACGCTTTAAGGCTAGCTAGTAATAGCTCCGATTTTCGTATTAGAGCTTAAGGCGTTACTACTAACTATATTCTTATTAGAGAGTCTAGAGTTATACCTAACTAGGTAGAATATAATACTACCTGGCTAGAGGCGCCTATACTAGCTATTACCCTTACTAGCTCGTAGTTACTAATATCTAGTTTAATAGGAGTTACTAGTTTTAGAGTTAGTTTAGTAATATTGTCTAGATTAACGATAGGCTAGATATTAAGTAGGTCGTAACTTATCTTAAGTTAATAGTACTACGCTAGCTAGCTATTATAATCTATAAGGACTACTATAGCGTCTTAGTTTAGTAAGTAGCTTATATTAAGCTTAGTTAAGGGTTATAAGAGTTGAAGTTCGGTAGGGCACGCTAGGGACTAATTATAGGGCGCGCTAGTTAGAACCAGCTAATTAATAGAAGTTAGGTCTACCTAATTTCTATAGGTTCGTGTATTAATTAGCTTAACTTATTTTAGTTATTAGTTTAGCTCGATTTAGTTAAGGTAGTAAGACTCTTAATTGTTAGATTTAAAGGTCACTTAGAAAGATTAATATAATCAATAGGATTAATTAAATTAATTAATTCTCCCTATTATCTACCCTTTCTACTACTCTTAATATACTTTAGAGAGTTCCTTAATTACTCTCATGCTCTAGGGTCCCCCTTTATTGAGCTGGCGCGTTACTTAATTGCGGTTCTCCTATTAAAGGGATACCCGTAGTTAAGCTAGTACAGCGCGGTTTAATTTAGCTCGCTTAGCTAGTAGCGCGCGTGCGCGCGTGCCTATCTCGATCGCTATCTCGATCGTTATCTAATCTAATAGATATAATTATAGCACGTAGTGAAAAGATAATTAATTAATGTATAGCAATAATTGAATTAATTAATTACTCTATTCTCTCCTTCTTTAATCGCTCTACTACTCCTCTATATACTCGTCTCTACCTAGTATACTAAGGTTTACTAGTATAGATAGTAGAGATCTATTATCTTAGTTATTGTAGTTTAGCCCTATACTATTTAGATTATAATGCGATAGTCTACTATATTTAGTATAGATTAATAGAATTTAGATATACCTAATTTCTATTAATTAGCTCGCTTAGCTATTAGCGTAGTGCTAGCGTACGATCGTTAGATCGCTCTATCGCTAGATTACTCTATCGCATATCTAATAATAACTAAGGTATATCTTTCCTTATTAGGTTTGTAAGTAGTAAGGCTTTTCCTAAAAAGTTCCTTATAAAATATCTATTAAAGTTAATAAATCCTAAGAATAACTATATCTCTTTAATATTCCTTAGTTCTTTCTATACTTTAACTACTTTAATTTTTTCTTTACTTATTTTTACTCCTTTAGTACTAATTGTATATCTAAGAAATTTAACTTCTATCTTATACTATTTATATTTTTCTAGTTTTAGCTTTAGGTTATACTAGTCTAAGCTTCTTAATACTATTTTAATATATTATTTATATTCTTCTATAAACTATAAGTAAATTAATATATTATCTAAATATACTACAATATATTCATCTAGGTATTCCTATAGTATATTATTAATTAATACTTAGAATATAGCTAGTATATTAGTTAGCCTAAATAGTATAACTATATACTTATAATAGCTATAGCGTATTCTAAACGCTATCTTCTATTCTTTACCTTCTTTTATTCTAATTAGGTAGTAACTATCCTATAGATCTAGCTTCGTAAATATCTTTATATATACTAGTCTATCGCGTAGTTCTATAATATTTAGTAGTAGGTAGTAGTTTTTTATTATAATATTATTAAGCTTCTAAAAGTTAATATATACTTAAAGTAGTCCTTATTTCTTTAGTATAAATAATATTAGGTAGCCTACTAGTAATATTAATTCCTATATATAACCTCTTATAAGATTCTTCTTAATATAGTCTTTAAGCGTCTCTAGCTCTTATTCTAATAGTCTATAGATAGGTCTAGAAGTTAGTTCCTTCTCTTCCTATAGTATAATTATATAGTCCTAGGGTTAATACTTTAGTAGAGAGTTTTCTTCTATCTCTTCTATAAAGAGGTAACTAAATTCCTTATACTATTATAGGATATTAGAAGTTACGCATTTCTCTAATACTCTTACTTTATAACCTAATACCTAGTTAGTATCTATAGAGGTAACTATACTTTTATTATATATTATTTATAAAGTAGTTAATTTATAAATTATCTTCTTATCTACTATCTTATTCTATTAATACGTAGGCTTAGATCTATATACGTCTTTATAGTCTATCTATAAGAGGGTCTAGTATTTCTAATTAACTTTAGGATTAAACTCTTATAATTATAGTAGTTCTAATATAATGTCTTTACTAGCTAAGGCTAGGATATCTAGGTATACTTCTATAGTTCTTCCTTAGATATTAAGTATTATAGTTATCTCATATATTACTATTAGTTCTCCTAGTATAGCTTTTCTATTCGCGATATAGACTAGATAGGGATACTCCTTCTCTATAGGCTCGAGTCTAGCTCGTTGTACTATATTTAGTAATATAAAGTTTATAAATAATCCTGAATCTAATAATACCTTTATCTATTATACTCCTACTATAACTAGGAGTTTAATAAGTTTCTCTACGTTAATAGCGTTGTATTCCTACTCGTTAGGTACTTATCTAAAAAAGACTTATCTTATTTATACTCTCTTCTTATAAATCTATTTAGTATCTTAGCTTCTTTATATTATTTATACTCGTCCTATAGATAGTATTACTATAGTATATATATATATTATTTATTAATTAGTATATTATTTATAGTTTTATCTACTATTAATATACTAGTAAAATATCCTACCTATTATTTATCCTATAGGTATTACTTATAAGTTACTTTTTCGCATTTATTCTAAAACTATTTATACTTAGATTTTCTCGCTAGGAAATATCCTAAGCCTATTTTATCTAAGTAGTATATAAGATATTTATTATAAAAATACTATATCTATAATAATAGTAGGTAGTTAAGGTTTTTATAATATAACTAGTATTATAGGATCCTACTAATTAGTATATTAGATATATTAAGTAGCTTTTAAGCTTCTAGAGTAAATAAATCTAGTTACGATCCTTAGTAGAGACTCTAGTCTATCTATTTATCGTCTTACTAATCTTTAATTAAGTAGTAGCTATCTACTAGGTTCTAGATTTTTCCTATAAATCTATTATATACTATTACGTCTTCGCGCTATAGATTTAGGGTTTCTAGTAGTATATAATATCCTAAGGACTCTAGCTTAGTATCTTCTACGTAGTTATTATTATTACTTTTCTTACCTTCTAGCTCCTAATTATCTTGGTTAGAGTCTAGGTAATCCTAAACTATTAGTAACTTTATTCTAGAGTAAGGGCGCGTAGTAGTATTACGGTAATATCCTCCCCTACTATTATAGTATAATCTTTCTTTACTTATAAATACTAAGAAACTAATATTCCTATTTCTTACTTATTTTTCCTTAAGACGTTAGTATAAATACCTAATAATCTCCTATTCGCGAGATTATTATTTTTTATTATACTTCTTAAGTAAATAGAAGTTATCTAGTATCTTAGTATTATATTATTCCTTTAAAACTTAATCTACTTAGTCTTTAAGTTCTTAGCTAAGTAGGTAGATAGCTTTCCCTTTATCTAGTATCTATTATACCTACTCCTATTCTTCCTTAGTATTATTACCTTACCCTTTAATTATATTAAGAGAGTAGTCCTTAATATATAGTCTCTTTACTTTATTCTTTAATTAGTAGTCCTTTAATAGGTAGCCTAGTTTACTATAGTTATAGTAGGTTCTTATTTCCTTACTATTATCTAGCTTCTTAGGGTAATAATCTTATATTCGTCCTCTTTAGGTTATATTGTTGATATATATATTATCGAGTCTGAAATGCCTATAATTACTACTAACCCTAGGTACCTTTATAACCCTTTAGTATCTATAGTTTAGCTAGTATTTCTTTTTCTTGTATATATAGGTTAGTATAGTATACTTATCTTTTACTTTAAGGCGAAATTCGTATAAGTAGTTATTAACTCTAATTAACTCTTTAATTAATTCGTTAAGGTTATTGATTATAGCTCTACTTCTTATAAGCTCTACCTATACGCCTACTTTTAATCCTTATCTAAATATCCTTATAAGAGCCTAATTATTCTACTTAGTCTAGATTAAATAATTTCTAAACTTATTAGTATAGCTAGAAGCTAAATAATTCTATTATAGGCTCTAGATAGCTCGTTCTATAATAGCTAGTTTATTAGTAAGTTGGAATACTTACCTAATCTTATCCTTAAACTTAATCTATTATTTAAATATATTATCGTAACTATTATTATTATTATCTATAAATTTCTTTAGGTATAGTATAACCTATTTCTTAGCTTTTCCTCTTAGGTATATTACTATAAGTATTAGTTAATTATTATTAGGTACTTTATCTATTTTAAAGTAGACATTAACTTAAAGTAGCTATAATTCGAGCTTAGTATAGTCTCTATAATAGAGGTCTAGCTTCGCGACCTTAGAGGTTATAGCGTAGGTTAGTCCTACCTACTAGTTATTTGAATCTATTAACGCGTTACTTATTATAGAGGTATTTAAAGTGTTAAGAGTCTACTAAGATACTAGAGGTATATTAATAGAGTAAGGTTAGTTCTTAAAGATAAAGTAAGGTAAGAGGGATTTAGTCTTACTTGGTTATAATAGAGCGTAGAAGTAATAACTTGAATTACTATACTATATTAAGTTGAACATAATAAGCTATAAGGGTTTATTATCTATAGTTATATATATAAGCTATCCTATATTATCCTATACTATCCTATATTATCCTAGCGTAGTAGTCTATAAGACTTCGTAGTATATTATAGGATATACGTGATTTATCCTATGCTAGCTTTCCGCTAAGCGCGTAGGATTACGTATATCTACGGGGTAGCATTATCTATTAGTCTACCTTTGTTAACCCTTTAGCTAACCTATCCCTACTATCTTCCTATTATCATCTTCCTATATAATCGTTATACTCCCTTCCTAGGTTCGTAATACTTAACTCTACTCTACTTATCTCTCTCGCGCAACTTACTACCGCTATCCTACTCTATACTCTCTATTATATCGTCAAAACCTCGCCTATTATACTAGCTATCTTGAAGTTACTAGCGCTACTCTAATAGCGCTTCTTTAACGAACTTTTTATAGTAGTTTAGCGACAACGATACGAATAATCTAGTAGTAAACTTATCTTTAAAAGACTGCGCAACCTTAATAAACAAGCTATACGGAAGTATAGAGAAGTCCTTTATAAGTATTATGACTACCTAAGTTTATAGAGTCTTACTAACTACTACTACTAGTAACCTAATTTAATTGCTTATACTTAAAAGCTAAGAACTAAGACGATTAGTTGTAGTAGATCGCTTACTCCTTCGAACTTAAGCTAGCGACGCCGTACCAGCCCTTTTACGCGCTAGAGGTGTCTTATCTATTAGATCTATAAAGCTAGTTGAAGACTTAGACTTGATTGAGAGCTTTATCTCATTACTACTAGCGCTAGCGCCTTTAGCCTCTATAATACCTATAACTCTATCTTTAGTCGCGAGGATCCTATTAAACAGTATACGCAGTAGTAGCTTGTATTATAAAGGCTTATTTTTAAACTTTTTAGCGTCTTTGTGCGCTCTAAAGTACGTCTCTAATGCGCTATAATTAGCGTTAACAACTCTATCTGGACCTATCTTAAACCTAGACTAGTTAGTAAGATTAACCTAGACCTTCCAGTCCTTCTTAAGCGCGTTATACTTGTTCCTATACTGCGATTTATCTACTAGTCGGCTAGTAACTCGAGCTACTTGTTATACTGCGTACGCCTACGCTTCTACTTTATACCCTGAATCTACGCGCCACCCACAGTCGATTGCTGTCACAAAGGCTTCGATGAGAGCCAGCTCTATCTCATCTATCCATCTAGCACCTACGGCTGGCGCTAGCGACGGCGAGGCGCTCCATGTGCTTATATTATAGCCGAGTTGAGATGGAGCTGGTAAGGGAGATGGGTCGAAGAGTACGATACTCTGCTAAGCTATACGTTGGAGATCTGGGTTGCTTGGCGTCAAAGGCTCTACCGTGTCCGTGCACTCAATGCGCGCAATCAGTCAATGCGCGCAAATCCTCACTAAAATACCACTTTTTAAGTCGTTTTAAAGGCAGCCTAGCTCTTTATATACACACTATATTAAAAAACTTCTAATACTAAACTTATAGTACTTAGTAAGCTCTAGAACTTTTATCTAGAAAGTTTTTTAAAATATTATAATTCTATTTTTTTTCTTAATAAGTCTAAAATTAAGGTCTATAGAACTTTCTAAGATTTTAATATAAGATAGAAGTAGGTTATTAGAGTATACTTTATATAAGAGCTTTCTTAGTATTAATACTAGATAGAAGATTATATACTATAGTTTACTTTATATTACTTAAAAACTAGAAAAGGTTTATTATCTAAAGACCTAGACTATATAGAAGAAAATCTCTAATATAAATTATACTCTAATAACCTACTTCTATCTTATATTAAAATCTTAGAAAGTTCTATAGACCTTAATTTTAGACTTATTAAGAAAAAAAATAGAATTATAATATTTTAAAAAACTTTCTAGATAAAAGTTCTAGAGCTTACTAAGTACTATAAGTTTAGTATTAGAAGTTTTTTAATATAGTGTGTATATAAAGAGCTAGGCTGCCTTTAAAACGACTTAAAAAGTGGTATTTTGGTAAGGATTTGCGCGCATTGAGTGCACGGACACGGTATAGGGTTGAGATAGTCGTTGAGATGGCTGAGTCAGAAGTCATGGGACAAAAAACAGCTGCACCGCACCAAACACGCCGTGTTTTTGTCGTCCCGATTCGGCAGGCGCACCAGCCATAACCTAAGCCACCTCGGCCATTTATTCGGCGTGTTACTCAGCGATAAATACTTCTCATAAACAGGGTGCACCAAACAGGGCCTTATACGGAGGAGCATTTCAAAAGTCAAGTCCCACCCCTGCCTACGCACGGATGGTTTCAGGGATTAATCGTGCCGACACAACACTAAATTCTTGTAATCTACGTGTTCTTTGTATAACTAAATTCTAGGAGCTGTTTCTTTTCTATCTTATCTTTAATTCAAATATTCTAAATACTACCTACCTTTAATATTATAACTCGTGCCTTAATTATAGAGTCTACTCTATAATCTATAACTTAAGTCTTATAGAACTCTATAGCTTAGGAGTTACTTTAACTTACTTACTACTAATAGAGAGTCTAGTTACTTTAGCTCCTACTTATTATTAGATTAAATGCTAATATGCGCTTCGTAGAAATTAATAGTTAAGATAATCGATTCGGTATTTTTCTTATTATCCTCGTATTAGTTGTGTTCCCTCTCCCTTTTAAACACAGACCTAATACATTGGTAATATATAGGTAATACCGCCTATAATGTAGTATTTATATACTTTAGTATTTATACCTGTTTTCTAACCACCTAATAGCCTTATACTTATACAATCTAACACTTATATAGAATTCTTATCTTAACCTTATTATCTAGGTTAATTTTATCCTATATTCCTCTATTAAGAGTATTAAATTAAAGCTATATATACTATTCTAGCTATATAGAGCGTCCCTTTAGGATATACCTACTAGTATAGGTAGGAATTACTTAATTATCTATTAAGTAAATAGTATTTTCTTTAAAGAATTAGAGAGAGATTAAGTAACTAAACTTATATTTTCTACTTACTCTATATGCGTAGTAGGGGGGACTATACTATAATTTAAAGCGCTAGGCTTATAACTATAGTAAAATAAGCTTAGGAATAACTAGGAGATAAGTTATTATTATTTCTCTCTACGAGAGAGCTAAACTATATACTAAAGGAGCGCTAGAGACTACTTCTTCTTACTCTATATTATACTATCTTTATATCTAATTAATAGTCTTTAGTATAGGTTCGCTTCCTCTATAGTATTTACTATAGTAAGCGGTACTTCCTCTATAGTATTCGCGTATAGTAAGTAGGTAAGAGAGGCTTCCTCTATAGTATTCGCGTATAGTAAGTAGGGAGGGGATAGTAGTATAAAATAGATATAATAATAGGAAAGGATAATTAATATTTATACGTTCTTCTATATATAATAAGAGAGAAGGGCTATATATAGGGGGAGTAATATATAGGCCTATTAGCCCTATACGTTCTCTCCTAAATATTTACGCGTTATACGTAATATAGCTTATTTATATATAGATACTAGTAACTTTTCTCTTTTTATATAAGTTACCTATAATCTTATACGTAACGTTACTATTTAATTACTCTGCCCTTACTATTTATCTATTATATATTATCCTTTCTTTTCTAGTAGGTTGGCTATACGTTTACTATTAACGCGTATAGTCTTAACTACTTCTTCTCGTACGTTATTCTTGTAAATTAAAATAAGTAAGTTAAGTTAGCCTCTATATAAGGGCCTTAACTTTAATATTTAGTATATTACTTATAATTAATTTCTATAGTACTAAATTCAAGGTCTTCTTTATATATACGTTAGCTAGATTATCTTATCTATTAATCTATTATACTTCTAAGAACTCTTAATTCTTGTATAATTCTCTTAGAGATATAATATTAATTATTAGCTACCTCTTATTTATTATACTAAGCTTAATAAAGTAGTTATATAGTAATTTTAAGTCTAAGTAGACTATAACTAGTATCCTTAGTAAGTTTATTATTTATATAATTTAGTAGAGTATTATACTTAATATAATCGCGTTATTAAAGCCGCTAACTATACTATATAGCTCGCTAGTAAGGATACTTTAGGTTACCCTCTTATACTTAATTAAGTTCTAGTATATAATATTACTATAGATCTAGAAGTTATATCTATTACCTATATATTCTTTAGTAGTAAGAATAATTATAAATCTAATCTAGGAGCTAAGATCCTTATTATTAGTAAATAATCTATCTATAAAGATAAAAAGCTTTATCTATTTAAGTTAGAGAGGTATAAAGTTTAGGCCTCTATCTAGATTATCTATCTACTATTAGACTTATATATTAAGATTCTTAATATTCTAAGTATTTAGCTCTATTATTTATGTAGTAATTAAGAGATTAAAAGCTACTTCTAGTTAGTAGACTAAGGCGATATACGCTCCTCTTACTTATTACTTAATATATCTTTATATAGTATCTTTACTATCTAGGTTAATCGTATAGAAGTATTTTATCTATCCTTTCTATACGAGTTAGATTATCTTACTATCTAGTTTAATCCTTCTACTATTAAACTTAAATAGTTATCTAGGAGATAATATACTCTTTAGTTTTATATAAAAATTAGCTTTATTGAGTTCCTCCTACTCTTGCTATATAAAGTCTACTATAATAATACTAACTATATTATTAGTTTATAAACTAGTAATTCTAAAAGTTTTTAATCCTTTATACATAATTAGTAAATATAGATCGTACGAGGATATCTTTATCCTAAGCTTATCCTTATAGTAGTTATAGTATATCTTAAACTAGTATAAGCCTAATTCTATAGCGCTATATAATAGTTATATAACTTATAGAATTATATTTAAGGGGAAGAAGGACTTAAGCTCTTTTAGTAGTCTAGTATATAGTATACGTATAAGCTTATCTATTACCTATATATATACTTACGTAATATCTTAGAGCTTATAGTATATATTATATATAGTAATTAGTAATACTCTAACTATAAGTAGTAATTATTAGCTTATTCTTTAGATTGTAGGAGATTATATAAGGATCTCCTCTTTACCTATATCTAAGTATCCTACTAGTATAAGCCTAGATTTCTTATATAATTATATTATCTTCCCTTTAACTTCTTATATAAGTCTAAGGTTAAAGATTCGTCTACTATATTTATATAGGTTAAACTTTAGGATTTTAAATATTCTCTTCTAGAGTAGTATCTCTATCTCTATATAGTCTAACGCCTTAAATAGTATACTAGGTATTATAATAATACCTTTACTATAGAGCTAGATAGCTAGTATATAGTTATCCTTCTCCTTCTAAGTTAAGAATAACTATATAATATATTATATAGCTTATCTTTTTAGGTTTTATCTTTATATTACTTCTATTTCTTATATAATACTTAGGTTATCCTCCTTATTATTATTATTTTAAGGTTATAGAATCTTTCTTAGTTAGCCTTACTTTTATATAACTAGAGCTTTAGTTAGTATAGTACTCTTCTTAGTCTAGTCCTTTTATATAATTTAAGTATCTTTATAGGTAATTTCTTTTCTTAGTTATCCCTATCTTCGTATAATAGGAGTCTTAATAACTACTTACTCTAGTTTATTAGGATCTATTACTTATCCTTAGTCCTATCTTTTATATATATCCTCTATATAGAAGTATAGCTTTACTTACGTATATCTAAAAGTTATAGGTCTATTTTCTATCTTAATTACTATATTATACCCTTTAATAGCTTTAAGTTTATATAGTCCTATCTAACTACATTTCTCTCTCTATACTAAGATCTCTAAGTTTAGTAGGAGTATAAGAATACTATATAAATCTAGACTATTCTAAGTATTTATTATATAATTTACCTTTTCCTTTACTCTTTTACTACGTAGGATCTTTATAGCTCTTTATATAGCTTTAGCTTAAGCTATTATATCTAGTAATAGGTATAAATCTATAGTAATTTATAGGTATACCCTAAAGACTAGTAGCGTTAGTATAAGGCTATTTAGTCTAACTATATTATTTAATACCTTAACTACTATTTAGAGGATTAATTTATTATCTATACTATTGCGTAGCTCTACCTTAAATATATTAAATATATAGTATAGGGGCTAGTACGTACGTTTAATCTTCTTAACTACCTAGTATACTTTAACTAGTATTTAGTAGTATTATATGCCTATAATTCCCGCGTAAGCTTAAAAATCTTCTACTATAAAATTTATCCCTAGGTTATATATAATATAGTCTAGGGGGCCTTAATATATATTAATCTAGTACTTATATAGTACCTCTTAGGTATCTCGTATAGATATTAACTTTAGAAATATAGCTACTTAGAATAAAGTATTAGTATTAATAATATATAAGACGTTCCTTCCTTTAATCTATATAATATTAATAACTATCTTATAATTAAAATAGAGATTATCTTTAATTATAAACTTAAATTATTAGGGGCCTTATGCGTACTATTAGTAGAAGTAGTAGAACTTCTAGATTTCTAATAGTATAGATTAATTTACCTTATACCCTACTTCTATAAGTATCTTATAGAAGTACTCTATATAGGGGTAATTAAATTATTAATAAAGTTAGCGTAGTTCTAATTCTATAAAGAATATTATTAGTTTATATAGACTTAAGTTAAAGAATAGATATCTCTATTTATATATAATAGGGATAGTTATATTATCTTTCTATATAATAATATTAAGTATATTATTAAAGTATACTCTAAGTCTATTAGTATTAGTAAGGCTAAAGAGGAATAGTGTTAGGGTATTAAGGATATAGTACGTTACTATACTAAGTAAGTTTTATATCTATATAGTACTAAGAGAGCCTTTTATACCTTAACCTCTAAAGCTAATACTTTATTTACCTAGGGTCTAGTTAACTTTTATTTATAGGTTCTCTCGTATATATACTTTAAGTTATATCTTACTAACTCTTAAAATTAATAATATACTAGTATCCTATAGTTTACCTTAGTATAATATATAGTACCTATTCTTAAGTATAAATTACTATATATAGTAGCTTTCCTCTATACTATAGATATCCTTACTAGTTATATAGTAGAGATATATAGTAGTATTAAGGAATTGTATAGCTTCTTTACTATCTTTAATCTTACTATCCTAGTCTTTATTATAGTCTCCCTTAGTATCTTCTTTATAGCTATTATTGTATATAGATTCTTTAGGGCCTTTAAATCTAGTAATATATACTATAATTTCCTCTAGGCTTGGTATCTTATTATAGATCCCCTTATACTAGCTAATATACTAGCGTTTTACCTATACTTAGTCTATATAGAGATAATTTAATAACTAATATCCTACCTTATAATATATAAAGTATTTCTTAGTTATATAGTCTCTTACTAGTAGTAGCCTTCGCCCTTTATTATATTATACGTTTAAGTAGCGTCTATCCTATTACTATAGCTAAAACCTTCTACTACTTCTTCTATTATCTATACGTAGTATTAGGGTATATTTCTAGTCTATATAGTATACTTTAGTAGGATTATATATAAATTAAAATGTTTATTAATTAATTATAACTTAAAGAGCTATATAGAGGTTACTAAATAGTACTTTATATATTAGTTTTAGTATAAATAGCGCTAGTTTAAGTTTAGGTTATCTATAATAAGCTCGTACGACTATTATATAGAGTAGTATATTACCTTAGAAATCGCGCCTAAGTACTCTTTATATAAGAGTAAGCTTATTAATTATAAGCTTAAGTACCTTATATAGAGATTTATCTAGATTCTCTCTTTTATATTATATAAAGGAGAGTATTATCTAGTCTATCTAATATTAGTTATAGTTAATATTAGTATTAAAATATACGTTAAGCTTTATATATAGCTCTTACTATATAAGTCCTAGTCTAATATTATATAGATAGTACATACTTATATAATCTTCTAAGATATTAGGGAAGATACTTAAGTATTATACCTCCTAAATCTCTAACTAACTATATAGGTCTATAAAGATCCTTACTTTATTAGTAAGGATATTATATAGTTAACCTAAGTAGTTATTCTTACTTCTCTATACCTTCTAGAATTATATAATCTTCTTAAAAGGTAGTCGTCCTATAGAATATTCTACTAGATAAATATATAGTTCTTACTAGTTTAGTAGTAGTACTAATCTAGGAGAAGGTCTAAGGTCTATCCTAGTACTAGCGTTATATAGAATACTAGTAGGTTTTATTACGTAGGTTATAGCGTATAGAGGTATTAGTATTATATATAACTTATCTATTATATATCCTCCTATGCGTATACTACTAGGGTCTAGATTTAATATCTTACCTCTAAATTTCGTATATTATATAGTACCCTTAGTATTAGTAGTAGTACTTTTAGTTAGTATAATAATAGTTTATATATTATCTACTCCTAGGGTATTATTAGTTATAGAGTAGGTACTACTATCTCTATCTAATTTAGTTCTTTATATAGAGATAGTAGTTTATCTACTTATACCTAAGGTCCTTTATATAGGTTCTTATTTTCTCTTAATATAAGAACTATTAGTATTATTTCTATTATGTAGATTAGAAGTATTTAGTAGAGGTTAGAGAGAAGCTATAGTAGTTTATCCTCTTATCCCTATACTAGCTTATATAGCTTAACTCCTTATATTTAGCTTCTTCGGCCTTTATATAGGACGTTATAGTCCTTAAGGAGAGTAAGGAGGCGTCCTTAAAGTATAGCATTAACCTTTATAAAGTTATTAGCTATCTAATCCTAAAATATCTCTATATATAATAAATAGAAGTCTTTATTATTATATCCTACTAATATAAGTTCTATAATTACTTATGTAATATATCTATTAAGGTTAGTATATACTACTATACTAAGGTCTAGCTTATAGTCCTAGTTATCTATATTTATATAATATTTTACTAGAATTAAGGCTAGTACGCCTATAATTTAGGCGATCTCGTTATTAAATAGGATTTTAAGGTTATCTACCTCTTCTTCTATATATAATAGTAATACTAGGTTAACTACTATTAGTATTAGTTCGTCTTATCTTAGTACTATAGCTTATTAGTTAAAGAGAAGCTTCGTATAGCTTCTCTTCTATGCAGGTATTACTATTAGTATAATTATATAGCGAAGTTATTAATGTTGTATACTTAAGTAAGTATACGAAATAGTTTACTAACCTACTATATTTAGAGGGCTCTATTCTTAACCTTACTAATTTATAAATAAAGTTAATTACTACTAATTAGTATAGATTCGCTACCTCTATAGTATTCGCGTGTAGTAAGTAGAGAGGGGATAGTAGTACGAAATAGATATAATAATAGGAAAGGATAATTAATATTTATACATTCTTCTATATACGATAAGAGAGAAGGGCTATATATAGGGGGAGTAACGCATAGGCCTATTAGCCCTATACGTTCTCTCCTAAACGTTTACGCGTTATATATAATATAGCTTATTTACGTATAGATATTTAGAATACTTAGAGCTTTTAGTAAGGAGTATATACTCTAAGCTTTTAGTACTTAGCTATTTACTCTAAGCTCTATTTTTATAATATTTAGTATAGTAGTATAATAGAGTATAGTAAGGTAGTAGATTAGATAGCTACTAGCGCGTTTATAGTAGCTAGGAGGTTAAAAAGGACGCGTAGTAGTAGTAGTAGTTAAGACGTTGTATAACTAGCTCTATAGCGCTATAGGAACTATAGTAAGATATAGTATAATACGCGTATATATAAATAAGATACTAAGATATCTTCTAAATTAGATATAAGTATAATATATATAGGCTCCTTAGTTAATAATAATAAAATTAAAGGTATATAAGATAGGTTAGTTATACTAAGAGATTTTAGGTAGTTTAGTAGGGTAGGTAGCTTAGTAGTAGATTATATTCTATTTATATATATAGTTAGCGTTTTTATAAGTACTATTAATACTAGAGGTCTAGTATATAATAAAAGTATTAGTATAGTATATAATAAAATAATTAACTTAGTTTTTTCTAGCTACTTTTTAAGTAATCTCTAATATAAAGTTTCTTATTATCTCTCTTAATACTAGTAAGTCTCTCTTATTAAGTATATTATAATACTATATAAGTTTATCTTCTTATTATAGGTTAAGTAGGTAGTTATTATTTACTTTCTCGTTGTATAGGCATATTTTACCTTAGCATCGTCGCGATAACAACTAAACTTTTTTACTATTTCTATATAGTTAACTTTTTCTTTAAGACTTAGGGATTGTACAGCTTTAATCGCAGTATTAATATCACCTATAGTAGTTAAGATATTAATTGTTGAAGTTAGAGGAAAAACTACGAGGAACTTATTTTTTATAAGGAATACGCTAAATCGTGCAACGCTTGGCGACCTACTAAATTTCACTCTACCCTATAATAATATATAGTAAATAGAAATTCTTGGGGTTTTTAACTATAGAGATAAATTCTATAGCTTTAATTTCCTATTTAGGATAATTATAGACTTCTTCTAGTGTTGTAGCGCCTTTCTTAGCCCCTACTATCATGAAAATAGTTATCTCTATAATACTTAATTATCTTCTACATAATATTAGGTATACTATTAATCTACTTATTAATTACCTCTTAAGGTAAGTTATACTACTTATAGGCCTATTATTAATAATATTTATCCTCGCATATTAATAGGGAGAAGTCCTTTATAATATACCTTCGAATCTATAGCTATGTATGCTCTTTAGCGTTAATATTAGGTGAATACCCTAGCTAAGGGAGCTTCTCTATATATAAGACTTCTATATATTCTATCGCGATCCTTAATTTATAAGTAGGGGCGCTATCTTCGAGGAGGATAGGAGACCTACCCGTACGCTCTAATAACTTAATCTACGGTACTAGTAGTAGTTTAAGTACCTCTTCTTAGTGCCTATAACTATCTATGCTACTACGAGACCTATTACTATGTATATAAGCGTATTATTAAGTCTATAGCTAGGTACGAGAGTTAACCTTACTTTCCCCTATTACTACTAGAGCTCTGCGTGCTCTAGGCACGAGGTTTTCCCTCTATAACCTATTAAGGTGATTCTCCTTAGCTAGAGCTCTCTCTACTACCTATTTTATATTATCTATCTCCTTCCTATATATATAATAGGGTCTCTTCGCGTTGTAGGTAAAGCTCCTATAGAACTAGAGGGCGTAGTTATTATAGATCTTTAGCTATTTTATATTAGGATAGTAGACCTTATTAGCTTTTACCTACGTACGCAGCTTACCTTATTATTCTCTAACTCTTATAGGTGTCTTATCTATATAAATAACTTACTAGTAATTAAATCCTAGATTATCGCTAACTTCGTAGAGGTTAGGGTTGTAATTAAGTATATAGTAATGCTAGTAGGTTTTCTAATTATTATTTAGTATTAGTTTACGTCCTAGAGCTTAGCGCCTATACCTAGCTTTATATATAATGTTTTCGAAGCTTATTATAGAGAGCTCTATTAGGAGGTTTAGATAGTTAAAATCCCTATCTACTATTACCTACTAGCTTTATTTCTTACGCGTCTCCTTATTCTAGGTTATAATAGCGATAACTACCTTCTTCTACGCCTCTAAAAGAGGTATATTCTAGCGTCCCTAGCTAGGCTTAGTATCGTATAAATAGGGATCCTATAATAGTAGCTATAAGGCCTCTACTCTCTCCTTTATACGCGTATAAAGCTTACTAAGAGCTCCCTAGGTTACTAGAAGCTATTTAGTAAATTAATATTATAATATACCGCTCTCTATCTACCCTATAGTATATACTTTCTAAAGTAGAAGTAGTTTATGACGTAGCGTCTTAGGGATATAGGGTTTTATGCCTAAAGTCTTATGAGGCTTTCTATATATAATAGGTATATTGAATTATTAAAATCAGACGAATATTAGTAGAGATATATAAGGATAAAAAAGGTATATTAATATAAACAATAGTATTGCAAGTAGGGGTATAGACCGTGCGCTTAGCGTATTCCTTATAAAAAACGAGTTCCTTATATAGTATGCTAGCTAACCTTCTCTATATTATAAAGGAGCTTATATTTAGTATTGTACTGTATAGGCCACCCTATTAAAATAAATACTAAACGCGTTAAGTTTCTATAGCTTCTACCCTAGTAACTCTACTTTTTTTTTAATAAAAATACTAAAATATAAACTATATTATAGGTAGAGAGTATTACTAATTTTAGCTACTTAAACCTATAGGTTATACTCTAAAATACTAAGTTTACTAGGTAGTTTACTAGTAAGAAGGTAGGGTGGCCTATATGGTGTAATACTAAATACGAGCTCCTTCGTAGTATAGCTTACTACCTAATGCCTAGCCCTACCTAATGCCCGTTTTTTCCCTTTAGCCCCCCCCCCTCTATCTTAATAACTACTTCTTCTATTAACTCTAAATTTTAGTATATCTTATAAATAGCTATTAGAAATTACTTTATCTATTTTTTTTAAAAAAAAGTTTAATATTAGTAGAAATATTAAACTTTAAAATATTATAGTATTTTTTACTTATTTATTAATAACTATATTATAAAGCTTAATTAGAAGCTATAAATCGTAATAGAGGTTATCTATATATATATTTAATAGTTATAAATATTAGTTATAATTAATACTAAATACTTATTAAGTTATTTAAAGCTAAACTTTCTATAAAAAGCTTAATAAAAATATCTTAAATATAATAGTTATTTTATATAATAATAATAACTTTTTTAATTTATATATATTTATTATTATTTATATAAGTTATATTAAAGTCTACTTTATTAATATTTAGTTAAATAAGTATACTTATATTAAATAGTATTAAAATTTATATAAGGTAAATAAAATTATATATAAAACTTATATTTTATTAGTTTTATAATTTTAAATATAATTTTAAATAGTATTAAGTATATAAAAAGACTTATAGTAGTTATATATATTATAAAACTTTAAATACTATATATAATCCTATTATTTTTATTAAAATTTTAGTAAATTCCTTAAAAGAATATATAAATAGTATTATTACTTTTAAATTTATTATTTTAACTATTTTTATATTTTAGTATAGTACTAATATATATAAAAAAAATATAAAACTATAAAATTTATTATTTATTTTTAAAATTTACTTATTATATTAAAAGATTACTACTATATAATAAAAATTTACTTATTTAGCTAAATATTAATAAAGTAGACTTTAATATAACTTATATAAATAATAATAAATATATATAAATTAAAAAAGTTATTATTATTATATAAAATAACTATTATATTTAAGATATTTTTATTAAGCTTTTTATAGAAAGTTTAGCTTTAAATAACTTAATAAGTATTTAGTATTAATTATAACTAATATTTATAACTATTAAATATATATATAGATAACCTCTATTAAGATTTATAGCTTCTAATTAAGCTTTATAATATAGTTATTAATAAATAAGTAAAAAATACTATAATATTTTAAAGTTTAATATTTCTACTAATATTAGACTTTTTTTTAAAAAAAAATAGATAAAGTAATTTCCAATAGCTATTTATAAGATATACTAAAATTTAGAGTTAATAGAAGAAGTAGTTGTTGAGATAGAGGGGGGGGGCTAAGGGGAAAAAACGGGCATTAGGTGGGGCTGGGCATTAGGTGGTGAGCCACACTAGCTGCCTCGTCAGGCTTCCTGCACTTTTACGTCGAAATAATCGATCATCGGGCTGACCTTTATTGCGACACTTTTTTTATCATCTCTAATCCTTCCAGCCATTTTCTTAGATACTTACTCCCTTCCTAGTTATTCCTGGTTACATTAATACGCCTCCGCGAAGGAATGGCAGGCGCGGACAACAGCTTTACGCACGAGCCACTCGACCCTACTAGGCAGCAGATTCGACTCATGACCATCATCCCCGAACCTTCTGGCGAGGTCAGATGCCATCTCAAGAATGCTTATCTCGACGATGATATGACTCCTGAATATCGGGCTGTTTCTTACGTGTGGGGATCCCCTACACCGTTGAAACGCATCAGCATCAATGGCCGATTCTTAAAGGTGCGCGAGAATCTGTATGCATTCTTCGAAGCATTCAGGGCACGTCTCTATAAATTCCGGAGTGATGATACATTCAAAGATGAGGAGCAGTGGCTATGGGTTGACCAGATTTGCATCGACCAATTAGTGGTCAAAGAGCGTAATCACCAAGTGAAAATGATGTCGGACATTTATCGAAAGGCGCTCTATGTCTATGTATGGTTGGGACCATCTGATACCAACATCGAAAAAGCCATAAGGATATTGAAGTTTAGATTGAGAGACTATTATGAATATAGAACCGCCCATCCGTCCACCAGGAAAGGAAAGCGACATCAGGCGGCCGAAGCCAAAGTCGAGTGCAATACCGGTAATGACCTTTGCATTCAGCCAACTCCGCCGCCTTTCCATGCACTCAAATGCTTCTTCGAGAACAAATACTGGCAAAGGCTCTGGATTGCGCAAGAAATTATGCTAGCTCGATATATTCGCATCATTTGCGGTGAAACTCTGCTTTCGTGGGACGAGCTAAGCCGGTTCTGCTTGTCGAGCATGCTACATTTTCCCATTGAAACCCAAGAGTGTGTGCCACGCCAAATGATCTGGTTTGCAAAACATGCCCTTTCGGCCAAAACGTACACATATACCAACCTGCTTGCGACCTTTAGCACAAGCCAGTGCTCTGTTCCAAATGACAAGGTGTATGGCTTGCAGGGTCTACTTGCACCTGAGATGAGGATCGAGATAGACTACGCCCAAAGCATCTCGGATACTTTTCAGGAAGCCATTCGATTGCTACGTAAAGATGCACGTCCTGCAGACCCAGCGCAACTTGGACTCGGTCTCGAACAACTAGACTATACACAACCAGCCGATCAGGTTCTTCTCGAAACTTCTTTGGCTTTGAATGCCGAAGTAGAGTCTATCATTGGACTACCTTTGGTTACTACAATCGTCGATCTGGGAACTGGAATGACTTTAGATACGCAGCAACGATTTGTGATGTGGGTACACAAAGAGGATTTCGGCCGAATACAATCCATATGGACTGAAATCACTCAATATTATGTTAAAGAACGAATACGGAATCTTCATGGAAGAGAATACATTGAAGATACGTCTAAGGGAATTTTTTGGTGGGACCCCATCCTCATCAGCCTGGTCTCAGACTTGCACTACGAATATAATTTAATAGGATTTCTCCTGGACCTTTTCCTGGATAATATAATTGGTGTGGAACCAAATGTAGGAAATAAGGAACTCTGATTACAACAACAATAGACTAATTAGAACATAGCTCAAACGTGATATAGCAATCTCGAGATGGAAGGCCCGTAGGGGTCACGGGATTTCCGCGCTCTATCTTGACGATGAAAAGTTAACCAGGTGAGCAATTTGATGCATTGCACGGAGAATCATATTTAATAAACGATAGGGAATATCAACACCAGCTTATTGAAGCCTTAGAAAGGACAGCTTTTAGAGTGATAGCTGAAGGCCGAAAGGTACATGAGTAAAGGTAAATAGAAGTATAAGTTGTGAAGTAGCCGTCTAATATCTCGGATCTTCTCCAATCAGTGCATTAACTTATGTTTTGAACCGCGATCCATCACTAAAATTAGGCTGCGGTTCAGCGAATTTTGCCAAATCAAGTGTTATACCAATATGACCTGCACCTTCATAATACGAGGTCTGAACTATGCCTGAAAATAACCGTGAAGGTCTGGGAATGTATCGAGGCACTATGTATAGACCTTTAGAAGCACTAAATAACCAACTAAATCAGGTGAAATACTGTGCAACAAAACTCCTTCTCTGCTCTTTCAATATTCTCAGTACTCCATGGGTCCATCCACCCTTCCAGAAAACAAGTACCCAGGACTTTTGTCATCTCATGCTCACCTCTGAGCGCTATTGGGTTTGAGCATCCATAAACAAGGCAGATATGATCTCCAGAACGCAGATAGCTCCCCAGCGCGAATCGACCAGACTGTGTCATCCACAAAGTGCGGCCACGCATGACCTGCACCATAAGGTCCATTGCCCCTAATAACTCCTCGGTGGAATCAGATCGATAAGGCGGGATGGGCCCATCGCTAACTGTGCAATAGCCTTCCGCAGCGAGCGCCTGGTACAGTCTCTCGGGAGTCGGTTTCGGTGCATATCCAAGGTCAACGGTGGACGCAGCAAGCCCGGTAGTTTCATGTTTGTTTCTTGAAGCTGAAGAGTCTTTTTGTTCAGCAGACAATTTTATTTTCTCCCAAGTCTTGATGCAGCGCTTCAACAGTGTGTCGATGTTCGCCTCAAGGGTTTTTCGAGATGATAGAGTACCAATCTCAGTGTCAACACGATCGAGAACAAATCCGTTAGACTGTATTGTCCGCTTTTCTTCACCAGCGCAGTAAATCGTCCCTCTATAATATGTAATTTGAGTCGAGATGAATAGAGGATATAAATTGGGGAATGATTTGGCAAGTTGCCGAAAGTCAACTTTTGATCGCTTGAATGGGACGACGAGGGGCTCGCCTCGAAAATCTGGCGTCCAGGTCGGGATTTTAGGTTTTTTATTGTATAACTTACGGCTCGGGGAATAACTTCGAAAAGATCCAAGCTACAAGTTCCCTCTATTACGGAAATCGCTGTATCGATCATAGCCACCTCTAAAGAAGAATCATATGATGGCGTTAAGTTGATACGAGCATCGAAGTTAAGGCGGAAAAATGCATGAAGTCGGTCAAGTTGCTCTAATGTTTTTGCCCTAGGTGCCAAGAGAGATAAAGTCTGCTCAATAGGCGGGTAAGCATGACCATCGATTCCACGCAGTTCATTATAACGACGATACATGATACGTATGGTATCAACTATTCCACCAAAAACGTCTATAGCCACGGATTGATGATTGCAAATATTGTGAAGGTCCGAAAGTGAAATAGTAACTACTTGATTCGAAGGGGTCGACCTTGGTGCCAGGATGAACGATGCTGATGGAGGCAGTACAATTTCCTGGAATACCCATGCTCGCTGAAACCAAGGAGACCACAGGATTTCCCGTGAAAGTTTTGCTAGATCCGGTCACATTGCGCAAACGGTGTATAAGCCGACCCATTTTTAACATCTTCTGAGTCGGTATGTCTGTTAATGAGTGGCCTTGCACGTCATCGTCTCCGGAAAAAAATTCAGTGTCCAGTTGGGTTATCTGATCAAGCCATACAAGAACACGAGAACACGAAGAATATAGCTGTCCTATAATCTTGACTTGATCACCTCGTTCACTCCTGTCATCTTGATCTATACAGATCTGATTGACCCACAGATATCCGGTCGTACATCGCCCTTCTACGAAGGCTAAAGCCTCTTTTAATGGCTTAGTGATGCGCAGAAATTTGCCGTTAACAAGCCTCATCGTCTCACTCCGATCAGTCGGACCCCATACATAGGAAAGAGTCTCGTAAGGTCCGAGTCAACGAGTAGTGGCACAAAGTGTTCTTATCATCATGGGCGCGTTCAATTTGTAAGCCGAAAGCTCCAGGGTGTATCCAGCTTCCGATAGGTATAGAACAGATTCTGCATTGTTTGACGCAGGGGTCGACTACCGGATGGAAGCCCGCTGGTTGTTCACCAAACGTGACACAGGATAATCTGGTGATGGCAGATCAGGCTGAGACCTGTTTTTGAGTGTGGTTCGTTGTAAATCGGCCGGCATCCATGACAGGAGTGAGAGGTTGTGGGGTTGGCCCCACTGTTAGCGTTATCAGCCTTGGTCTGCACCTTCCATCCTTGGCTACGTGCCCCTCTTGGCAGTATTTAGCCATTTGCCCATACTCGAAATACAGTGCAGAGAGTTGGAAATGTACAGCTGGGGTATTGATACTGGCTAAGATGTTTGAATTGTTCAACACCTGGGCATGCGCAAACACTTTGAGTTACTTGGCCGAAACAAGACACAGATACTGGTGTGATGCCTCACTCCGCTAAACAACGGCCGTGATATTTCGCCGATCAAACAACTAGTAATTAGTAGAGCACTCCACCATTCCACAATACCCACATAGCAGTGTACCTTGGTCTTAGCGAGATGCCCTCTCACTCCTTTACCTAAGAACTTCATACAGCCCTGTCCATCCAGTGACCAACATTGTACTCAACTGGCGCTGTCGTCCACAAATGATTACTCTCTTCAACTCCCCAATATACTAAGACACAATACTTTCTACATGACCCTGTTCATGGCATATGGGTACTGCAACTAGCACAACTATTCTCTCAATATGCTTCGCCGTTATCCTAAAACGGGGCGTTTTAGTTGCTCCGACTCGGTTTGGTCGACCTTCACAAGTGGCGTTACGAAACCATCGGTACTCTGTTCGGTTGCAGTCATTCCCTCTCCACCAAACTCCCGCAAGACTAGCCACGCTGGATAGATTGACACCGCCCATAAAGCGAAATTCCAGTATATTGCTCCAACCTCTGCGAAGATAGTGGTACTTGTGATTCCGTAACTCTCGCTCCCTCTCAAAAGCGCGGCATATCGAATGACCTCCGATTCATCGGTTGCAAGATTACTAATGAAGAAGTATAAGAACAGATAATATAGCTTACAGTATGTTGAAGCTGCGATTTTTCTATAGATTCTAGTGGGAGGTATCCGACTATGCTTGCGTCGATGTTGCTAAGGTATTTTACGATGCTATTCGCAAAGAAGATATGAAGGATGACGCTGTATGTCATGGCCTTTACTATGCTGTTCGAGCACTTCGGGACAGGGAAGTGAAAGAGTTAGAATGGGAAGCAGAGCTTGTATATGTCGACAAATCAGTGAAAGTACAGAGTAGTGCTTAGTCTACACTCGATGGAAACGTCACTACCATTGACAAAGAGATAACAATAAAGCATGGTGTGGATGATGGAGAGGCTCATGCAATCGGCGAGGCCAAACGGAATGACCGAGATGCTACTCAAGTAGACCTGTCCGGCAGAGGTTTCAACAAACAAATAAGTTGCAAGTATTTGTTTAAATTATTTGCAAACACAAACACAACTTAAACAAATATACTTATATAATTTAGCAACTCAAATAAATATAGAGGGTTATATTTGTTTGGTATATTTATATTGTTTGCCAAGAAAAAGCTTTAAACCTAGCTATCTCTAACTACCGCGCCTACTTATATATACGCTTACTTTAACACCTTATTACTATCTATATAACCTATATTAACGCGTTTTCTAGTATTTTATTACCTAATATGCCGCCTAAACGTCGCATCTTGACTACTAATTCGACCGCTAAATGTACGAGAGTTACTTCTACCTCGTAGCCTCTATTAACGCTAGATGTAGGGCCTCTATCTTAACGCCAATTACCGCGTAGAGCTCTAGCTATCGCATCCTAAACTACTATTTTATTGCGTACGACGTAAACGTTTAAGTTACAGTTATTAGAGTTATAACTAGAGGTAGAGATTACGCCGCCTATTAAGGGTAGTAGCGCTAGTATAGTAGCTATAATAGAGGCTTAAGATAATAGAGATAGAGATAATGCTACTCCTCCTATAGATAAGTTTAAGGGCATTAATTAGGAGTATCTACCTAAGTATATAAAGCCTCTAGCGACTTAGAAATGCCCTAAAAGCTAGGTCTTTTAATATAGCTATCGCGTCGCTAAACGCAAAGACCTATCTAAGCTATAGTTTATATATAAATACTACTACTTATATAAGGTTATTAACGCTAGCTATAGTAGTATTATTAATATTATAAAGGCTACGTCGTTAGTAGCTACTTATCTTAGCCTACGAAAGGCTAGGTATAATCTTATAAAAGATAGTAAAAGAACACGCCTACTAATAACTATATAATTATATAAGTAGCTCTCTTTACGCTAATATATTACTACTAGTAGAGACGTATAATAAGAGACTACTAATGCGCTAGGTAGTTTTAACTTATAGTACTTTTAGTAGCTTCTTATACTCTAGCTCGTTGAAAATAACTACCTACTCTATAAGGTTATAATACTAAGATTTTACAAGATAATAAAGTATCTTAACCTAGAGGGAGAGGTAGTACTATAGGTAAGTTAAGTAAGCGTTATAGTATTTACAATATAACTCTTTAGGTACCTACAACTATAAGTTATCTAAGCTCTATTATCTACTATAAGTAAGATCTATATTAGTTTTAATAGCTAGATAATAAAGGGTAGTAAACGCTACTTTTTTAGTATTATTACTTATTTTACTAACGCCGCTAGAGTAATAAGAAACTTACCTATTAACCTACTATAACTCGTAGGCGCCTATATAGGTAAGGCTATTATAATAGCTATTACTTAAATACTAAAATCGTATAGTATTATAGCTAAAAAGCTAGGTTATTTTATACTTAATAACGCTAATAATAATAATACTATAATTACTATAATTATAAGAGATTATAACTTTACGCTTAATAACTAGCGCCTCTATTATATCTACTATATGCTTAACCTTATTAGCTAAAAGATTATACTTAGTACTAATAAAGACGCTTATAATAATACTAAAGAGTAATATAAGATAGAGGAGGAGTATATACTAATATAGCGCAAATATAGCCTACTAGGTATCTTAATTAATATAATTAACTATATTAAAATGCTATAATAATATAATCTTTTCTACTAACTCTAAGAGGAGGTTAACGCTTAGTTACTAGCTAATAAGAGGCCCTAAACGCTTAAGCTAGTTAAACTAGTTATTACTTATTAGAATATATTCTATATAGCGTTTAAGCGCGCTACTAAACTTTAAGCTACGTATAACTTATATACTAATTACTATATAAATATAATAGCGATTAAAGATACGCATGCTACCTACTATAATAATAAACTACTAGAGGTACTAAACTAGATAAGATTAACTAGGCTTAGCTTAGCTAACTAGGCTATAATTATAGAGTACTAAGAAGCTTTAAGGCTACTAAAGCTTACTACTAAGTAACTTAAAGGGCGCTCTAAAGATAGTAAGTTTAGCGTAATTTATAAGGTTATACCTATCTTTAAATACGTCCTTAACTTACTTAAAGCTTACGTAAGTATATATAATTAAGTTAACTTTAACGCCTATAGTAAGGCTCCTAAAGATTACCTTTATATTAATATCTACGCTGCCTAGGATAAAGCTAATAAGTACTATCGTAAGCTTAATACCTTACCTACTTACTACGCTACTATCTACCTCTATCTATACTATAAGAACTACTATAATAATAGCTAGGTAGATAAAGCTACGTAGCTTAATAACGCTAACGCTAGTTTCTAGAGACTCTAGGTAGAGTATAAACCCTAGCGCCCGTACGTACCTCTATCTACTACGCTACATATAAATACTATTAATAACGTAATTAAGGCGTATATATACTATAGTAGCGTTTTAGACACTCTAGTTAATAAGTATAAGCGCTAGAAGATAGTAGAGCCTTTATAGACGCAAGAGTAGTATAAGGTGGATAGGAACCCAGTTACCTACTAGATTTAACTATAACTAAAATACCCTAATTTATTGCGTTTTATAATTAATATTATAATAATCCTAGTATCTAGTAGCGATTGCGAGCGCCTCTTTAGTAAGCTTAGTAATTTACTTGAGCTAAAACGCCGTTAGTTAGGTAGTTAATAACTCTTAGCGTTGTAGTTAATACGCGCGTGGATAAAAGCTGGGTTTACGCAAATATATAGTGAAGATGAGGGCAAGCTTACTGAGGAGTAGATTATATAAGAGTATAATATTAGAGAGTGGGACTTACCTATATAGTATTTCGTATACAAATCAATCCTAAGTTACACCCAAATACTTGTAAATATTTGTATATTTGCAAATAAACCGCTCCCAAACACAACTCAAACAAATAACGACTCTATACGCTCCCAATCAAACAAATATAAACCCTTATATTTGTTTGATTTGTTTGTTGAATCCTCTGCTGTCCGGTGACAAGCAAGTGTCTACAACATAAGCGCACCCTCAGCTTTGGGCGCCTTATATTTACCACAGTGTTTAGAATCCTTCGTGCCACTGTGTGGTCCCTATATTCTTTATATGATCCCAAATTTGTTTCGAACCGGTGCTGGGGGCCAAGGCTTCAATTGAATCGGTTCAAGCGCATCGTCTTTGGATAACGGCTCAACCGAACCTAACGAGCAGTGTGGTTTCAATCCTGTCAATCCTTATCAATCGATATCGACGATTGAATTGAATTGGCATGGAATTGACCGGAAATTGATCAATCCTCCTGTAATTTCCGCTATTAGGGCGCCACCCCTGTTCTATCACAGATATCACAACGCTAACTCCTACTGTGGCAGTGTGGCTTATTGGCAGGACAACCAGTAGGGAAAAAAAATTCAATTTCAAAGCCTAATCAAGCATTTCGATGCCAGCTCTTCATACATTCGAGTATTTCAATTGTTTGAGCGGATAACTGCGCTCTATCCCATGAGATCGTACGACGAGCTCCTGAAAAGACTCGCTTCGCCTCATCACTCATTGCTGGGATTGAGAGGATATCAAGTGCCATTCTTGAAAGCCTTGGAAAGCGTCAGTGTTGCTAATAATATAAACAATACGTATATTGGCAATATGACAACCCCACAATATTATTGTATTGTGGGCAGGTAAGTATTGTATTACCCAATATAGAGCTGATTGATATTGTACCGTATTTCCAAGAACCCAATATACTGGCAGTGTGATAATATCAGAGACGTATGTTGGCATTGGTGTTGGATCTGGAAAAGTATGGATATGCAATTTTCAGCTTAACACATCCGAGTATTGGTGTCGAATGAATTGAGAGGGGACTTATTACTGCTTTTACAATGTTACTTTGTACTTCTATTATATTTCCATCTCATAGACGGGGACCGTGCTAATGCATCTAGGGCGACCAAATAATTGGAGGGAAACTACAAAAAAAAGGGGAGACGATCCAAGGGCGTGAAAATATCTACTGCTAGTCTGTAGCTTTTTCGAGAGAAGAGCTAGACTATTCCTCACTACCTTCATTCTGACTGTGGCTAGAGGAATCAATAGTTCAATTCTCTAGTTGTAGGTGCCGCTTCATTTGCTATAAGTAGGGTAAACATATGCTGTAGCCTTGGGGCTTGAACTGATTACTTACAGTTCTCGATGAAAGGGCCTGAACGATCGCAAATTCAGCCCATCCATTCCTACAGCCGGTTCGGACACAGCAAGCAATACACTCGCTTCGCTGGATAAGAGGCTCCCAGCAGCCGAAAGCCGTAAACAGCAAAGCGACTTGATCGCCAACAATGATCGTTACGTTACTGTTGCCAATTTTAACTTCGCAAGTCGGGATTGTGCTAGGTGCCTCTGCAAGTTTAATCGCCAATTCTTGTGCAATCGCTTGCGAGGACTGACAACCATCATTCGTACATGTGACAAGACCTAAGCTACGGCATATACTTTGAACAGTTCTTGCTGGGCCAAAGCGGCGGCTCTCCCCAGCCTTGCTTCTAACTTCGTAGTCGACTTCTAGGGAGGCCATTCTATCATTTGAAATGGTCTCAGTTAGTATGAGCTGGATACGGCCTCCGAAGCATTGCTCAATGGTCTGAACTAATCGGCGTGGGACCAAATCCTTCTTAGGACGAGCCTGTACAAAGGAAGCTGGGTCATAGAGGCCGGTACTTTTCTCCCCAAGCTTGCTAAAAAGTCTCCCTTCAAACTCAATATGGCCTGGTAGAACATTTACTCGGGCCAAAGAGACGTGATCGTCCTGAAAGGGCTCCCGTAGAATATCAAGAGAGCAGCATATGCCATGAGAAACGGTTGCTGAGGAGCTAGACTCATCTGCTATACCGTGGAAAGTTTGACCGCCGAAGACGTGGTGTGCGAAACGAAGCAGCGAGACATCAGTTTCCTTTCGATCAGGAATTGCACCCTCGATAATCGCGCAAATCATCAGTTTTCCACTCTGATGGGCCTGGCGTGAGATTCGGGCTTGCGTCGTCTCATATATATACTCAAGGCCGGCACGCGTCGGATGGAGGCCATCAATAGCACTGATCCCAGACAGTCCTCGAGCCAGTCTGATCACTGTAGCGGTAATAGCTACCATGCAGTATCGTGGAGTCGAACCAGACGCCGTGGTGCATACTTTACAACCGCAACTTTTCGCCAGCCCGCTCATCGAGCTCTCAAATGCAGCTAATGCTTCTTTATACGTACGGATTTGAACTGCATTTTCCATTTCCGCTTTTAGGGGTTTTACCGCGAGTTCCGGAAATCGAGTGCGTATAAAATCAACGAAATTGCGCCCAAAACTGTCCTGGAAATAAATCGTGTTACGATGAAGCCATTCTTCAGGTATGTCTTCGTCTGCATGTACCAAGGCCGAAAAAATTCGAGCCGCGCTTCCGATTGCAGTCCCAAATGGGAGGAACATTTTCATTAATCCACTGAACTCTTTCCCAAATGTGCCATCGAAAGCTTCCTTCCAATGTACACGTCCACCTAGGACACGATCTTGATTTGGCTTGCTTTGTGCGTGGCTTCTAAACAGTAACGTCGCGTTTTGTAGGTATATGCTCTTGCCCAGTTGCGTAAGCGAAGTAGTACCACCCTGACGAGCGTAGATGACCGTTAACTGTGTTTCCGAATCGTCTTTCACGTTGCAGTACCGCAGTCCATCTTCATTCTCGGTCTCGGAGTATATCGCGACTTTGAGATCAAAGAGCCAATCGCCAATGGCAGCGAGCAACCCCGCATCTGCCACACCAACCAGTGTCAAATTTCTCAGAGTTCCCTTCGACAGCTGCACAACTGCATACAGGGCCTGGGCTATATCTTCTGGCTTAGAGACGCCGCGAGAGTGCTTAGCTCTTCCAATGCCTTTTGGCCATGCATGTTGACCGATGACTTCTTCACCGTCAAAGGACATAAGCCTCTCGGCCCACAAAGGAAAATTTGTGGCAGAGAAAATGCCAGCGCACTTTTCCACCAAGAGATGCATATGCAAAAGAGACGGAAGCGGAGGTTTGGGGGGCTGGAGTTCCTCCCAAATACTTTTACTAAAGGCTTGCATGATCTGAGCAGCCATTTGCGTGGAATAGACTTCAGCCAAACAAGCACATATTGCCGCAAATCTGGAACTCGAATCGGTGGCGGCCAAGATCTGGATCGGACTTTTGTGGCCGAATCCAAACCATAAGACGTTGTGGAATCCGGGCTGGACTGCCGAGTTCCTGAGAGCATCATAAAATCTCGTCGAACCCTTCAGGCTCCAGTCAATGTATTCACCAGCTATAACTGCCCAGCCAAATGTAGATGGTTCGATTCCTCCTTGGGATAGGCGGGCCAATGCAGCCATCGAAAAATTTATCATACCAGAAGACGCATTGCCAGCATCAATGGTAACCTGGAATACCCCGCCAGCCCGGGAGATACCACTCGTATGCGGCGGTTCGCTAGAACTAGTTGGCTGGTTCGACATACTGGAGGGCGTAGCGTCTAGTAGGGTTCTAAAGCAGATTTTTTATTCAAAGTGACTTATTGAACAGGTAACATTTAACACAAGCAAGACGTTTCGTATTTGTGAGTCTATAAGATATCCTGTTGAATCCAACTCTATTCACATTAGGCTGAGTAGCTGATGTCATCAACTTCGCCTTGGCATACGCACAGACTTTACACAGCCTCCTTCAGGCTCGCGGCGCTCTTCTAGCTACCAACTTGCCGGATGCAGACAAGAGGTCGAAGTGATTGGGCCTTTGTTGCTATCAGCCGAAAGCGAACATGTTCGTGCACCGGAGATTTCCGGCCACGCTTTTTTCATATTGGACTGCCATCGTAGTCAACTGTAGTTTTTTTTTTTTTTGGTGTTGGGTGGGAGGACCTCTTGTTATTCGCGTTAGAACGCGTCGACTCTTTATTAATCGCGTTGGACGCGTTATGAGCTATTGCGGGATGGCAAGGGTAGTCACTGTTCGCGCGAGCCGCTAAATTTTATTGGTCAGAAACGGTGGCATTTAGGTCAGAAACAGTGGCATTTCGGGTTATCAGTAGTTTTACATAAAGGGAAAGGTTAAAGTCTGTATTATAATAGATCTACATCTCTATCCATAGTCTCACGATTGGTCCGTTCGAGCTCTCTTTCTTGATCGCGTTGATAGGGCTGGAGGCTCTTCGCTTTGAACATTACTCTCCTCTTCATCTCTACTCGCTATAAGTCTTTTGTTTCTACCTGGTGGACTTGATGCGATATTAATGGTGATATTTGGAATAGAGCTAGATGTCCCGAATGTAAAGGTATTGTTCGTAATTGTGGAATCAATGTAAGTGACTTGTGAAGCGGCTAGATCTGCTTGAGAACTGCTGCTGCTCTGCTGTTTATCTACGTCTAGCCGTAGCTGCTGGTCTATAATTGGCTGGGAGACTGGCGGTTTAGGGGATGGGGCCGCAAGGTTGAATGTTCTACTTCTATTGTAGATGCCTATGCTATATGAAATTGACCGTGTTCGTTATTTCTATTCCCGCTTACTGCTTACCTAGTAGCTCTAATTCCCGGAGCCTAGTAGTGTTCTCTTATTGCCTCGATTTCCGTGAGGCTCGCTTATATAGCTCTAGCCCGTTGCTATACCGGTAAGGTAGGAACCTACAAAAAAAATATAGCAAAACACCAAAAACATACAACAGCGGGGATTCGCCAGTGGTCACCCACCTGACTACTAGTCCGCCGGTACGCTGCTTAAGTAAGGCTGAGCGGACGGGAAGCCCTGTATTCAGCGTCCTATGGTCGTATGTGAAAGTCGATGGGAACAGTTTGTTCTGTATTCTTGACGTCGTTTCAATGTCTATTACCCCCAACCATTACCAGTCTCAGTAACCGGCCTCCCAGAATGAGATCCAGCATTGCCCATAATTTTACTGTTTCCAGCAGTCGGTTACCTAGAACCAGATGTCAGCGTCTAGAGGAACGGCAGCTAATACTATGCTAAAGGGGGCAATGCGTGTGATATGTTGCAGTGGTGGTGGCAGACGTGTCGCAAAGGGGAGTCTTAAAGCAGCGAGATGGTGGCAATGGTTACGTAGCGATTAGGTCGCTGCCCCCTGAAATCGCCGACCTGAATTGTGCTCAACACGAGAACTGAACAGACTGCGCGAGTTGGACAGACTTCTTTGCGCTGCGTCATCTCTTCTCATGTGAGGGTGCGGAGCTACCTAATATGTGGCGCATGCTGACGCCGCGCTGAGTCTTATCTCAAAGCCCGCTCTCAAGAGTAATGTAACGATGTTCACAAGTCACGTTGGCTACAGGCAAGATCACGTGGGTTGCACTACTGTTATCAAGCGAGGAAAGACTTTTACAGCTGTCACCAATAGTCACCTCTTCGCAGCCGGGAATATGCATCTATGCGTCCGTTCTTGGAAATGCAATCTTTGTCATTCCTTAATAGAAGATGTTGTTGACTATTTTATAGCAACAGCAACATCCGCAGGCACCCTTCTCCAGAAGCAGCCAAGCGGTTGCACTAGGACATTTACAGCCTGCATAGATTGTAAACAGTCAGATCATACCTTGACTCGGATACCACAGTACGTCGTGAAGAAAGGTGCCGAGAGCGGTAGCATGCTCGCGTAGCGGGGTAGGCCATGTCGCCCTTCGCGGCCACGGCGTCGCCATAACGCTTCAGTCGCAGTGGGCGCTGCTTCTGAGGTGCTGGCGGGTCGTAGGACATGTTAGGCAAACTTTTACCTGCGATATACTGCGGTAATTCCAAAAATTGCAATACTCGCTGTTGTCGTTTTTTTTCTTTTGAGGTTCTAGCTATGCTGCTGTAATTAACTAAAAAGTTGTAAGTTTTGCCCATATCCCTTGAACCGCTGGAGTTTGCCCTCGTGTAACTGGCCAATAAGGAAGTATGCATCATTCATTTCGATTAAGCCCTATTGGCTGAGTGGTCAAGTTTGGAGTTTCTCTATTGTGGCAAGGTTACTGACCCAATAGGGCCTAATCGGCATGCATGATGCCTCGCGGGATAACCGAACAAGACAGAAATGGAAGAAGGCGTGTTCTTCATACCCAGTCACAGAGTCGATCTCAATTGAGGACGCTTTACAGAGGACCGTTGAACAAGCACAGGCTCATTTGAAGTGGATACATGCAGAGCGATCATCATGCGGAGTGCGCGAGGTGTCGCCAGAATCCACAAATCAAAACGCCGGGGGCGGTGAACACCACACCAACGACACCTACGACGATCTATCATCAGGTCTAAAATGCTGGCGCAAAATTCGCGGTAGTCATCAATTATGAATTTGGCGATGCCCCGACAATCCGAAAGACTACATTTGGTGCGAGACGGGACCACGGAAATGCGGCCAGTACGTACTTACTCAGCAAAATTTCCTACCTAAGGTCCCAAGTATTTATTGCACGACCATCTCAGCTGGTGTAGGAGCTGTAACGATGTTTGTCAATCCTATCGCCTCGAGACCTACCTGACGATCCCCTTAGGCGTGCGGCCAAAATCCCTCAGCAAACCCTTGAAGGGTACAAGGAGATGGGCACGCGCTAATGATTTTTAAACAGTAACGATATCTATTTCTGCGTTGACTGGCATAGCGACGAAGCGATATATCCCATTTCTGTTTCCAATACCGAACAAAACTTTGTATAAATCCCTTATCTGAAAGTCTAAATATGTGAAAATTTGCACACCAGGCCTAGCTACGCGGAATTCTCTCTTCTCCAACTCGAACTAGTAACACCTATAGTTAGTTATGTCTTCATAAATCGTAGGACAGAGCGGCGACAGGGTGAAGCGCTACTATTTGAAAGGCTAAAATCCTCACTTCTGAGATGGGAAATCCAGAAGTTTGGAGTGAGGTGTTGGGTATGGCCCAATTATGCTACAGATTTCTTGCTTGAACAACGCATGGAAATCTATGGAAAGAGCTAAAAGCCCACGTAGAACTAAGAAAGACTTTCATATCAATGAAATCAGAAACCCATTCTACGATCACACATCTTTGTTATGCTAAAGCCATTCAACTGTCCTGCGTACATCCTCGTCGGTCTCACATATGGGCTCATAGTCCAATCTCTCTCTTGCCTTCTCAATTGACCACCAAGACCCTCCATCTATGTAACGCAGCTGAGCGGCCGACAGACTTGTCTTAACTCTGTTTAAAGTGAAGATCCAGAGTGCCCACTCTATCACGGTTGCGACGGCTACCACTAATCCCATGGGAATCACTTTGATGGTGCTCAAATCTGTGCAGCCCTTGTCGCCAGCAGCGGCCCACATCTTCCTTGAAAAATCCCAGAACTTGACTGGCGCGCCGTCCGTGATAAAGAAAGCTTCGCCGTCAACCTACATGTTGGGTGCCCTCGGGCGGTCGTCAAGCAGCGCTTTGGCGGCTAACACATGTGCATAGGCAGCATTATCAAAATATAGCCACTCGTGGTTTGTATTGTTATTTCCCAGCTGGACATGAGTTGCCCGAGTATTGGTACGTTTCAGGATGCGTGCGCTGGTTCGAAAGTCTCGGCGTCCATACAGCCCTGGAACACGCATTACTGCGGTATGTAGAACTCCTTTGAACCCATCTGTGGTACTGGATTTATTTGGAGTATTCATTTCTCTGGTGAGGGCGTCAGCTGCACCCTTGGTGCGTTCGTATGCGACTCCATTTGAGGAAATGTTGTGCAAGATGGCGGTGTCTTCGGTCAATGGCGTCGACTGAGTATGCGACTCGGAGGCGATTGATCTCGCAGAACCAGTGTAAATGAAGGCTCGTACAGCGGCATGGCCACGTGCAATTTCAAGCACATGCTTTGTCGAGCTATAGTTGATGCGGTACTGGACCGCTGGCTGAACCTCATCAAGCAACTTTCCGACTTGTGCAGCGTCCGCGATATCGCAGCTTTTGTAAACTGCTTCGGCAATATGCCACCGCCTTGGGTTTCGACTAGCCGCGACGATAGAGGGGAATGAGCCGTCCGCATGGAGTGCTTCGACAGTGTGGCATCCCAGGTACCCACAGCCGCCTAACACCAGAGCAGTGCCAAACTGGCTTTGTTTTGTCTCGGTCATCTTTTGAATGCGAATGTTTAGGTAACGGATATTTTTGACGTTCCTTTGGATTTAGTTGGCTGTGTCATTCTTTGGAGGGGGAACAGCTGTGCCCCAATTCTGTACGACCATGATTTCTTGTACGAACCTCGCCGCTCGGCAATTAATCATGAAGTTGAGCCGCCTTATATCCGGACTTACGCTGTTCGACTACGCCTTCAGGTAATCTATCGAATGCTACACAGACGCGACTATGCTCGGATTTCGAAAGAAGGCCTATCTGGGCCCCTACAAATCGGCGGTTTGCTCCAACCGCCCAAGAGCCCTCGGTCTCCGACAGCAGGCAAAATATGCAAGTTTATAGTGTTCCAATTACTGTTCGTTTGTGTACTTGTCCCAAATTTGTGGAATGATTTCGCCCCTTGCTTACTGCCCTGAGTAAACTGCAGATAATGTAAAAGCGGGAAGGTCAGCACTAATCCTATTTTGCGTTGGTCGCAAACTCATAGTACTCGGGTGTAGCAGAGCTGATAGGCAACAGGCCAAACAACCATATCTCCTAGTTACACCGTGCAAACAGCGCTTGCAAAGAACAACGTGTGCGAAGTTCAGTTGGGACGGTACTAGTTCCTAGCGGTGGCCAAGCATTCATGATAGAGTCAGGATGTAGCTAAGTTATCTCATTCAACTATACAAGATGCTCATTACGATTCACATAGTCTCTATAACGCTTATGAGGGAGTCTCTTCACATGTAAACAAAAGAGTGGGGTGGTTAAGCTTAAATCATAGCGCCCGCAAGGACCAATGACGTGGCGGGAAAATGGTTCCTGACGGGGTCTAGCGACGATCATCATGAAAACGTCATACTTGCACAACAGCACCATTACATAGCTAGCAATTCTAGAATAAAATGCTGTCATTCCCAACTTTGAATTTTTGCACACGACTTCAATTGACACACACAAACTCCGTCATTCACATCGCCATGATTTCAAGACAAGCAACTCAAAATGCCCGCCTCGTGGCTCGGTGCGCAAGTCGCCCGGCGGTAAGGGCAGCAAACCCCCAATTCCGTATCCAACAGCCTCGATTCCAGTCCACAGTATCCTCAGGTAGTGCCACTTCAGGCAACTCGGGTGCAGGATCGCATGCAGCAATTGGTGCCGTCTCTGGCGCTGCTGCTGCTGTCGTGGTCGGCTACATCTTCTACCGTACTTCGGGAGCTCGAGATGTTGTCATTGCCAGCAAGACGACCAAAAGCTATGTCAATGCAGCCACCAAGAAGATCAAGGAGACGACTCCCGAGCCCAACGAGGCGCTCGCATGGCTTCGGAACGCCGCCCAGAGCTATGCTGCCTTCATTCCTGGCGCAAAGGGATACGTTGACTCTGCCTTTGATGACCTTGATGCTATCCGCGAGAAACACGGCGACGAGGTCGACAGGATTGTTCGCGAAGCCTACGACGAGACGCGTACCGTTCTAGGCAAGGGTGATGTTAGCCTTGTAACCGCACACCAGACCTGGGAAGTCTTATCAAAGCACATGAGCCGCATTGCCGACCTTGCCGGTGATTCCGCACAACAAATCATGGACAACCACCCCCAACTTAAAGAAAAGGTTGGCGGCAATTGGGACAAATTGAAGGAATACGGCGACAAGTATGGTCCTGAGGCGAAGAAGGAAGTCGACCGAACATGGAAGCAAGTCGGCGACGTCATCAAAACTGGTGTCAGCCCGTCAAACATCGAGAAGATCAAGAGCATCGTGCAAGAAAAGGTTGACAAGCTCAAGAAGCTCGGCGACGAAGCCTGGAAGAAAGGCATGGAACAAGCAAAGCCCTACCTCGACAAAAACCCCAAAGTCAAACAACTCGTCGAAGAGAACGCCGACGCTCTCAAAGGCGGCGACGTCCAGCAACTCTACAACCGCATTAAGAAGGCTGTCGAAAACGGCGACACCGGCGACCTCGAAGGATACATCCAGAGCGCCACAGACAAGGCCAAGGACTCTGGCTTTGGCGGACTCGACCAGTATCTGAAGCAGATCCCTGGTGGCGACCAGATTATCCCTAAGCTAGGACGGCTACAGGAGGCTGCGCAGAAGCATGGCGACGAGGCGCAGAAGATCATGAAGGATGCGATTAGCGAGATTAGCGAGATCTTGCAGAAGAGGGGTGATGAGGCGGCGGAGCTGGCTAAGAAGGCGAAGGAGGATTCTAAGAAATAGACGATCTGGCAACGAGTGTACGTGTGGGTTGTCGTGACTTGATATGAGTGTATCATAGTGCATTACTGGCGTTTAATCTTGATGAATCAAAAATTTATTAGCTTCTTGCTCTATACTTTTCATGTCTAGTTTCCGTCGTGAATCTCATGGGAGTGTTCTGTAAGGCCCCTGAGTGACGGTCTGACTTAGCTTTTTTCGAAAGATTAGGTAGTTATGAGACTTAATATTAGGTGACATGGCCTGATATGTAAAGACGAAGAAGTGGCGATGCATGGTTAAATCAATTTTTTTTTATCACAAGTCATTGATTGGCACCTCTCGCGAACATGATGAAACCCCAAGACAGCGAAAAGAGAAGGAATCTCTCTCCATCGAAACCCACACACATCACCTAAATCCACACACCTAATAATAATTGAAATTTTATATTTTTTTCGTGGGACTAGTACTAAACAAACTACTGCCCTCCGCAAAGATGTTTTTATCCCTGAATCTTCCCCCCATCCCCACGAAATAAGAAAAACAAAGTCCCATTGCCCCCGCCCCCCTCGGTCCCCACCCGTCTCCCCCCGCTCTAAGAGAAGTGAAGCAAAAGCCAGACCCATGTTGTGCGACTAATTTAATCGTTCTGGAACCAGATATAAAGAAAAAAGTATGTACTATAAAACACACAAACAGCAGGGTGCAAGCGCGGGGGAAGGGAGTGGTTTAAGCAAACATCACCTCAAACGCCACACGCAGAGAAAATTTCAACAAAAAAGGAGATGAGCAACCGGGGCAAGGGACAAAACGTATTGTCTCAACTTAAGATAAAACTGTGTTACATGATGGTACAGAAGTGTGTGTATGGGTGTGTTATCTGAGTCGATTGCGTGGGGATTGTGTGTCTGGTTGCAACTTTCGCTGGTACGGGTAGGAGATAATGCCCTATGAAAACGCCATTGCCGGATGCTAGTACAGTGTACAAATGATAAGATTGCACGGATACGGCCACCATTGATTAAAAAAGAAAAATATGTGTTTTTGAAGCAATGCTAGAAAAGGATTTGGTATCGAGAGGAGGTAGGAAAGGTGGACATGTTCTATGCGTTGGTAGGTTTTGAATCGTCATCTTTGCGTTGCTCTCGCGATTGAGAGGCAAAGGGGCCAATTTTGAAGTCGGGTGTTGTGTCCATGCTTTGGCTGGGTGGGCCACGGTATTCGCTTGGTTGGGGTGCGAGAATCTGGTCGGTGGATTTGGTATCCGGGTGCAACTCGATGCCGTCTTGTGCCTCGAGGTCCTCCTTCTTGGAATTGCGACCGAATCGGAGCGAGTCGTTGTCGCCACCAGGACGGTCGATGGGAGACCAACCAGCAATGCTACCAGCGACAATACCAGCCATGACAGTGGCGGGACCGAAAGCGGAGTTAGACCTTGATCTTCCACGGCGGCGACTGTTAGGCGTTGGTGGGGCTGGAGATCCGTCGTGATCGTTTTGTGGGCCGTTGTTGGGGGTACTAGGTAGAGACTGACTTGATCGTGACTTGTGGAAAGCCTCCTTGGGGTGCTGCATCTTGAATTTAAGGTTGCTGAGGCGTCCACCACGAACCTTCTTAATGAAAGCAAGCTCATCGCGGATCTCGATCAAACCCTGGTTCCATTGGTAATCATCAGATACCACAAGTTCAGGTGTGCTCTTGCGCCTGAAGAAGTTGGGAATGCATTTGCGGACAAGCTCATCGGGTATCAAGCGAACAATCATACCAATAGGCAGGGAGAGGAAACCCAATACGATGGAGTATCCCCATTGAGCGCCGTTGAGCCTAGTAACGCTGAAAGCAACTCCACCCACAAAGATAATCAAAGTTTGACCACCAATCATAATGAGCAGAATAACAATGAAGAACCAATTGTGAGTGATACCCTCAAAAACGTTGAAGTGATTGTCGAGACGGCGGTTGTTGAGGGCGTTGAAGATCTGCATCCAGACGAACACGTTGAATACGAGCGCGGGGAGCTGCTCAATTTCGCGAGGACTGTCGTAAGAGAGGATAGACTTTCCGGCAAAGTAGAGGATGAAAGTAACAGTCAATTGGTAGATGGCCTGACCGATGATCATCTTCCACATTCTCAGCGTGATGAGAGGAGCAGACTTGGGATCTGGCTTTCGATCGAGGAGGCTTCGTGTAGGCGGATCAGTAGCAAGAGCGAGCGCAGCGAAGGTGTCCATGATGAGATTGACCCAGAGAAGTTGAACGGCGGTGAGAACCGAGGTCTGGTCTTTACTAGAAACGGCAGACACAAAGGTAAGAATGACAGCGGTGATGTTGACAGTGATCTGGAACTGCAAGAATTTCTTAACAGCGTCGTTCACAGCACGTCCCCAGAGCAGAGCCTTCACGATTGAGGCGAAGTTATCGTCCATCAAGATAATTGCTGAAGCCTCTTTCGCGACCTCAGTACCGGCGATACCCATAGAGAAACCGACATCAGCAGTCTTGAGAGCTGGAGCATCGTTTGTACCGTCACCAGTAACTGCGACTGTCTCGCCAAGTTCTTTGAGGCGCTTAACAAGTCTTCGCTTATCCTCAGGGCTGGAACGGGCGAGAACACAAAGCTTGGGAATGACAGCATCCATCTCTCGCTTAGACAGCTGGCGGAAAGCAGGACCCTCCATGACTAGGCCTCCAGGAACAAGAATGCCACAGTCTTCAGCGATAGCCTTTGCAGTGAGAACATTGTCACCTGTTACCATGCGAACGTAGACACCAGCGTGTTGGCAGTCTTTAACGGCTTCACGAACACTGGGTCGTAGAGGATCTTGAATACCAACGATGGCAAGGAAAGTCATCTTCTTAAAGATATCCTCGAAGACAGCCATATTGGCGTCGTCCTCGTGCTTGCGAGACTCTGTAGGAGGCCAGCTTTCGAAGTCGCGGTACACAAGGCCAATGGTTCGTAGGGAGCGTGATGCGTAGGTAGTGATGACATTGTCTAGCGTCTCGCGGTTGTCTTCGGTCAAGGGAGCAGCGAGAAGTTCCTTTGCAGCGTCTGTGACAATGCGTTCGCATTTTCCAAGAAGAATCTCAGAAGCACCCTTGACATACAGGCGATAGCGGCCGTCGTTGAGCTTGGCAACCACGCCAGAGCACTTGATAGCCGAGTCGAAGGGAATGACCTGAATGATGTTGGCGTTTGAGCGTTCCTGTGCCAAGTTGCCCATTCCAAGGTGGTCTCGCGCGAAGCTAAGAAGAGCGGTCTCAGTTTTCGATCCAACAAATGGGTCTGGACCTTCGGAGTCTCCTTCGAATGCGGTGGTGTTCTGGATAATGGATTGTTCGAGGAGGTCCTTGACTTCTTTGTTGATGGTGCTCACGAATTCAGCGGTAGAAACGTCATTTGGACTTTCCACAGGCGACTCAATAGATTTACCTTTACTTCCATCGTCAATGGGTGTCAATTCTTCAGACGCTTTGAGTTTGTTATCGCCGAAGCGTAAAACGGTACCAAGGGAGCCAGCTACAACCGTCATCTTGTTCTGGGTTAATGTACCAGTCTTATCTGAACAGATAGTAGTGGCATTTCCCATGGTCTCGCAAGATCGAAGTAGACGGACCAAGTTGTTGTCCTTGAGCATACGAGTGGTGGCAAAAGCCAAAGCAAGGGTTACAGCAAGAGGAAGACCTTCAGGAACAGCCACTACAACGACAGTGATGGCGACGATGAGAATGTCGAGGAAGTTCTGACCTTTCTCAGCTGGGGATCGATCGCTCGACTTGAGGCCCACAAGGAACTCAATGAAAAGAACTACGAAGAGAAGAAGAGCGGCAGCTCCACCAAGTTTAGCGATGTAGGTAGCCAATACGTTCAACTTGGACTGGAGTGGAGTGACTTCACTGTCTTCTCTCAGAGACATCATCGTCTTTCCGTAGCTCGAGTGGACACCAGTAGCAGTGACGAGGAAAGTTCCCACGCCCTCTGAAACCTTTGCTCCGGATAAAATGAATGGGTCAACCTTCTTGAGGTTTTCGTGATTTTCGATTGCGCGGAAGGCTTCGTCTCCACCCATCTTCTTCAGCAAATCAGACTCACCAGTGGCAGAGGACTCATCGCACTTGATACCGTGGCCTTGAATCAGAATTCCATCGACAGGGATCATATCACCAGCTTCTAGGTTGACGACATCACCCACAAAGATATCATAGACGGAGATTTCGCGAGTTCTGCCAGAGCGAATGACCTTGATGGTTCGGTCGTCCTTCTTGCGGTTTAGCTTTACAAATTGACGTTCCTTTTGCCAATCGTTGGCAGCTCCAACAACAACAACGATAGCAATGGCGGCGATAATAGCGACTCCCTCAATCCATTCAACTTTGGGTTCACCAGGCTTATGGCTAACACCAAATGTTTGGTACAATCCAAGGGCAAGCGAGATGATGGCTGCCGCGGTAAGAAGCAAAAGGACTTTATCGTTGTAGGCGATCCATGCAAGTTGGAAAATGTTTTTGGGCTTTCGTACAGGCAGTCGGTTGTCGCTGAATACCCGTTTGCGGTCCGCAAAAGGATTTTGGCCAGCTTCAGGAGTGTCGGTACGGCTGACTCCTTGCTCTGGCGTTGATTTTAACTGTGCCTGCTGCTGAGTTGTTGCCTCTTCAAATGTTACTACACCATCAAGATTTTGCTCGTCAATACTTAAGCCGGCCTTCCTATCTGTTCGAAGACCTTTTTCTAACCCTTCTAAGCCACCAAGGGCATACAAGGCACCTAAATTCTTTGGATTGTAAAGCTTGCCAAGCTGGCCAGGAGAGAAGGCGAATTTGTTGTTCTCCACCTCAAACTCATGCTCTGTGCCAGGGTCAGGCTTTAGGGCAGCTTCTGCATCTAATACCTCAGTGGGTCCCAATTCTCCCTTTGGTATATCATTGCGGCCGGAGGTGACATAGGTTGCACTAGTGTTGGAGTCGCCATGCTCGGTCCCTGAGTCCATGGAATTTCCGCGTGATCTTGCGCCAGGGACTGACAGGAAGTTTGCGCCGTTCCAGCCTTGAGCAGGTGACGAGACATTATGGGGTGAGATGGGTCTACTACCATTACTCTCGAAAGAATTTGCGTTGCGCAACTCTTGCGGTGACTGCCGAGCTTGAGTAGGTGAAATATTATTGTCGGTATTAGTTTGTGTAGATGGTCGAGTGTCGTGAAGATCTCCCAGAGGAACAGAATCCGGCATGTCTGTGCTGTTGGGGTTGACGGCAGATGTGTCGATTGTAATAGTAGGAGCGCGTTTTCGACCTTCAGAGGGGCCGTCGGGTATGTTCCCTTCGGTCATTATTGGCAGAGGTGGTAGCCTTGTGGGGGCCAGGTGAGAGCAGCCTAGGCTAAACCGCTAGAGAAGCAGAGTGAGCAATGTGGAGGAATGTAATGGTGAGATTGCGCCTTCCGGTCAAGCAAGTAAGCTGCAAGTGCGGCATACAGACACTCGACGCGAGCGGTTATTAAGAGCTTAGAGGGTTTGAAAATGGAATTGTAATTGTAGGCGAGGGAGGCTGTGTGGGCTGCGTAGTCAATGATGCAGGAGCACAAGCTAGGTGAACCGCTGTGACTGTGCTGTGATGTACTCGCACTATGACCGGTAGAACTGGAACACAACAAATCAGTCATTTATTCCGTACGCACACACTATGCGATTGCTGCTCCGTGGTTTGCAGTGCTACGTTTGCGCACCGCCACAGACGTGGTTCGGTTGCGTTGGGAGCTAATCCATTCCATTCCATTCCGTCCAAGCTAGAAGGGACTTACCCGTGGTATTGATTGCTTGGGAGAAGGCAAATAGCTAACCGCCGTGTCGATGGAAGCTGAGCAATAGGTGTGTGAGAGAGTGTGTGGCAATCTAGGTCATCGGAGACGACGACGCGAACTGGGGCTATGCTGAATCTTTGTCGGCGCAGCACTGCTCACGCGTTGAGAAGTCCTAGGGTGATATTGAGGTCGAGGTGGGAGTTGTTCGCGGTAGTTGTTGTTTGGTGTCTGGCCTAAAGTGAAAACAGAGTTGTTGCCGGTTGATGAGAAGGAATGAATGGGATCAAGACTCTGATTTTCAGGGATTGGGTAGAATTATGGGCAAATAGCTTGCTTGGGAGACCAGAGACTCCCTGTTTTCTTCGATCGTCTCTGTACCGAATGCTGGCACTCGTGCCAAGCCAGGCAGTGCAAAAGGGGACTAGTCCATATGCGGATGGTCCTTTTCTTGGTCCGCATTGACCCACATTCCGTCTTCTGCACTGGCTGACACTAGACCGACCTTGAGCCTTGGGCTTTGCTCCTCTTTTCTCTTCCGCCTCATACCAGCCTCCGTTTCATCTCGCTGGTCTACGCCAAGTCCTACCTCTGTAGTCGCATTCAGCTTAGACTTGAATGCAACATGCAGAGCGGTCAACCAGCAGGTCGTCGCCAGCTGTCGTTCTTCTATGGACAAGTCATCGTGACACAACCCAGGTACACGCCGCATACATAATAGTACATTCCCGATAAGGCCCTCTCCGAATTGGCGTATTCAATTAGATGAGCCAAGCCCTATCTAACGCCTACTACCATGGCGTCCCAGGGCGTCATATCATATCACAGCAACCTGCGCAAGGCGACTCCTACACAGTACAATCATGTCCTTGCGTCCCTGTGCCTAGTTTCTTTCTTTTCGCCTGCCAAGAACATATCTCCTCCAGCATTGTACTTCAACTGACTGGTCGCCCCTTACTCATCCTGTTGAATCACTATTGCCACCCACCCGTACAGCCTTGATTCAGTTGCGTCAATTATCACTGCCGCCCGGGCATTAGCAGGAACTTCTTGATGTTAGGGTACCTGGCGATCACCCGACCGTGGAGAGACCACAACACGACGTCAACATACTCGAGCCAAGCACACCTAAAACTTGGCCTACCTGTGACAACACTCACTCGCCGACCGCCACCGGCGAATACTCCTCTCCATCATTGTGTGCGTCAGAAAGTATGGAAAGCTTGCTTATAATGTTGCACATAGTTGGATCCAAGTTCCAATCACATAGCCGCAGTGTGAAATGTACTTTTGGCGTATTTGTGAGCCTAAATCTGCAGAAACCATGGTGAGAAATTATAACCACACTTTGGGATATGACTACACCACCCACTAGCGCCTGTGAAACACACACAGTTGATGTTTCGTCGCTTTACGCGCAACACAACCCATGCATCATCCACCTGCTCCAATTTATTTACATTTGTTATCTCGGCACGGTCCCCGAGGCTGCTTTCGAAAGAAAAGGGGCGCTTAAGTTAAGGCGTCCTTGAAGGATGTCTGTGCAACGCAAAATAACAAATTCCATTGTCCTCATAACCCGTTGAGCGACCTGCATCCTACCCCGCCAGATACCCGTGGTCTATTCCAAGAAGGGTTTCCATCCTCGCTGACGTGCAGAATGTTGCAAATTATGGAACGGCGTTTACTAAGCGCCCCGCCATCTCGGCCGCCCAATCAACTTTTGCATCTAGAAAGGGCATGCAACACTCAACGGCCTGTAGGCCCAGAAAACAACAGGGAATGCCTAGGTAGTGCGCCGATTTCCAGAAGTGAGCGTTTGTGTCTTTCCGAAGTCCGAAACTTAGTTTTGGTGGGAAAGCGAAGATGCTGTCGAAGGCGGAGATATTCAAAAAGGAATCCCAGCATCACACGGTAGTGTACATGAATCGATAATATTCGAAATGGAAGAGAAATTCTCGCTTCAAATTAAGCACAAGTAGAAGGGCTTCTGCGACAGCATCCTCATACCTATGATTCGTCATATAATCCCCCCATGCAAGCATCCCTACACTGTCACATACCCTAACAATGGTACAACAAACGCTGAACTCTGATCAACGCGCCCTTTGGAACTGGCGCAGGTAGTCTGATCAAGCCACCTTTAGCATTAATGGAGCAGCCAAGCAGGTGAGGATGATTTTGACACGTGCCTTTGCGCCCAAGTGAGAAAATTGATACAACAAACTACCAAACAAAAGGCAGCCGTCTTTCTCGTTTCCAACAGTGTTTTTGCTCCCAACTATTCTATACAATTCTTTGACACCAACACTTCCGTTTTTGGCAAAGCAAGAGGTTTCTTCCCTGGCCATCTTTCCGCCCCCAAACTCTATATCTCAACATGCTATTCTGAAACGATCGTACCTGCATATCTACCCCAACATTGAAGATCGTCCCACTAAGTCCAGGAACGGGTCTGAACTGTGCCGCATCTAAGTTAAGCGCCTTCGTTCTAAATTTTGATCGCAATCCGAGCGGCCTCAGCCCTCCCGGCCCCCGGGAACCCATTGTCCGTTCTCCAATTAGCGCCTTGTGCGACTTGATGCGATTAGGGAAATGTTGCAGGAGAACAAAATGTCCGATGCAAGTTGAAATTGGGAACGCTCTGTGAACAGGTGGATGGCAGTTCCATGTGGTTTCGCGAAGAGCCTCATAGGTGTGGATAAGAATAGGTAGGCAAGCAGGCCGAAATATCGGTCCGTGATGCTAACCCACCCAACATCGATGTCGCAAACAAAACGTTTTCGTTTTCGAGGCAGCAACTGTCGGAGAAACATTCAGGCATTCAATGCGCGTCTAGTATTACGGTAAGAAACTATCCCCTAGGCAGTCATCCGGTGCTGGAGATTACATGCAAGATGAACTTGTGCTACCCAATCTGGGCTAGCGTGATAGAAGGGTCATCTTCAGAGTTGCTGGCATCCTAGGATATTGCGATTGTATAGACCCACTTCCCGCTTCTGTCGCTTTTGCTTGAGACATACCTACCTACTATTGCCTCGTTGGCATGTCTAGGTATGTACTTCACGGCCTTGGCACTTCGATTACTATGGCGCAATCAAAGCTTGGAACTTTTCTTACGCGATGCTGGGGCGTCAGAAGATCAGGCGGCAGCTGTCAGCGAAGCCATCATCCCATATGCTGACCGAGACGGGCTCGCTTACAAGTCTTGGTATGCTGCTTCAAATGAACACCGTATTTGGTAACTAAACTACATTCTTTTTCCTTCGCAAGTACATCCCCGAGTTATTTGCACCGCCTGGGCTACACGCACATTTTATGACGCATTGGCTTCACTATGTCTTGGCCTGCTTGTGCATTACCCGGTTTTAAATCGCCTTCTACGCCTGGGCTGCAGCGTAAAGCGTAAAGTGCATGCGTGATAATATCGATGTAGATGGTAGGCTTTAGTGACGATCTGCATACTGTGTACAAGCAGGCTACGGCACTACCCCGGCACAAAGAACTTTACCCAAACAGCCTGCGACGTCACCACGCATCTTCCAAGACACCAGGCCAAACACCAGGGGGAAATCATGATACTGTTCAAACCAACAAAAGCCATCAGCCAACCAAGTCTACAGCTTCACATGAGTTACCTGTATTCTACGGTCGCGAACACACTGTTCGCCACCTAGCCATCTAAATTCACATGCAACAGTGACTAACCCCAAAAAGGTAACAGTATACGCACCAACCACAACTCCAACCCACAAACACAGCCTCGTTACTCTTCGCCATCCAATATTCTCAACAAGTCCCGATGACATTTCTACAATCCGGTACTCTAACAAGATAGCACTCCGGCCTTGGCCGCCACTCATACATACTACGATATTTTTTCGTCCGGGTCTGCGGAGAATTGGTTGGCAAAAAAATGGCAGCCTTGGTAGGAGGCTGTGTAGGGAGTTTTGCTCCACTGTAAGAAATGTCGCATAGAAGCTGTGCAGCCAATGGGAGCGGGGGAGATGGTGGATCAGTAACTTCCGTTCCCGGAGGGTCAGGGGTGTTGGAACTATGCCAAGGGTGTGTGAACTAGGTACCGGTAAGGTGTTGAGGACGACGACGACGACGACGACGGTGCTCGACTTGGACCATGGTCAATACTACGATATTCTGTTGGGCCATTGGCGACACGTTTATTGTTACAGCTGGGTTGGTTGGAAATTGCTGACTTTCGTGGCATTTTATTCGGCGTTGAAGTCAGGCTCACTTTTGTTGATTTTGCATGAATACCTAGGAAACATAGGCCTTGATCTGCGTCTAATGTCGCAATCTGCTATCGCTAATGTCGTTACAGTCTGTCCTTACAGGGCATGGACGTCTTGCTTCGCGCAAGCAATGGTCGAGGAGATGGATCCAAAGCCTTGGTGTCATACCACCGCGAGTGAAGGTTTCGTCGAACAGACCCTGGGTAATACGCTCATGGAGCCATATGACCATTGATGAAACTCTGAGACGACAAGATCTGGCATGTAAAAATTACTAAATCGCAAAAACGCCTTGGGCAGGCAGATCAACATTAACAAGGCGAGTATATCGTTAGTTACAGAAGTCACGGCTGCAATTTGCCCAGTGAAATGCCATCCCAATCATACACGCTTTTACGTTTCAGCGCGTTATGCCGGATTTTCTTGCGGCAGTTGCTATGAAACATATTCCATCTCCAATAACAAAATCTGCCTTGCGACAAGAAAACATCATGCATACTTTTCCCAAAATCTCATCCCTTTGCCCCAACATACTCACAAACTCTTTAGACCGTATTTTCAATATTTACCAACCAACATTGATCGACCAAAACGCTTACCGCACTTTATCCCCGTGCCCCTCCTGCACAGCCTTACCGCCCCTTTCCGACTTACTCAGGTCCCATTAGCCCCTTCCTCCTCATTTTCCGAATCCTGCACCCTCTTTTTTAAATGCGGTAATTCAATAGCAAAGACTAGAATATTGACGATCACGAAAACGGCAAAAGCCGAGATAAACACGATTCGTAAGCTGCGACTGTACGCGTCAATTACTGCATGTTGTTAGTTTCAGGGCTGTGCAGTGGGATTTAGTGGAAAGGGAAATATTGGTGTGGAATGTTCGATTGCATGAGATGGCGTGGTACGTACCTTGGCTTTGATGCTTGGTGTCGAGGTCGATGATACTCCGGACCGATCTGCGTACCTGGTTGATGATCTGTACGGTAAATCAGCATTGAAAGGCGTATCGCAAGGCGTACTTTGGGTAGCCTTTGCTTTGGTAGTTGATATGGGAGAATGAAGGAGGTGATTGGTGAGATGGTGAAAGGAAGTGCGTCAGTCGAGGCGAAGTGAGTCATGGGGAAAAGCCAGCAATGAGGCGCGCAAGGTACAAGAAATACAGGCCCTGTAACGTAGTGCCACATCGCAAAGAGAGTACCAAGATCAATCTAGATTTTTGGATACAAGGCTGTGTGGGAAACGTACCTTGTGCTTCTTGTGACCGGTTACTAGCTGCTCGAGATAAGCAGTCAAGGCATTTTGTAAAATCAAGCTGCTAAGGCTGACGCCCATTACTATTCCCAAACTGCGCCACAATACGAGCGTACTGGTCATAACGGCTTGTTCCTCCTGGCTACTCGTCGAAAGCACGGCGAGGCTTGACGCTGGGAAGCTCAAACCCTGTCCAATACTCGATGGCACAAGAAATATTGTTGCAAGCCAGGTAGGAATATCGTTCCATATACTCGATAAACAGGTCGCGCCAACGAGCATACTAAGAGAACCGACTACGATGAGCCACTCCATTCTTCCTGTAGCCGTCATAATAAAGCCGGCCGAGACACCGCAGATAGTGAGTGCGACTGAAGGGCCAGCAAGCCGAAAGCCGGATGTTGATGCAGTCTCGAGTTTGACGGCTTGAAAGTAAAGGGGCGCATTGAATAAAATGGTATTCATGCCGATTTGTGCGAAGAAATTGTTGAAGACGAGATTACCGCGAGGTTGACTAAAGAGCATGTGTAGTGGCATGACAGCGCGTGGAGCACGAGATTCGACACGAATAAGTATTGCACCTGTGAAAATTGCAACGACAAGAGACGCTATGACGACTGGATGGTCCCACGGGTAGATATTGCCTCCAAGGTTGAGTCCAAGAATGAGAAACGCGACACACACAGTAAGTAGGAAGGAGCCGGCAATGTCAAAACCCTTCATAGCATCTTTAATGCCCAGTCCGGAACGTTTGGCTAAGTTTGGTCCGAGTGTTGAGGGTGTCGAGAAATATCCATTAATCAAGAGCGCCATCAAAAACGGAACTTGAATGGCAAACGTCATCCGCCAGCCTAACACATCGCAAAGGAAGCCACCGAAAGCGGCACCACAGGCCGATCCACCACCATAAAACAGGTTGATATACGCTTGATATGTTCCTCTTACTTCGATACTCACGAGGTCATTGGTCATGATATTGCCCATCGATAAGACGCCAGCAGCTCCAATTCCACAGAAGGCTCGCGCTGCTATAAAGCTCCCAATACTCGGGGCAGCAGCACACCAGGCAGTGGTGATAGTGAGAAAGAATAATCCGGCAAGATACAGCGGTCTCCTTCCGAAGGTATCTGAGAGGCGGCCCAAGAGAGGCTGAAGCGACGTAGAAGTCAATAGGAAGGCTGTTGAGAGCCATGATGCTGAGTTTGAAGCGTTGAAGTAGGACGTGATGACTGGGTGGCTCGATGCCATCAGCGTAGAGTCAAACATTGCGAGCTACAGTCAAAATGTAAGTACGATTCAGTACGCAAGTTGCTACGAAAATCAAGGTCTCGTATCAGCATTCAACATTCACAGTACTCACAAAATAACCCATCGATATACCACCAAATATAAATAAAAACCTTGGCCTAGACACTCCGTCAATCAATCCATTCTTCTGGAATTTAACCAATCGCTCATCCTCAGCACCAACTCTTTCGTCATCGGATACAACTACCCGACTATGCGAACGGCTCCGACTCCTACTCTTTCTCAAATCCGGGAACACAGGCGTACCACCCTCGCCCTGTTGCGCTACTTGAGCAGCCAAGACGTCCGCATCCTCAATTGGCGAACCCTCCTCATTGTGCTCGGTGATGCGGCGTAGAAGCGGAGTTCTCTCGGAGAGGCGCCTCGACCTCCCTCGACTGCTTGACCGAGAACGTGTTCGGGTCCGCGCCGGAGACGACATGCAATCCCTCTCACCACTTCCAGTCAAGATGCTCCACCAGGAAACTGGAGGAGTGGATGAGGAAAAAGATGGCGAAGTCATACCTTGTTTGACGTCAGCCTTGGGACATGGAACAGACGCAGAGTAATAAATGAGAAGTGGCTTAGGCTAGATGCGGTTAAGCCTGCCGAAATCGCCGCCGCCGCGTTTTCCAGTCACGATCACCTCCACTTTTCATCTGAACTACATGTGCAGAGATGAAGACGCCGCTTCGCATAGCAATTCTTGAGTGCGATACCCCGTTGCCTGATGTTGTTGCAAAGTATGGTCGCTATGATCGTATTTTCACCACATTGCTGGAAGCGGCAGCGGAGGGTTTGGGCTTATCTCCGAAGCAAGATCTGCAGCTGAGTGGCTTTGATGTTGTAGATAAGCAAGAATACCCAAACCTAGAGGATATAGATGCTGTTCTCATATCTGGCTCAAGTGTGTTGTTCCAAATCCCTGTTTTTGAGTGCTGCTTACAAATTCCAGAACACAATTCTTTCGACAACGACGCATGGATCCTCAAGTTGGTTGAGTTTACTAAGAAGCTCCTGAATCAAGATCGCATTCGCATCATCGGCGTATGCTTCGGCCACCAGATCCTTGGAAGAGCATTGGACGTCAAGGTGGGCCGCAGTGATGATGGATGGGAGATTTCTGTCCTCCCTGTCGAGCTTACCGCCAAGGGCAAAGAGATTTTCCAACAAGACACACTCGTACGCATTTCCTGTACGCATAGCATAGATTTAGAGCTTACACTAACGCTCCTCTAGAACATTCACCAGATGCACAAAGATATTGTATTCGAGTATCCAGCAGGAGTTGAGAAACTGTGCGCATCGCCACGTTGCTTGGTCCAAGGGATGTATAAAAAAGACAAATTCATCTCTGTGCAAGGTCATCCGGAGTTCAATGAGGGAATCATGGTTGAGGTAGTCAAAACGAGGAACAAGCAGGGTATCTTCACAGACGAGCAAGCGAGGGACGCTATCGAGAGATCTGGGAAGCAACATGATGGGGTCAATATTGCGAAAGCGTATCTTAGATTCCTGCTTGAAGACTAAGTTCATGTACCAATATTAAGTTTAGCAAGTAGTTGTTAAATGGTGACTTGCAGTGGTTCCATATATTTTGTCACAGTCACCCATATACACGCTCACTGGTGCCATACGATTTGATGTTGCATGTGCGGACGGTAAGGTGTGATTATGGGGCCGTTGGGCGTAGTGTTCCAAGGTTGGATCTCTATTGCTTGCTGCAGATACCCGTTGCAGTGGGAACCTTTAGTTCTTTCTCTTTTCATAAGTGTTGACATTTCATCAAAAAAATCTTTGCAGTTACGAGTGTTGCACGTCGGGTTGCATTTGCATCGGAAACCTAGTTGATCCAGTGCTGAAGCACAGTCACCAGATAGCTACTGCCTCCTTTCACGTCCATTGGAACCCGAGCAAGTGAGCAGGGTTCGATACAGCTCTTTTGGGGTCGTAACACTTCTACCAGGGGTCATTGCGCAGTACCTACCTAGGTAGGTAGGGAAACCACAGAACCACGGAACTTCAGTGCAAGAATTTTCATTTTTTTTGGACCAGCTACCAGCTACTATAAATATGCCCCAGCGTTGTTGATCAAAACCCAAAAGTCTATTCCCCTGCGAAATCAGTTGTGCATCCACCTCCATATCAACTCTCCCAGTTCTTCACACCTCGACAGATCAACTCATTGCTCGAAATGTCTCTCGTACAAATGGCTATTTCTCAGTTCAACGCATTTATGTTCAATACCGCCCTTACCGTGTCACACTTCGAAGGCGAGATCCTCCATATCCCAGTCTGCCTGCGATTTTTCACAATTGAAAATGATGCGGACCTAATGTTCAGACAAGCTGCCCTGTTCTATGGCGCTATTCTGAATGCATTCGTTACAGGGCCTCTACTTGGGCTTGTTTTCAGAAAAAAAGAATCGCCACGATGGAGTTATAATTTGCTTGATTGTACAGGCTACTATTTGTATTACCTTACCATGTTCTGGGTCATTATGGTAATAGTAAGTAAAATGTAAAATGTTTTGCGGTGTAGTGCGCTAATAGCATTTCAGTGTCGTTAGGAAGCTATCAATTTTTGGCCACCTATTGGGGAATCGTGATGTTGAAGAATTAAGAGCACCAGATTAGAGCTTGTCTGAGCTTTAGAGCTTTCATTGCTAGCACCCTACATGCATGTACTCAGCGTGCGCTTGTATAAGGTTTTGTTTTGTATATCACTTGAACAGTCTTTACAGCGTAATTGCAGATAGTAAAATATTGTCTAAGATGTACATAGCTTAGTGAGCAGCGCATACCTATGTACCCAATAGCCCATCATTACGGCCAGCAGGCCAATAGGAAAGTGCAGCCAGTTTCCTGCCAACGTGTCACGGATGTTGAAATGACATCTGTGCTCTATTTGCACACGACTAGGGTGGTGTCTGCGCTTAGGCCCTGTTTGTTAGTGCGAACTTACTGCGCTTCGTACTCCATCTAGTAGTTAAGGGCGGAACTTGGCAGCGCCCTGCAGGGGTGTAGATGCTTGATTCCAGATTGATCCCTGGCGTAATTTTGACGTTACTGTCCAGTTACTAAGGCGTTTTGTATAGGATCTGAGACAAATTCGGCCTTAACTTAGCTCGTAGTGGGTAATGAGAGAAAGTGGAGACGTAAGAAATTCGGACGTGAGTAGTAACGCTAGTGGCGGGTCTTAGCGCAGTTTTGGCCAGCTGCCGAGCGAGCTCTCGCGAAAGTGGGAATTTGACGCTAGTGCAGATTGCCTCACCAAACCCGATGCATCAACACGCTCAATGCACCCATTTTCTCAGCATTCTACATAGCGTTTAGTCTCAAATTCATAAACTAGATGCCTTAGCATCATACCTATCTCTGATTTCAACCAGGTGGCGTGGGTAATTATCTATGGTCCTGTTTATCTTCTCTACTCCTAGCTCTCTCCATACCTCATAGAATCTCTTTACACCTTATTCTTGAGTCCTACATCTCCGTGAATAAAACTTCCTCTTAAGTAGAGATGCCCAGGTCTCTATAATGCTTATATCTAGCGATTTTGACGGGGATAGGATATAGTCCATGCCATGTTTATCTATCTAGCTTAGTGTAGTTTTAGAGATGTGAGCTGAGTCACGGTCCTGCCATAACGCCCACTCTCTACCTCTCTCTAATATATAGCTCTAGAGAGCTGGGAGTATGAATTGAGTATATATGTGTGAGTTTATCTTTCCATTATGATTTCTAGCGTTATATAGCACTACAAACGCGAAGTTATAGCCTAAAACACAGTATATATAGAAGTGTTTCTAGAGATCTGGGTTCAGATTGTGATCTCTCTCATGCTAGATATTAGGTGGATCATACTTAGCATCATCTCTAGCGTCTCTCTTGGTAGTTTTCTAGTATTTGGGGCCAGTCATATAGTATATTTCATCGCACTAGAGTACTGCGCGCTAGTGCTGGCGATGAGGGCGTAGCTCAAGCTATATATTCAGATAATCTATGCGCATGGTGATTTGAGTAGTCGTATGCTCTTCCTTAACAACTGCTCTATGAGTCTTCATCCTAGTCTCGCGCGTTACATGGCGTTGGATCGTATTAGAGTGATATTGTATATTTTCCTGGCCCTTCTCATGCTTGAACTGCCTTACTACACCAGCTCTCTATGCCAGATCTCTCCAAGGATCACTCTTTTCTTCAAATAGAGCTTCCTTTATATATGAGTGAACGGCGTGGGCGTCAGCAGCAGTAAACTCGCGCTGGTCAGCACCGCGCCCATCTATCTCATCTGAGGACTGCAGCCTCCTGCACCTCCCACTCCTCAAAACTCGGCTCGAAGTACTTGTAGCTACTCCAAAAACTCTCTCAATTGCCTCAAGTTTACAAGGTAACTCCTCCCTTTGACAGAACCAGTATACGACTAAGATGGCAGAGCGTTGCGGCGTCTCAAGCTGAGGTGGGCGCTCATCGGGGATGAGCTCGCGCGGCGGCGTTGTAAGATGGAACCGGCGACTAGGCATGGCGTAGGGTAAATAGGATTAATCAGAAGAAAGAGGAACACCAAAATGTAAGCTTTTACCATACAATTTGAGCTATCTATGGTCTATGGAAATCAAGTTGGTGATGGAGCGCGCTGGCGTCAATAACGCGCTAGCGTCACTTTCGCGAGAGGCGAGATGATGGTTTCATCTCGGGCCTCCTTACTCAAGCTGAAGACCCAATACACGTCCAAGCTTTTGGTTTTATTCTTCTAGAACTACCCCAAAGGAAACAGGCGCGCGGTTGCCGTGGAGAAGTTATAATTTTGGGAACAATTTCTTTGAGCTTTTCTCCTTCTTTTAGCCGAGTAGAATAAATATCAAGTTATTCTTCTTATAACGTGAGCATTATTTTGTCAACTACGAGCAATTCAAACATTTTTACCAAAAGGGTAACGTACTTAGGCAACCAAAAGTGAAGCCAGATATCTGGTTCGCTGAGCATGCTAGCGCCGCAAGTGCAAGAAAGGTGCAGCATTCGTTGCTGCAGCAACACCTAACACGCACTGTGAAAGTCGAAGCTTGGAACGAAACAAACGTATATACTTCTGGCCACCTTGTCAGCTACTTTACTTTGGCAAACCACCGCACGATACAAACAGATCTAACTTCTTTCAACCGAGCATACATATCACAGGCCCATCATGCCATCATCTCTTACATCACCACAGAACGCCATCAAGTCTTTTGAAGATAGGAAGTGTCCTCTACTTCAATCAGTACTTTCCCTACTAGCTATTCTAGGCGCGGGCATGGAGGAAGGATTTGTTAGACTCAGGCCTAAACAAGGTTTCAAGGCCTATTTGAAGAATATTTGGGATTTCATTGCTAAAGGGCCTGTGCTTGAGGAAGACACTCAAGCCATCAGCAACGAACTATGGAACGTCCCAATCCGCCTGACATATGGCGATACTGATGAGCACAGACCCTATGCACTTGCATTGTTCGACTCCCAGTCCCCATTCGACATGATCGCCACCCGCTTTGCCGCAAAACTCGGGCTAAATTATTACAATGTTGCTCGTAAGGTCATCGGCAGGACAATCACGGGAGACGATATACTTGGTGTAGGGGAGATCACCGCAAGGTGGTACTGTGACTCTTCTTCCTGGCGGATCGAAGCCGGAATATTCCAGGTTGTTGCCACAGTGGAATTCGATGTCAAAATTGGGCATCCTACCTTGAACGACCTTCACCTTTACGAGCGTAATAACCTTATCGTTGCCCCATACCGCCCGCTACCGAGTAATGCAGCTGCCTCAGCCAGCAAGATCAAAGAGGAACAGCGTGAGTGGGAAGAGAGAAGGAAAAGTGAGAGTTTGAAGGTGAAGGCGGATGAGGAACAAAGGGTTCGTAAGCCAAGCACCAGAGAAATTTGCGGCTGACTAACAACGCCTAGGCTCAGGAATCCTCTAAGAAATGACCACATTGCTCACATAGACTTTGGCTGTCAACGAGGTACTTAGTCGATACATACATTCGTATTGCGAGAGAAATATTGACTTATATAGCGTATTATGGAAGTGCCTGTCTTCGCATTGTACGATGCTCACGTCGCTTACCATGCCACCTAATTTTCTACAATACCCGGTGCCACAATACACATACCCCCTAACCTTTCTCGGAGAGTAGTATGTCCTGTTTCCGTGGTTTCTATTCTTAAAAACATTGTCTTTGGTTTCTTTTTCGACTGCGGTGTCGAGGAAAACCATTCACTCCACACGACTAGCTCTATTTCATTTGTTAATTCAAGGTGTGATGTGGATTCTCAATTCAACATTTTATTCTTGTTATACTTGGTGTGATAGACCTTCAACTCAACTGGAAACATAATGATTTGAGTACGGGTAGATAGTCAGACCTATCGTTCCCCAACAAAACCAGTCTATGTACTATATTCCTGTTACCTGTCATTGGCATCATATCATAACAGTGTGTTCGTTCTCCTATCCTAGCATCAATATTGTATCTCAACGCACGAAAAACGGGTAGACAGATTATCATGTGCTTATGACGAGAACCATTCATCATCTGCAAAACTCCCAAATCTAGGTAGCAAATTTGCCGACAATCAATATGCCGCTATATCAAGTCGACGTGCTCTTGCCTGCGCTAACAAAAACAACTTGAACCGCAGCGAAGCTGCCATATTATCAGTATCGCCTCGAATGTATAGAATAGGAACGTACGCAGCGGAGATAGCGAACACTTCAGCACGTTTTGCGTTGGCGAAGCTCATAAGGCAAATCGACACTAAGATGTTGAATGCAGCGATTATACCAAGTCTTGCGGACATCGATTGGACTTGATATAGCACAACGATCGATAATATTGGAATTAAGGAGGCAAGGATATTGGTAAACCAGTAGGTGATCCGGTATATAGTACTGTCCTCGTATCCCACCGTACCGTGAATTGGAGAGGGTTTCATGAATCTAGAGCACCCACATTTGAAAAGATTAAAGATAGTACTTTCGGCCGCCCAGACAGAAAATGCATCTTTCTTAGCACGAGGTTTAAGAACAATAAGGTCCGGTTTGTGCTCTGTTCTGTAACGCTTTGTGCCCCAGACTGTCGAATCGTCTCCTTCCAGAGGGAGAGTGCCCATCTCGTCAGTCTGTAGGTAATCTTGCACATGATGAAGGTCCCACCTGCCTGGCTCCGGGTACCCAAGTATTGTGGCTTGTTGGATGATCGCTTTGTCTTTACACGGAATATGAGTGAACTACTGGTCAGATACTTATGAAATGGGGCATCTTGCTTACTGTACTGTTTGAGCAACTCTCGGATCTGCATGATAAGATTTAGTTGGCGTCCATCACTATCTGTCTTCGAATGCTTGAGCCAATGCCAATTGGTGGCATAACATTCTCCTTTTCCCTCCCGATCGTTGCTATCATGTACCTGTTGTTCTCGAAGCTTTATTTCTAAGGACGCGAGCTCAGCCTGATAGTATAATAAATTCTGTGCATTGAGTGCACCGAATCGGCGGAAGATAGCAACTTCTGGTAGAACCTCGAACTTTGCGGCTAGTTTTGGGTACCCTTTAACGATATCGGCAAATGGATCGGCCGTTGCCATAACTATGAGGGTGAGGTTTTTCTGATAGCCTTGTGGCTTTTAGAAGCGGGGCGGGGAAGGGAAAGCTTGAACATATAGATTTGACAGCCTGAGAATCTGCCTGCAGCTATGATCCATCAGAAATTCCGGTGTGCCTCTTCGTTGTTCATCATCCAGCCAATAGTCCAATTGCGGCAGACAGCTGATGAGGCTATGTCAACGTTGGCACCTGATTGAGGCTCTACCTCACTCTAGCATAGCGCGCCTGTAGCAAACCTACGCAGTCCCATAAATTAGAATCAATATCGACCCGGTGATGATCGTACAGTATGGTTGGCCTTGTGTTGTTTGCAGTGGTAACTTGAGGGGAATGATTCAATCGTTTCCGACCCCACCAAATGCAAGCTGTCCTTATGGCGGTTTCGGAACCATCGCTTTGTTTCGCCCAAAACAGCAAAATCGTATTTTTGATTGAGGTGTATTGGATCCCTGCCGATTTTTTTGGCCAAAATGGGACTCTGACATTTGCTAATTATACAAGATCACTGATTGATGCCTAGGTAGGTAATTGGTTCATCTTTTGAAAGGAATCCATGCAGAAGCCCCAACACCCTGTATAGTAACTTTCACCCCCCGTGCGCATGCCAGCATTGACTGACTCTCCAGGTTTTGAGTGTGACAGGCTAGGCCAATGACCATGGCTTCTGGCTGCACATGATGAAGTGGCAGGTACGTGTCAGCATCTCATATGGCACACATGCGTACTGGCGAGAGTCCCGAGGTCCCTCAGAAATCTTTCAGACAACGGGTAGCTAATGCTCTCACCGTAAACAGTTCAACACGGTGAGAGCATATCTGAAAATACGTCGCAACTACCTGAGTAAAAGTCTATAACTAGCATGCACCCTAATCACTGTTTACTATATCCATAACATCATAGTAGGGACTTAACGCTTGGACCTAATAAAACCCTTAGTCAGACCTGGAACCCCTAACGTGTTCCACCACCTTCCCGCCCACCCCACCAGAAATCTCACCACTCTACGAACGATTACTCCACAAAAACGTAATTAATTAATTTGAACTCTTGTAAGAAGATGAATTAGATTGTTCTACATTGATTCCTTTTATAGCCTTGAATATGGCATTTACTACATGGTGCGCGTTGGCGCACGCCAGAAGCCTGATCCTCAACCACCTGTTCAGCAGCCCTTTCTATTGTTGTGATCAACGTACGCGCCTGATCAGCCTCAAGTACACCTCCTGAGGCGATATATTTTTTAGGCTGAGTCTTCTTACGTCTTCGGCGCTCATTTGTAACCTGGAGTTTGTGGTTCTCCTCCGTAAGAATAGCTGCTGAGTGCATGGCCAGTTGACAACTCTTGACAAGAGTAAGGAATTCAAGGACACGCCTTGGACTGTGTGGGATTAGTCCAGTGGCACGGAAGCTACTTTGAACATTAACGTGATAACTCATGTGCGTATACGTGGGTATATATATAAGAACTCTTCCTTATCAATATGGAAGACTCCTTCACGTGCCAAGAGTCCAATCTCGTGACCATACGCCACCTTAAGAGGAGAGAAGCAGCCTACATCAAGAGGCTGGAGGAGGTGGGACGTATAGGCTGGCATACAAAGAGCCACGATCTTATATTTAATACAATACTGATTAAACTCAGGAGTGGCGTAGCTGCTGTGTCCATCTAAGATCAAGAGCCTGTATACTCCAATTGTGCGCGCCTCTGTCCACTTGTTGAAATGCTGGATCCAGCATACGCCTAGTTCATCTACTACCCATCCATTGTCACTGACTATAATCACATGGCCAGCTAGCAGATCTGTATACCAGCCACGTTGGTGCTTCTTTCTAGCCAGGATAATGAAGAGTGGGATTGACCATCCAGACGCGTTAATACACTCAATCGTCGTTGTCCAGTCACGATTTCCTAGCTAAATAGTAGTAGCCTAACTAATTGTATCTGAACTTGTAACAATTTTGGACGTAGAAGCCACTCCTATCATGAACCTAGTCTTATCAAAGTTATATGTGTCCTCATTAAGTATCCTATACGCCTGGCGCGTCTCTTGTATAAGCTTAAACCACGGGTTGATTTAGACTAGGTCTTCATACTTGGCGCGCTAGGGGTAGAACTTCCTATTCTACTTTGTCTAAAGTTCGGACTAGCTCTTAATCCATCGATCTACCCAGTTCTTGCCCGTTCGAGGGGGAGGAGGAGGATCGTGGCCGCGGGCGGCAAGTAACACGTCTGCCATACGTCGTACGTCAATGATATAGGGTAGAAATCCACGTTGATTAAGGCTCAGGGTCTATTAAACAAGGGACGGCTCCTCTGAAGGTAAGAGCTTACGTTGACGTTGATGGGCTATACTCTTTGGGGGACTCCTTTCATCCGGTCTCGCAGGGTTGAACGGGGAACTTGGAACAACGTTGAAGCCTTATGCGTACCCTTGATTGTTTTTTCCTTAACTGAATGAGAGGCAAAATTAATTCTACCCTCTCTTTGAGGTGACTCACGGAGTTGCACGCGGCCCATTGCCGATCAAACGCGTGCTGGCGTGTAGATTTTGGTGGGGTGGGCGGGAAGGTGGTGGAACACGTTATGGGTGTTTTTCGAAATACCAGTTACCGTGTCCGTGCACTCAACGACCCACTTCAGTCAACGACCATAGTTTTACTAGGAAAATTAATGAAAATTCAGAACTTTAAAGTAGTATTACTCTATTAATACTAAATATTTTTAAAAAATTCTTTAATAATAGTTATTACTAAGCCTTAGAATAAAAACTTTTTAATATAGATTTTTTAAATATCTTATAAGTTTTATAATTTTTAAAATATTAGTAAAAAAAAGTTATTTAAAAAACTTTTTTAGAAAAATTTAGTAAAGTAATATATATATAAAGAATATTTTTAATATAGGACTTTTTTCTATAAAGCTTAGATTAAGTAAGTTAAATAATCTATTTATATTTTATAAAACTTTTTTTTTAATTAAGATAATCTATCTCTTTTAATATAGCTTTTAGAGTTAAAAATCTTATATTAAAAATACTCTTTATATATATATTACTTTACTAAATTTTTCTAAAAAAGTTTTTTAAATAACTTTTTTTTACTAATATTTTAAAAATTATAAAACTTATAAGATATTTAAAAAATCTATATTAAAAAGTTTTTATTCTAAGGCTTAGTAATAACTATTATTAAAGAATTTTTTAAAAATATTTAGTATTAATAGAGTAATACTACTTTAAAGTTCTGAATTTTCGTTAATTTTCCTAGTAAAACTATAGTTATTAACTAAAGTAGGTTATTAAGTGCATAGACACGTTACTACCTAGATTCGGTTAGCTTAGTACCTAAGAATATTAACTCCTATAGTAATTACTTAGTAGCGTAGTATAGCCGCTATTACCTACTCCTACGCGCGCATAAAGCTTTACTTATAGGCGTTATTACTTATATACTAACTTTTCTTAGTATTAAGCTTATTACTAGCCTAAATTTTAAGCTACTACGATAACCTAAAAGCGTTAGCGTAAGCTAAAGTAGCTATTCAATTAGGGCGTAAATCTAGTAACCTAGAAGCGCCTACTTAGATAGGATCCTACCTAAGTTATACTTAGACGTATCTTTCGCGCTACTTTACTATCGCCTCTAGTAACCTTACTACTACGTCGTTAAAGCCTACTATTCGAGCTAGAGCTTACTACCTAAATAGCTACTACCGCGTAAGCTAATAATCTTATTAGTAAGGAGGATAAGGATATAGAGGAGGATAAAGCTAGCAATCTACTACTAGAGGTAGAAGAGGAGTTAGAGGCGCCTATTATAGTAGGCGAGGGTTATAGTAGTAAGGATTACTAGGAACTTTAAGGTACTCTAGATTACCTCTAATAGGTAATAGAGGAGTAGTAAGATAAGCCTATACTACGCGTTAGATAGAGGGCTATAGTAGGTAATATAGAAAAGTATCTTATACCTAAAGCTACTAATACTAATTATAGTATAGGTCTTTAGTTATTATAGTAGGAGGAGCTTTAGTAGTAGGTAGATAAGGTTATTATAGAATAGAGGCTAAAGGTAGTAAAGATCTTATCTATTTATACTATTATATACCTAGGTAAATAGGCTAAATACGAGTAATCTATAAAGTAGTTATAGTATAGAGTAAAGGCTAATTAGTAATACTTTTAGCGTATTATTATAGAGGTTAATAGCTATACTAATAAGTAAGTAAATATTAACTTTAACCTTATCCTAGCTAAGGTTATACTAGAGTAGTAGTAAGTACTACTAATAGTTATTAACGTAGCTTACTAATAGACTATAATAGTTATCTAAGAAGATAGACTTACTAGTATAGTAGTAGTAGAATAAGTAGGTAGTAGGTATACTATTACTATATAAGATAGATAGTATTATTAAGATATTCTCTACGAAAATTATTCTTATTACTACTAGTTACTACTAATAGTAAGGTAGCTAGTCTACTTTAAGGATTACTATCCTATTAATAGGAATATTATAGCGTTATAGGTAAAGGTAATAGTAGTAAGAATAGCTATATTTAACGAGCTATCTAATAGCGTATAGCTAATAATATTAAGAGTAAAGGATTAGTAATTATATAAGAAAACTTAGTAGGTATAGGCTAGTAGAGGCGGTAGTAATAATAACTTAAAGATACTAATAACGCTACTTATTACTAGTATAATTAAGCGGCTAATACTAAAGCTATAGCCTTTATAAGAACTTAACTTATAGCTAAATACTAATAAAGCTATTAAGATTATAGTATAAGCTTTCCTAGGGTAGGTACTAATAGAGACTAAGTACTAGGAGGAGATAAACGAGTATAATATTAACTTCTTTAATAATCTTAAAGATATAATACTATAATACTATAAAATAATAGATAAGATCTTTAGTATAGTTATTCTAGAGGGTTATATAGATATAAATAGTCTTATAGATAATACTAGGACGCTAATAAGTCTATAGCTTAAGTATTTTAAGATAGTACTAGGGTAGCTTCTAATTATCTAAAACTATATAAAGAGATAGTAGAAACGCTACTAAGGACTATTTAAATATAGCTAGAGATAAGTAGATTATTATAAGTAAAGAGATAAGAAAATATAATAATAATTAGTTAATTAATAGTTAAGTAGCGTAGTAGAAGAAATTAATAGTTAATATTAGGGCCTAAGCTTTTTAGTAATAGTAGCTTATATAAGGTATAGTATTAAGGTTTTCTATAGGTATTAGAGGGGCTAAATTAAAGCTTTAAATAGATAGGTATATCTATAATACTATAGTATTATATAATTTTAATATAATAACTATAATAGATAGATATATATATATATAGATAGTTCTCTTTTTTTTAGAATTAAAAAATTATAATTATAGGTAGCGTATTAAGTTAACGCTAGGTCTATCCTTATACGCGTATAATACGTCCTATATACTCTAAAATATACTTATAGCTTATAGTACTTTTAGAGGATAACTATACTTTCTAAACTAGCTATTATAGTTAATATTATAGTATACGCGCTACATTATATACTTAAGAAAGACCCTAAAGTTATTAAAGTTCTCTATTTCCCTATAATTCCTTTTAATCTAGCTTTTTAACTACTTAAAGGACTTCTTAATAGGATTAAAGTCTAGTAAGTATAATAGTAAATACTTAAGTATAACTCTAGCTCTTTAGTAAAGCTCCTTTACTTATTCTAATTAATAGATAGAGGTATTATTAAGTATAATAACTAATACTTACGCTAGGTAGAGATTATAATATAGAAGTACCTAAAGCTCTAGAAAATCCTCTAGAATTTTAGTAGTAATAGAGCCTTAAAAGATTATAAAGCTTATATACAGTAGGGTGACACGAAAAAAAAGACTAAAAAAAAGTTATAGTTTTAAACTCGTTATAACTCTACTAGTAATTGAGCTAAAAATATAAGTAAATAAGAATCTTAAAGAAAAAATCGAGTTCTATATTTTAGCTTACTAGGATTCTTGATTACTAAGCGAACTAGAGCTAGGGTTTAAAGTATTTAGAGTATATTTTTTTTTATAAAATTCAACTTAATAGAACTTTTTTATTAGCGTATAAAATTCTATTTTTAGGTTATCTAGTCCTTAATAGGTTAGTTAAGATTATATTCCCTAATTTATAGGGTATATTTATTATCTTCTTATATAGTTATTTTAAATAGAAAAAGGTAATAACTTTATTACGTAAGCTAAACTTATCTAATATATTACTAATCTATTAGTCTATTAAGTATAAAATAACTTCTAATCTCTTTTTTTTTTTCTCTTCTCTAAATCCTCAATAAATGTCGATAAACCTCTTGAAATTCGAATCCAAAGTTAACCTACTTTACTTATCTAATATACCTCTATCTACTATTACTACTATTCTTAAAAAAGACTATAAATCTATTATAAACGCTATAAATCGAATTAGAAAAAAAAATAGTAATCCGCCCTCTATTAGCCGAGTAATAGAAGGGCGGATTACTAAGTTAAAATTAAGAGAAAAAAGACAACTAAATAGGGACTTAACAAGGAGTCCTAAGAAGACTAATAAGAGATTATTATTTAAAAATAATATTAATATCTCTATTAGGAGCTTACAACGTTTTATTAAAGAGGAGGGCTATACTATAAATATAGCTAATAAAAAACCTCTAATTAATAAATAAAACGCTAAAAAAAGAGTTAGCTATTATAAAGAGCAGCTAAGGAGGCTAAAAAATAAAGAAATTAATATAAAAAGAGTTATATTTTCAGATGAAAGTGGTATAGAGGCTAGGAAAGGAGCTAGGCCTGAATATTACCGAAAAAGGGGTAAAAAAGGAGTTGGAAGAGAAAGAGTCTCTATAACTAATAAAAGTAAGTTTAAAAAAAATCCTAATAGGCTAAAATATTCTATTTTTTATCTATTTTTTTTCCTCTAAATTATATTTTAATAGCTATCTTACTAACTATTATATTAGGTAAAGGAATAAAGATTCAAGTATAGGGAGCTATTTAGATAGGAGGAAGATCGGAACTAGAGTTTATTCGGGACCCAATTAATACTAAAACTCTTAATTCTTCTCGCTATATCCGTATAGTACTTAATAAGCATATTAAAAAGCATATTAAAAGAGGTAAGTCCTATAACTCTATTTTACTCTATTTTTTTATTATTATAACGGAACTAGTTAATATATCTTTAATCTAAGATTATAAATAGCTAATAAGTATACTAGGTTAGAGTTATCAACAAGATAATAGTAGAATTCATAAAGCTTCTACTGTTATTAATTGGTTTAGGAGAAATAGAGTAAAACTCTTTCCTCATCCAGCCTATAGTCCCGATCTAAATCCTATCGAAAACGTTTGGAGTTTATTAAAAGATCGACTAATTAAAAGATATAAAGGAAATTTTCCTTTAGGGACTACTCCTATAGTAGTAGAATCCTTTAAAACGGCGATAAAAGAAGAATAGGCGCTTATACAACAAGAATCTATAGATAATTGTATATTATCTATAGAAAAACGTTAGCAGGACTGTATACTAGCTAAAGGCTATCCTACTAAGTACTAATAGTAATAGGTTATAACTATTAAATATAATCTTTTACTAAAAGTTTAACTTTTTATCTTTTACTAAATATCTACTCTTTTAATAATTAGAATTATATATAACTAAAATATATTAATAATATTATATATACCTAACTAATACTTAAAAAGATTAGAAAAAGATACTATAAATAAAAAACTATATTACTCTAAAGTTAGCTTAAAAAAAAGTCCTCTAAACACTTCAAATCCTAGCCTTTAGCTGCTTAGTAATTAAAAATCTTAGTAAGCTAAATTAATAAGCTAGATTTTCTCTTTAAAATTCTTATTTACTTATATTTTTAGCTAAATTATTGGTAGAGTTATAACTAGTTTAAAACTATAACTTTTTTTTAGTCTTTTTTTTCGTGTCACCCTACTGTAGCTATCTATTATTAAAGCTAGTAGTAGTAACTACCTTTTAGAGCGCTTAAAGCTATACGATAGCTCTACTAGCTATCTAATAGGTAACTAGCTATACTTTTAATTACTAGTGCGCTTATTATAACTACTCTTATCTAACGCGACAATTTACTCTACTATATAGAGCTTAGCTATATAGGCGAGGTAGAGATAGTAGAGAGGCTTACTCTATTCCTTTACCCTCTTTAAAGTAATCTTTCTAGACTATCTTATCTTCTCTAGCTCCCTATATACGCTTAAGAGCAAGATTCTTACGTTATACTTATTATATAAGAAGTCCCTTATCTTATCTATATATGCGCCTAGGTAGCCCTTAAGATAGACTTATAGCCCTTTGCGCTCTACCTACTATAGCGTTGAACGCCGCCTAAGTTAAACGTAGCGCGGCGGGTAAGGTACGCCCTAGTACTCTAAGCTTATCCTAACCTTCGATATAGTAGGACGACTGATACTAGTAGCCCTATAGATAGCTCTATCGCCGTCGCGAGCAGTAATTCTATCGAGGACGGCCTGCAGAACGACGGGCTGCAAGCGGTAGCCAGTGCCGGGCATCGTAGGCAGGATGGGCGCGGGAAAAACTACAACACCAATAATAAAGTTAGTATACGCGATAGCAGCAAAGTACAGAGCTTCAAACGCGTTGTGGGTGGGGGAAAGCGTGGCTGCATTGCGCCGCTAACTAATTAGTATGGGAGATGATGTTCCTCGGCTGCAAGCTAACCTAGAACAGGTGGTAACTGGTATTTCGAAAACAATAATACTAGCATCTCCTCACCAAAACGAAGGGAACACTGTTACGCACCGAACTATATATAGCGCCCTTCTTCAACATTACCTTTTAAGCTAGCTATGGCTTTCTAGATAGAATCTTTAAGATTTTCTCTTTCATTTAGCCTAGAATATTTATTTTTGTTATTAAAGGGCGATTTCGCGTAGCTGGAAGAGGGTCATTTTCCGAGTCGCCACTATTTCGTCCATCACGTTACAGACTTCCCTTCCTTTCTCCGCGTTACTTTCCTGATTGCTCTGGACACTTTGATAAAAGGCGTGTTGTACGATGTCGTGCAACTTTATCACGCCACTGTTCACGAGAAGAAAGGTTTGCTCCATGTGACATAAACACTATCGAACGTCGCTAAAATGTTACGTGTTAGAAGAAGTCTGATCCCCTTGAGCCGATACCCATAGAGATACGCCAACAGTTACCGAATAATACAGAAGCGTGGCGACTCGCAATTCTATCATATGATCCAAACTTTGAAAGTAATATGATCTCTCAGAAACTCGTCATAAACGTTCTCGGTGCGCCCATACAACCGTTTGATGAGGAGAGCACAACGCATGGGAAAGATCGAATAAACGTGTCAATGGCAGATGGATACGTTGATTTGGTTTGGTGTTGCGAAAACAATAGCAAACAAATACATAAAAGTAGGTTTCTCGTCGCATCGTGCTATAATCCTCCGTACGACGCAGTACTAGGAAGAAAGGACGGAGAACACTTCGGAATTCTCGAATCGAAGAATCGGCGGTAAATGCGGCGTCACATCATTTTGTATGCCATCATCGCAGCTCTACAAACAACATGTTCTTAGCTCGTTGGATCGCAAATTGAACATCCTGTCATGGTTTCCCACTCCTTCTTTCACCGTCGCAGTAGTTACTACCAGCGGTAGCACATTGGCACACCCACAGTATATATCGGAGCTTGCCTACTATTTAGATTAACCAGTCTTATTTTTTTTTCACTTTTGTAGCCTCTCTACTTCACGCCACTGCGAGCCGTGACACGTACTTTATGTACGATAGTTTTCATTGCATCTACTTTGTCAAATTATACGACTTTCAGTGTAGTATGTTACTTCGGCGCGGCCATATCCGGCAGCGACTAAGTGGCACGGGAAATGAACAGCTCTTTAGTGTTGGCTATAAGAATAAAACGAGCTACGAACCCAATAGTGGCAGCGTGTCCAAATATAGACTATTATATCCTATGCGACTTGAATAATACTACTATGATGTATAATGTTCATTTCAGGCATGTGCACTAACATTTTGCGCTCTCCCGCAGGATCTGAGCGATCTATTTGCATATATATTTCATTATATTTGAGAAACGTACTAGTTACCCAGAACAAAATATTGGGTAAATTTTCTAATATCAAGTAGAAGATATGTTTCTGTAGCATTATACCATAGCGTGCGCCACCCAATAGATGTGTAAAGTATGTAAAGAATGCATAATATATATATATATGGCATATATTGATTTTACTCGCAAAGAAAGTGGGATGTTAACTCCAGCCCGTGCTGCAAGCTAGAATCGCTATCAGGTCTTCCATTCTCTATCTCAAGCGGCGCAGAAGTTCGTGCTATTACACTAGATGGAAAAACAGCCTTGCATTTAGTCTCCACTATATTGAGTTTAGCTGATCTAAAAATGGCCTCAAGGGTCGTGATTATAAACGTGCTTCTTGATTGTAGTGCTAATCTGGAAGCTTGAGACAAGAATGGTTCGGCGCCGTTACATGCGTCATGGTCCTGTGCTCATCTTCGCTATACCCTGAGCTGCGAGATTTTCAACCTGCTCTTGACGAAGGGTGCCGATCGACTTGCCAAAGACAAAGAAGGAAAGGTGCCTATAGATCTCATCGATAACACACAATAGATTTGGGGCGAAGAGGGGATGGTACGGAAAAGATCTAAGCCAGAAAGCAGGAGGGTCTATGACCTCATTGGGGGTGGAAGAGGAGGGACAGCGACACTAAGGGGACATGACGCTTCTAGAGAGACCTGAATCTATATTATCTCGCGAAACACGAAAAAGTAGTTGGCAAAATGAAAAGTCGGGGATTCATAAGCTTTCCCAGTAGAAAGAGATCGTGTGTGGATGAACAGCCTCTACTTTTAGAGCTAGTATCAAAAGGAAGCTGCTAGCGTACCATTTTATGGAAGAACCAAAGTTTTTGACGAACCACCAACCTCTTCCGAAAAGGAGATGAACACCTTTGACACTCCATAGGGTTGATAAGCGGCACTCTTCGCTTGATTGTTGCTCTACTCCACTAAAGCAAAAATTGACCAGGCAAAAACATACAACAGCGGGGATTCGCCAGTGGTCACCCACCTGACTACTAGTCCGCCGGTACGCTGCTTAAGTAAGGCTGAGCGAACGGGAAGCCCTGTATTCAGCGTCCTATGGTCGTATGTGAAAGCTAACGGGAATAGTTCATCATCTATTGCTGATATCATTTCAACGTCTATTACCCCCCAATTACTAGTCTGAGTAACCGGCCTCTCAAAATGAGATGCAGACGAACGAAAGGGCCCTAAATCCCAAGAATTAAGGAACGACACGAAGTAGCGTGGTTGAGCTGACGCCTACAAGTTACCTAGATATTTAGTCATGGGGTCCAAGCTTGTCAACGGTGCAAGGCGGCGGCTATGGTGCGTGATCGATTGGATAAGGCGTACACACCCCAGAAAACACGTATATTGTCCTGCATCGTAACCTTCTGTTGCAATCCTGTCTTATTTTCTCGTACATGGTGAAAGGTAGTGAGTATGAAGCGCGACTCACTAGGGATGCACTATGGCCTCTGATGCCCCTATCAACGTCCCTAGCAACGACGTGGACGCGATTGAAGTAAAGAAGCATCCAAAGCAGTTGGTTCCCATGATGCTGAAGCCACTGGAATTGCGACGGTAGGCGTACCTGAAATGAATTCGACCGAATACTCCTCATTCTCGTCATCAAAGCAGAAAAAACTACGTTTACTTCTTGGATTCGTAGCTATCACATCACCTCTCACAGCGACCATCTACTTTCCATTTCAACACATCTGCTCAGGCTATCAATCTAACCATAACTCTATGCATCGTCTTCCAGGCCATTTCGCGAATCATCTTTGGACCTTTGTCGGACGCCCATGGTCGACGTCCCTACCTCCTCTTCACTTTGGCTTTGTACGCTATCGGCAATGTTGGACTCGCCATCAACAAACGCAGCTACTCTGTCCTCTTGCTGCTACGGGCGATACAAAGCTTAGGTGTTAGTGCGGCGTATGCCGTCAGTTTCGGTGTCGTCGCAGACATCTGCGTTCCCAGACCTGCCAACAAGCAATCACTATCAACTCGATTGATTGAATTGATTGGTTAAACCAATCAATTCAAATCAACTCGGAGGTCCCATGTTAACCAATCAAATCAACTTGAAGCTGTCAATTTGATTGAATTGATTGGTTGATTGGTTCAGCGTGTGCACGTTTTTAAGGTTTTTGTGATGGGTAGGAAGCTGATCCCGCGATACTTTCTTGGTGTTGCAGTTAGCCTAATATACTAACTTATTTAGGCTATCTTATATTAGCGCGCCCCTTGTTGATGCTTAACAGCCATCTATACTACCTATATTATCGCGTTTTTAAGCGTTTTATTGTCTAAGATAGCGCCTAAACATTATCTCTAACTAAGTAATTTAATAAGTAAATGTACTAGAGTTACCGCGCGTAGTACTATCCCTTCTATATTAATACCTATATTACTACCTATATTACTACGCTAACTACCTTAGAAAGCCCTAGCTACTACGAGCTAGGCTACCTATTTATAGTACCTAGAGCTAATATTTAAGTTATAGTTCTTAGAGTTATAGCCTAAGGTAGAGATCGCGCTACCTACTAAGGGTAGTAGTGCTAGTACTATAGCTATAACTAAGGATAGAGATAGTAATAAGATAATCTCTATAGCTAATAACTTTAAAGATATTAAATAGGAGCGCCTATATAGATATATTAAGCCTCTAGTAACTTAGTAGCGTAAGAAAAGCTAGATATTTAAATATAGCTATCGCGTTACTAAGCTTAAAGATCTATCTTAACTATAGTTTATATATAAGTACTACTATCTCTATAAGTATATTAACGCTAGCTATAGTAGTATATTTAATATTATAAAGGCTACTTTATTAGTAGCGTCCTATCTTAAGTAGTATATACCTAGCTATAACTAGGCTAGTAAATAGGTAAGGGTTAGGTTAGGGTTAGGTTAGATTATATAATAACCTAACCCAACCTAACCTAAGTTTACTAGGTTAGCGCTAGTAATAGGTTAGGTTAAGTTAGGGTTGTATAGGCTCTAGGTTTAGGTTAGGTTAGTATAGACTAGGTTACCTTAGGTCTAAGTAATATATATTTTATATTAAATATAATTTATTTTATTTTTACTAATAAGTATAATTATATTATTATAGCGAATAATTATAGTATATATAAAATACTTTATACTTATAATATTATATAATATTATATAACCTAGTAGGTACCCTAACCTAACCTATACCTACGCTAGCGCTAGGTTTAACTAAACCTATACCTAGGGCCTATACGACCCTAACCTAACCTAACCTAGAGGGGTAGGAACCCTAACCTAACCTAAACCTAGAGTCTATATAACCCTAACCTAACCTAACCTATTAATAGGTACCCCTAACCTATTTACTAGCCTAGCTATAACCTTATAGAAGATAGTATTCGCGAGCCTATAAGAGCCTCTAGGTAATACTTATTATAGTAAGTATTTAAAGCTAGTATTATAATAGATTAAGGTATTACTAATATAATAGGAAACTTTAACGTATAGTACTTCTAGCGCGTAGTTATCCTATAGCTTATTAAGAATAATATTATAATCCTATTAGAGGGGTACCTCGCTACTTATATACCTAGCCTTAGTACTTATTACCTAGACTACTAATATAAGTTACGTAATATACTAAAGTCTTAGAGAGTCCTAGTCTAATATTAAGACTTTAGGACTTTAATATAGCGTAGGACTTCTAGGATAACTTATATAAATAATAATAGATAATAAGCCCTTATAGCTTAGTATATTCAACTTAATAAATAGTATAGTAATTTAAGTTACTACTTCTATACTCTATTATACTAAGTAAGACCCTTCCCTCTTAACTTTACTTTATCTTTAAGAACTAACCTTATTCTATTAATATATAGTTAGTATATTAGTAGACTCTTAATACTTTAAATACCTCTACGATAAGTAACGCGTTAATAGATTTAAATAACTAGTAGGTAGGACTAACCCGCGCTATAACCTCTAAGGTCATAAAGCTAAACCTCTATTATAGAGACTAAACTAAACTTAAATTATAGCTACTTTAAGTCGATATCTACTTTAAAATAGATAAAGTACCTAATAATAATTAACTAATACTTATAGTAATATACTTAAGAGGAAAAGCTAAGAAATAGGTTATACTATACCTTAAGAAATTTATAGATAATAATAATAATAGTTATAATGATATATTTAAATAATAGATCGAGTTTAAGGATAAGATATAATAAGTATTCTAACTCGCTAACGAACTAGCTATTATAGAATAAGCTATCTAGGGCCTATAATAGAATTATTTAGCTTCTAGTTATACTAATAAATTTAGAAATAATTTAATCTAGACTAAATAGAATAATTAGGTACTTATAAGGATATTTAGATAAGGATTAAAAGTAGGTATATAGGTAGAGCTTATAAGAAGTAGAGCTGCGATTAATAACCTTAACGAACTAGTCGAAGAGTTAATTAGAGTTAATAACTATTTATACGAATTTTACCTTAAGGCGAAAGATAAGTATACTATACTAACCCGCATATACAAGAAGAAATACTAGCTAAACTATAGATATTAGAGGGTTATAAAGGTACCTAGAGTTAGTAGTAATTATAGGTATTTTAGACTCGACGATATATATATCAATAATATAAACCTAGGAGGATGAATATAAGATTATTACCCTAAGAAGCTAGATAATAGTAAGGAAATAAGAACCTACTATAACTATAGTAAACTAGGCTACCTATTAAAGGACTACTAATTAAAGAATAAAGCTAAAAGATAAATAGGTAAGAGATACTAGGTTATAGACTAATCTCTTAATATAATTAAAGGGTAAGGTAATAATACTAAGGATAAATAGGAAGTAGTATATAAGATACTAAATAAAGGGAAAGCTATTTAACTATAAGACTAAGAACTTAAAGACCTAGGAAATCTAACTCTAGATAAATAATATGTAGAAGATAAGCTACGCGTAGAAAATATATAAAGACGCCTTAAAAGGGAACTTATAGATAATAAGTATAAGTATAACTACTTTAAGAGAAGGAATATAAGGAAATAGAATATTCAATTCCTTAAATTTACTAGAAAAGAAAGATTCTATTAAAATAGTAGGGGAGGATATTACTATAATACTACTATATACCCTTACTTAGGAATAAAGCTACTAATAGTTTAGGATTACCTAGACTCTAACTAAGATAATTAGGAGCTAGAAGGTAAGAAAAGTAATAACTATATAGAAGATACTAAGCTAGAGTCCTTAGGATATTATATACTACTAGAGACCCTAATACTATAGTGCGAAGACGTAATAGTATAAGATAGATTTATAGGAGAAATCTAGAACCTAGTAGATAGCTACTACTTAATAAAAGATTAGTAAGATAAAGGATAAATAGAATAGAGTATCTATTATAGATTATAACTAGACTTATTTATATAAGAAGCTTATAAACTACTTAATATATCTAATATACTAATTATAAGGATCCTATAGTATTAGTTATACTATAAAAACCTAAACTACCTACTACTATTATAGATATAGTATTTCTATAATAAATATCTTATATACTATAAAGAGTAGGAGTTAGAAGTCTAGAGCTTACGTGATTACTAAGGCGCTAAATATAGCCCATAAGGGAACTCTATACTCAATACTATAATACTATTACTATAATCTATATATAGTTTTTAACCTTCTACCTTACCTACTATACCTCCCTAACGCTATAGTAGCTACTCCTACGCCTCTAGTAACCTTATAGATACCTAGAAAGGTGCTATAGTAGCCCTATACTAATATTCTAGTATCTTATATCTATATATTACTAGCGCGATAGGTATTAGCGCCTTAACGCTAGGGAACGTCTATCGCGACGTTAAAAAGGCCTGTATAGAGGCCTTGCTTAAGCCCTCGCTTAGTAATATACTAGCTACAATTAATACAACTAATAATAAAGCTTCTAGCCGCCTACCTAAGGTCTATAATAGTAGTATACTAAGTACTTAAATATAAGACTCTATTATACAATTTAGTACTTATAATATTAAAGACTTAACCTTATATATCCTCTATAAAGCTAGTATATCAGTTAGCCGCAAAATACTTAAAAAGATCGCGCATAATTACTATAATACTACCTACAACTACGCAATTATTAAAGGCGTACGCCTAAAAAAGCCCGAGCTTAATAAGGATAACCTCTATAATAGAGAGTAATACTACGCCTAGATCCTTATTATGTACGACTACTTTACTCCTAAACTTATCTTTATTTACTACAATAAGACTAGTAAATCAATTAGTAGGTAGAATAACCGCAGTAGTAAATAGTACGTTTAGAGGCTATAGGGCGCTCTAGCTAATAAGTTTATAATCCTATATTAGCTAGAGCCCTTTAGCCTTATAATTTATACTACTACGTCTACTAATATAATACTTACATCGCCTAAACGTCCCTATTTAGTATAGGTAATAGAAGAGGATAAAGACCGCGAGTAGACACTTAAACGCGTACGCAAAGCTAACTAGAAGGCTTACAAGCTAATTGATAATAAGAGGGCCCGTATAAAGGTTACTAGCACCTAAGAAGAGCGCGCGCTCCATAATATCAATTATAATATCCTTACTACTAATAAGACTACTAAGGCCGCTAATATAGTAGCTAGTAAGAAGGGCGGGTCTCTCTAATAGGGTTATAAGAACCCTATTACCCCTAATAAATTCTTTAAGTATAAGGACTTTATATATAAGAGTAGGAAGGGTATAAATAGGATCTAGTATACTGAATATATACTTAAGGACTTAGTTTTCCTATACTATAAAGCTATACGCGCTAATAACCTAGGAGCTTAAGTATTCCTAGTATAAGATAACGTCTACCTCTATAAATTAGGGCTAAGGTATTACGTACCTGAAATTAAAGAGTAAGATATACGCTTTACCCTATATAGCCCTAATTTACTAGATTTACACCTAGTTAAGCGCTATTTTAGGCGGCTAGAAGGTTTCTTATACGACTATAAGGTAAATAGCGCGTCTAAATAGGTAAAAGTAAATGCAACTACTTTTATATAATATATTTAGTAAGAGGATAAGGTAATAAGGCAGTATATAGAGCGCTACCTTACTCCTAAATACTTCTACGACGTTGCAATTAAGTGTAAGAACACTAGTTATAGTAATAACTATACTATATAAATTAAACACCTTAAGTACGCTAAAATTAGGCGTATAGGTAGTACTTTTACTATGTAGCGAAGTTTTAGTATTCTACTAAGCATTTTCACGTAAGCTCTAGACTTCTAACTCCTACCCTTTATATATAGATAAGATAGGCTTAGGATATTTTCTAATAAGAAAATCTAAGTATAAATAGTTTTAGAATAAATATAAAAATATAACTTATAAATAATATTTATAGGATAAATAATAAGTAGAATATTTCGCTAGAGTATTAACTATAGATAAAACTATAAATAATATATTAATTAATAGAAGGTATATATACTTAATTTAGTAATACTATCTATAAGATAAGTATAAATAATATAAAGAAGCTAAGATCCTATATAGATTTATAAAGAGAGAGTATAAATAAGATAAGTCTTTTTTAGATAAGTACCTAATAAATAAGGATATAATACTATTAACGTAGAAAAACTTATTAAACTCCTAGTTATAGTAGGAGTATAATAGATAAAGGTATTATTAGATTTAGGATTATTTATAAACTTTATATTACTAAACGTAGTATAATAAGCTAGACTTAAGCCTATAAAGAAGAAGTATTCCTATCTAGTCTATATCGCGAATAGAAAAGCTATACTAAGAGAACTAGTAGTAATATATAAGATAACTATAATACTTACTATCTAAGGAAGAACTATAGAAGTATACCTAGATATCCTAGCCTTAGCTAGTAAAGATATTATTTTAGGACTACTATAGTTATAAGAGTTTAATCTTAGAGTTAATTAGAAAAACTAGAACCTCTTATTTAAGGACTATAAAAATATATATAGATCTAAGCCTATATATTAATAGAATATAATAGTAGATAAGAAGATAATTTATAAATTAACTACTTTATAACTAATATATAATAAAAGTATAGTTACCTCTATAGATACTAATAGGGTATTAGGTTATAAAGTAAGAGTATTAGAGAAATATATAACTCCTAATATCCTATAATAGTATAAGGAATTTAGTTACCTCTTTATAGAAGAGATAGAAGAAAACTCTCTACTAAAGTATTAACCCTAGGACTATATAATTATACTATAGGAAGAGAAGGAACTAACTTCTAGACCTATCTATAGACTATTAGAATAAGAGCTAGAGATACTTAGAGACTATATTAAGAAGAATCTTATAAGAGATTATATATAGGAATTAATATTACTAGTAGGCTACCTAATATTATTTATACTAAAGAAATAAGAGCTACCTTAAGTATATATTAACTTTAGAAAACTCAATAATATTATAATAAAGAACTACTACCTATTACTAAATATTATAGAATTATAAGATTAGCTAGTATACGTAAAAATATTCACGAAGCTAGACCTATAGGATAGTTACTACCTAATTAGAATAAAGAAAGGTAAAGAATAGAAGATAGTATTTAGAATACACTATAGCTATTATAAGTATATAGTAATACTATTTAGGCTAACTAATATACTAGCTATATTCTAAGTATTAATTAATAATATACTTAGAGAATACCTAGATAAATACGTTATAGTATACTTAGATAATATATTAATTTACTTATAGTTTATAGAAGAATATAAATAATATATTAAAATAGTATTAAGAAGCTTAGACTAGTATAACCTAAAGCTAAAACTAGATAAATATAAATAGTATAAGATAGAAGTTGAATTTCTTAGATATATAATTAGTACTAAAGGAGTAAAAATAAGTAAAGAAAAGATTAAAGTAGTTAAAGTATAGAAAGAACTAAGGAATATTAAAGAAATATAGTTATTCTTAGTATTTATTAACTTTAATAGATATTTTATAAGGAACTTTTTAGGAAAAGCCTTACTACTTACGAACCTAATAAGGAAATATATACCTTAGTTATAGATAAAAGAATACTAGGAAGTATTTAATAAACTTAAGATAGTTTATATAATACTACCTATATTAGTATTATTCTATAGAGAAGAAGTATTAAGATTTAAGACTAATATATTAGACCTTATATATAGTATAGTAGTACTATAAGAATGCGAAGAGAAATAGTACTTAATAGCCTACTACTCTAGAAAGTTCTTAGGACTAGAAGAATAATATAATATATATAATAAGGAACTACTAATAATAGTTACTATATTAAAATATTAGAGAATTTATATAGAAAGTTACTTAGAACTTATAATATTTACTAATTATAAGAACTTAGTTACGTTTATAATAATTAAAGTATTAAATTAATAATAAACTAGATAGTTAGAACTCTTAGGATAATATAAATTCTAAATTATATATATACTAGGAAAAGATAATAGTAGAGTAGACGCCCTTAGCTAAAGATATAATATTATAGGAATAAAAGAAACTATTAAAGGTACTATACTAAAGTATAACTAGGACAGATTACTAGGACTAGTAAACGAGATTAATATAAATTAAGAAATTAATAATCTTATAACGATAATAAATAACGTATCTAAAGAATTATAAGAAGTAATTATAAAATAATACTATAATAATCTAGTATATAGATACCCTAGAATTATAAGAACTATAGAACTTATTAAGTAAAACTATAAGTTTAATAATATAAAGAATAAGGTAATAACCTTTATTAGGAAATATATAGACTATTAGAAAAATAAATATAGTACTTATATACTATATAGTAAGATATAAGTAATAGAATTACTAGAATTTCCCTAGGAAGATATCTTAATAGACTTTATAATAGGACTACTACTATTAAAAGACCTAGCTATAGGAATTATTTATAATATAATAATAGTTATTATATATAGATTTATTAAATATATAGAGATAATACTATTTAGGAATAACTATACTATATAGTAGTTAGTATTTATATTTCTAGATCGATTAATTAGATACTATAGTATACTAAAGTTAATTATTAGTAATAGAGATAAGCTCTTTATATTAAACTTTTAGGTAACGCTACTAGTATTAATAGGTATAAAAAGAAAGCTATTAATAGCTTATTATCTATAGATAGATAGATAAATAGAAAGGACGAATTATATAATAAAAGTATATCTATAGATTTACATTAATACTTAATAAGATAATTAGGTTTTATTACTACCTATAGTATAACTTGCGTATAATAATAAGTTCTTAGAATTAATAGAAAGAATACTATTCTTTATAAATTATAGAAGATACTTAAACCTATTCGAAAGAATATTACTAGGACTAAAGGTATAAGTAGTAATAGTAACTATAGATAAACTTAAGAAAGTATATAAAGAAATATAAGATAAGATACTTAGAGTATAAGAAAATAGTATTAGATACGCTAATAAAAAACGAAAAACAGTACCTTAGCTAAAAGAGGGGGATAAAGTATATTTATACACGAAAAATCTACGTATAAAATAACTAAGTAAAGGACTTAATAATATTAAGGTTAGACTATTTTTAATTAAGGAATAAAATAGACTAGTTAACTATACTTTAGAACTTCTAAAAGATATAAAGATCTATCCTAGGTTCTATATAAGTAAACTTAAACCTATAGACTAAGAAATACTACTATAGTAAAACTTCTACTATAAAATTAAAGAAGAAAATAAATTTAAAGTTAAAGATCTCTATAGATACTAAGAGATAGGACGAGAAGAATTTTAAGATAAGAACTTCTATTAAGAATAGTTAGTTAAATAGAAAGGCTACCTAGAATTAGAAAATATATAGGAACTAGAAGCTAACCTATAGAACTATAAATAACTACTTAATAAAATAAGAAAGAAGTATAACCTATACCCTTATACGAAGGTAAATAACTAATAATATCTAACTAAGGGTTATATCGATAAAAGGATATAGAAAAATAAAAAATATACGTATAAGGTACTATACCCCTAAAGGCTTATTAATACCCTAAAAAGGAGACTAATTAACTATAGCTACGCCTAGTAATACCTCTATATTAACTAACCTAATAGCCTAAAGTATCTCTTCTTAAGCTTCTAGCTACTCTAACTTATTAATTAATAATATTCTCTTATTAAATAATTCCTACTCCTTATAATATAATAGCTTGCGCTATTTATAAAGATAAGATAACTTTTCCTACGCCTAATATACGCGTAATAAGGTAGCTTTAATTATATCTTCTTCTACTCTTAACTACGCCTCTTCCTCTTCTTTAAGTTTCTCTAACTATACTATTTCACGATTAATTTTTAAGTAATCTAGTAATAGTATAGATTCTAGCTTATAAGTAGTAGAACTAAAGCGAATATAATTTATATAACGCTTATATAGTAATAATAGCTTATAAGGTAAACTCTACTTAGAATAATAAGAATAAGTAACTATAGTAAAGACTCTAGTCCTCTCTATATAATTAGCTTAATAAATTTAGAACTAAGTAGAATAGGATAGAGTAGGGTTACTTATAAGGATATTAAGTCTAGAAGAGAGGGATAGTATTATAATCCTATTAGAGGAGTACCTTACTACTTATATACCCGGCCTTAGTACTTATTACCTAGACTACTAATATAAGTTATATAATATACTAAAGTCTTAGAGAGTTCTAATCTAATATTAAGACTTTAGGACTTTAATATAGCGTAAGACTTCTAGGATAACTTATATATATAATAATAGATAATAAACCCTTATAGCTTAGTATATTCAACTTAATAAATAGTATAGTAATTTAAGTTACTACTTCTACGCTCTATTATACTAAGTAAGACCCTTCTCTCTTAACCTTACTTTATCTTTAAGAACTAACCTTACTCTATCGATATATAGTTAGTATATTAGTAGACTCTTAATAAATAATTACCTACTTTATAAGTTAGAGATACTAGCTTTCTATAAGATAATAATAGCTATTAACCTAGAAGCTAAGAGGTTATTATAGGCGAGTTATATAAGTGCTACTACCTTTATAATAAGGCTATTCTAGTACTTAAAGCTTTAAGTTATTATAGCCCTATTAACTATAATAAGTAAAATCTATATAAGCTTTAATAGCTAGATAACTAAAGGAGGTAAATATAGCTTTTTTAGAGTAGTTACCTACTTTACTAATAACTCTAGTACTATATAAGACCTACCTATCGCTCTCCTATAACTTATATATACTTATATAGGTAAAGTAATTACTTAAGCTATTACTTAAATACTTAAAGCTTATAGTATAACTTATAGTTAATTAGGCTACTTTATACTTAATAACGCTAAGAGTAACAACGCTATAATTACTATAATTACTAGTAATTACTCCTTTAAGCTAGTATACTAGCGCCTACGCTATAGCTACTATATACTTAACCTTATTAGTTAGAAGCTTATATTTAGTACTAATAAAGACGCCTATAAGAACGCTAAAGAGTACTATACTTAAAAGGAGTAGTATATATAGGAGTAGTGTAAAAATAGGCCTTTAGGAGTATTAATTAATATAATTAATTATATTAAAATACTATAATAATATAAGCTCTTCTATAAGTACTAAGAGTATATAAATACTAGGCTTACTACTAATAAATATACCTATATACTTAAGCTAGTTAAGCTAGTAGTTACTTATTAGAACTTATATTATATAGCTTTTACGCGCGCTATAAAGCTTTAAGCTATATTTAGTTTATACGCTAAGTACTATATTAGTAAGATTATAACTACTAATACTCTTACTAAATAGTGCTATACTAAGCTACTAGATACTCTAAGTTAGATAAGATTAACTAGACTATAAGCTACTAACTAGATTATAATTATAGAGTATTAAAACTACTTAGAGCCGCTAAAGCTTACTACTAAGTACCTTAAAGGGTATAGTAAAGCTAGTAAATTTAGTAATATATATAAGATTATACTAGTATTTAAATTCGTATTAAAGTAACTTAAAGCGCGTAAAACCTATCTATTATAGGTTAACTTTACTACCTATTATAAGGCTTCTAAAGATTACCTCCTTATTAATATAAATATAGCTTAGAGTAAAGCTAATAACTATTACTCTAAGCTTAACGACTTACCTACTTACTATACTACTACCTACCTCTATCTATACTATAAGTACTACTATAAGAATAGCTAGGTTAATAAACCTAATTAGCTTAATAGAACTAGCTAAGACTTCTAGTAGCTCTAGGTTAGGCTAGTAAATAGGTTAGAGGTACCTATTAATAGGTTAGATTAGGTTAGAGTTATATAGACTCTAGGTTTAGGTTAGGGTTTAGTTACTACCTCTCTAGGTTAGGTTAGGTTAGAGTTGTATAGGCCCTAGGTATAGGTTTAGTTAAACTTAGTACTAGCGTAGATATAGGTTAGGTTAGGGTACCTATTAGATTACCTACTAAAGTATAATATTCTATAATTATTACCTATATTAAAATACTCTAAATATAAGATAAGATAAGATAAGTAGTATAAAAAAATTGAAATTATTAGTTAGACCTAAGGTAACCTAGTCTATACTAACTATACCTAAACCTAGAGCTTATATAACCCTAACCTAACCTAACCTAGAGCTAGCGTTAACCTAGTAAATTTAGGTTAGGTTAGGTTAGGTTATTATATAATCTAACCTAACCCTAACCTAACCCTTACCTATTTACTAGCCTACTCTAGGTAGAGTATAAGCTTTATTATCTACGCTTACTATAAGTAATTATAGTATATATAAGTAGTATTAATAACGCGATTACTATATTAATCTACTATAGCGGCGCTCTAGAGGCTCTAGAAGATAAGTATAAGTAGTAGAGATTAAAAGAACTAGTATAGACGTAGGAAGAGAATAAGGCTAATAGTAACCTAGTTAAGTATTAGATTTAAATAAGGCTAAAATACCCTAATTTAGCGTAGTTTATAATTGATATATTAATAATCCTAGTATTAAGTAGTAATTATAAGCGCCTCTTTAGTAAGCTTAGTAATCTACTAGAGCCGAAACAACGTTAGATAGGTAGTAAATAACTCGCAGCTCTCTAACTAGTAAGATCCTAGGTAAAAGCTAGCTTTAAAATACTATATAGTAGTAATAAGATAGAGTTAACTAATAAGTAAATCGTCTAAGATTACTATATAGACGAGTAGGATTCTCTACTACTATATTTTATATAGGATATAATCCCTTAGTACCTCTTTTAAATTAATTAACTTAATTAAATCAATCAACTTTGTCCTAAATAGGCAATAATCAACTTACAATTAATCAGACAGCTCTAAAGTAACAATTAAATCAACTTTAGGCTTCAAGTTGATTTGATTTGCTTGTTGGCAGGTCTGTGCGTTCCCAATGAAAGAGGTGGCATGCTAGGACCAACCAGTATGGCCTTGAAACTAGGAACCTGTGTTGGCCCTGTCGCAGGCGGAGTAGTAGCATACACAAGTGGAAGTTACATTTGGGTCTTTTGGGCTCTCTTCATCGTCGGTGTGATTTTACTGTGTGGAGTGGGTGTGTTCCTCCCCGAGACTGCCCGGAACATGGTGGGCAACGGCGGTAACCCTTTATTGTACACTTCATGGCAGCGCTTCTGGATGGACCTATTAGGGCACCGCTTGAAGGTGAAGGCAACCACAGATATCATGGAGATGTCCGAGCAGCGATCTACCGCAACATCGTGTAAGAGGCATCCAGCCAATTATGGCTTCTCGAACTTGATTGCTTGCTTCCGAATCATCTTTTACAAGGATACATTTCTTTCGTTGTGGATCCATGGCTCATTTTACACCGTGGACTACTCATTTGTAGCAGCCGCTCCCGACATCTTCAAGAACGTTTACCATTGGGACGAACTTCAGATAGGCTTGTCATATCTACCACGTGGTATCGGCATTATAATTGGAAGCTATTTCACTGGTAAATTGATGGACCACAACTATCGCGCTATTTTCAAGTGTGGTTCCGTCACTTACACTATCACCATCTGAGATCGCATCAAATGGTTGGCCACCAGGTATATGAGACTACATTGATGTATATAGTTTTTGCGGAAGTAATAGAGCATCTATGATAATTTTGATAACGAGTTTCCTATATTTGCACCTGTGAATCTTAATACTCCCTAGGTGACCTCGGGTTATGGTACAAGCAAACCAAGGGACAGTAGACCTAAACATTTGCCCCTGAAGAAAGTCTCGAGCATTCAGGTGCTGAAGGTGAGTCCCGGGGTGTTTCGCAAGATTCCAGGATGCGAGAAATATACCTTGAATACTTGCTCCTCGGAGGTGCTGAAAGTGCACCTAATAGATCAATATGCTCTTCCTTCTGTCAGTGATGCCTCGTGCTAGACTAATTCGTCTACCTCGCTTGCATGTTGAAACAAACAAACGTCTGTATCGAGAGTCATGACCCTTGCTTGTTGGCCTAATTTCCGGATCACCAAGGGAATTCGAGGTAGCTACTCGGACACTACTTCATGCGGCGATATACCCGCTGCCGCGCCGCATGGTGTGGGGGCGGAAGACCAGGTATTCCCCACACTTTATTGGTCGATTTAGATTACGATTTTGGATCAATGGGAAAGAAAAGCTACGAAACTATGTGCCCAATCACCATGGGGCAACCTTCACATCTTGCAAGAAATGTATCAACCGTGCGCAAGGCTGCAGATCTGAGCGCGACTCATGATTTCCTGATTTCTACCACGAAGGATGTTTCAACATGGGTTACAAACACTTTATCGCTCGGACTAGGGTGTTGGCCCCTTGTTGTGATCTTACGTCCTCCATGATATTACCTATATCTAGGAGGTCGATCCACAGACAGATTTTACTCAAGCCATGGAAGGGTTATCAGTTGCAGCAAACAGTAATACGAGCATATTTCCATTACGACCTTCACTGATCGTTTCTAGGTCTAGCTGTCGTTTCCGTCGCCTTTCAGCTTACTGAAGCCTGTATCAAGCTCTACAGATTCTGGGAGTCCGTTGAAGATGCCCCACAAGAAATCGCCGCCATCAAAGAAGACATGAAATACCTAATCTCAATATTCAAGCGAATCGAATCCAATAACCATCCTCTGGGTGAATGCATAACAGAAGGGATACAGCATTGTCGATTAAAAGTCTTGGTAGGCGGGCGTTTTACTCAAGAGGTTTACACATTCTGACATATTAGGAACTGAACACAATTGCCCAAGGCTTTGATTTGGGATTTCAATCATCATCTCGAAGAACGCGAAAATGGACAGCTCTCAAGGCGGCCACTCAGAGCAAGTACCTTCAAAGGTTTCGCGAGTCCCTGGGTGAGACAAAGTCAACACTGACTCTTGCATTGGTACACCAGTGGTGCGTTCACTATATTTTGTCATTCACGATTCAGCGAGTTAATTGGCCACAGTGTTATCCAATCTCAGTACCAGGTATACGCCCGTTCGAATGAGGTGCACCTCCTTGAAAGCCCATCATACAAATCGGTAGGCGACCAAGTAAACACAGTCACGATTTTTGAGCAACCATATGAAGGTGGATATACTCCGAGACACAGGCTCCCGAGTCCTCCAATATATGGCGAGGCATTTGGTCAACCTATGCCAGTGCTAGCAAATAATGGCGCACAACAGGTGCTGAAGAAGTATGAAAAATCGGTTCCTGGGAATGATATGACTGATGCAAAGCTTGAAGAACTCATGCTTCAAGCAATTGGGCGAATTGCAATTTCAAACTTCGAATCTGACTCTCTGGAAATACTTGCTCAGGATGGATACACCATGGATGATAGTGGAATCGTCCGATCAAAGACGTTTGTTTATTCGGAGAACCTACGATATCGCGTACGACACCAAGCATCGAGTTTCCAGACCGCACTTGGATGCGTTTGGATACGTACTACGATCATTGATCTTCCAGATGAGGCTGAGGCCGAGGACAAGAATGAAGAGTCACAATCAGTAACTTCGTTTGTTTTCTACCCGACAAGATGGGTGCAGCATCTTGGTATCCGAAGCGGGTTGGAAGCGATTATGGCGTCGGCAAGTCGGAGCTGGGTATTCAACTGTCGGTTGACGGTGACCCGCGCCGTACCAGAAGATTCTTTAATTTTCGAACTCTGTCGGACGGGTCAGACTCGAGCTGTAGAAATTCTTCTCAAGAAGGGACTGGGGAGTGTTGTTGATACTAGCCCTAAAGGGTGGAAACCTCTTCATGTAAGTCATATTGGCTCTCGAACTCGACTTGGGCACCAGGGAGTATACATACTAATATGACTCCTAGTTCGCTGCGGCTGGCGGTCATGTTGATCTTTGTTCTACACTGATTAAAGCTGGTGCTGATAAATCAGCATTAGTATATGAAGGACCAAATGCATCCATCCTGTAAGTTGTTTCAATTAAGCGTTACAAAAATGCTAACTAATATTTTCAGTTCTCCAATCTCTCTTTTCGTCGCTTACTCCAGCGAATCGCATGTAGATGTCAAGATACCGATGCTCCGACTATTTTCGGAATGTATCGACCTGGCCGATGCTAACAGCGATGGCTGGACAGTGCATGAGTGGCTAAAGAGATCCTATGCGAGGGAGAAAGTTCCCATTTCGCGGAACAGTATTACTTGGCTTCTCCTCATGACATGTAACGAAGAATACGTGAACTTCAGTTCTCGGACTATATGGCTTGGTTTGCAACACGCAATCAGGACCGTTCTTTGCCATGAGAGACATGGTCAGTTCTTAGTGCGCATACTAGACCTCTCGGACTCCGAGGCGGAGGCAATCGGTCCAAGTCATCTAGATTCTATCAGCTTATTAATGGCTTTTAGGGTAACTGGGCGAGTGATTTTACAAATGGCTGTGACTGGAGGATCGTTCCTTCATATCAAAGGTTTCGATTGGGTGGATGACGACGACGTAAGCCGTAGTCAGTATCTGCAAACTCTTCCAATGATCTATTCAGCATGGTGTCATGCATTACTCGACTGCGCCGACAATATGGAAGATTATTTACGAGAGGAATTTGAGCAACACCTGGAACAGTTGCGTTTGACGCGAGAAGGATTTCTTGATACCATGTCATGCCGAATAACAAATTCTGGAAATGGCCATAAAAACCGAACTGAGAATATGTGCACCAGCTGTGCTAATGATTATAATTCTCTCCCAAGTGGACTTGTTTCGCCGGTCAGGATATCTCTCGCCGAGTGTGCCCAGACCCACCACAGGTTCAATTGTGGTTGTGACAGAGTCTACAAATCAGGATTCGTGGCCCTGAATATTCCACTCTCAGAGTATTCATGCTTCAGCGGCAATTATGCGGAGGACTCAGACGACGATGAGGAGTTCTACGATGCAGAACCTTACCCAACTGCCGATTCCATTCTTCCGGAAGAAGATAGCGCTGACGCATTCTCCAAAGTAGCCACCCCTTTGTATCGTTGCCATGGACGGTATTGGCTGGGGGAATATGAGGCTGACGAGTACCTCTGCGCTACTTGCTTTTTGGTGCGAGAGCGCTACACCGGAGAGGATGGGCTAATTGCAGATTTTCCGCCGATGCCGGAACACTTCGAAGGACTCCGGTTCAAGTGGTAAATCCCGCGCAATCATTTCAAGTGGATGCTTGTGCGCCGTGCCACTTTGTTGGGGTCTCCAGGCTTTGCCGACCACCGATTTGAAGACATTCGCCTAAACTGTACCAAATACTAACCCTTGAACAATCACAACCAATACCGCTCCTCATTTATCGATTTACAACCAGGCTAGAACACAATGTTTGCCTAGTCACTGTACATTTAGAGGAAAAGTTCATCGTCGGCATTATCCTGGTGTATTCACACGGTTACACGGTTGGAATGAACTGGATCCCAATTTCTGTAGGTCTCGTATACACTATATCTCACCCGTGCTGACTTTTATTGAGAAAGTGGCTTGGTGATATAACCATACTAAATCAAGCGCAGGGCCCATGCTGCGGAAACTTTCCTTGCGCTGCGGCTTGGCTGCTTTTGTTGTTCAATACCTAGCTTAAGTCATATTGGGATTTAGGCCTCCCTTCATAGGGCGCGTGAAGGCTGAAGAGTGTCTAAGTTGCTTTTGTGGGTATCAATGTGGGCTATAAGAGAAGGGCACAGTTCGACTATCGGTGTAGGCAACAAGATTGCTAATAGAACAATAAATTTCATAATAATCCAAGGCTGAGGTCCCAAGAAATATGTAAAACCAGTAGGGAAAATTTCATGATCAGTTGATATAAGATCGATCGCGGCGCATATTTCGGTAATCGGATTATTTGCTCTTGTCCTTTTAGAACGCCTCGTTTTCTACAACTGACTGTAAATCTCAATATAGAATGCTTGGCCCCGAGTTTTGTTGTAGAACTGGAGAAGGCTAGATACTTCATCCTCCAGTGTGGTCAGCAGTGGCTAGTATCGCTTCAGGCAGGTACCCACTACCCACCTTCCGCAACCGGAATTAAGACCGTGGCCCCTAATATCAAGACCCGATGGCCCAAGCGCTCAAATAGTGTGAGTATGGCTGATGATTTGTACAACAAGAGCAAACTGGTCAAATAGTAAGTCTTTGTATTTACACGCGCAGCCCACCAATATCGGTGAGGTTGACGAGTCCTCTCCAGCCTAAGTGTTTTGCTGAATATTGAGGTCCAGCATGGTAATCAATCGCGACATGATCGATGAACCTCCAACAATGGTTCTCACTAGATCTAGGCTTACATCTTTAGGCTAGCGCCGTGTTTGGCGTGATTACCGCCCGGAGCAAAAATACCCCAACGTTGGTTCTTGCATCGTTTTGCGAACAAAGTATCCCACGTGGCACTGCCGGTATTGGCTTTGCACAATGCTTGTCAATGGTAAGCTTATCTGTTTCTCAAGCCACCGGTAGCGGACCCAGGCGGATAACCCCACCGTTTCCGAATCCAGTTGTCCACCGCTGACAAGCGAGATCCTCCAGTATGTATTTAATATCAGTGTAGGTAAGCTGCGTTTTTATAGTACTGCAGATATTCGAAATATGTACTAGTGGCAGGCCTGAAGTGTACTAGTGGCAGGCCTGAAGTGCACTAGTGACAGGCCTGAAGTGTACTAGTGGCAGGCCTGAAGTGTACTAGTGGCAGGCCTGAAGTGTACTAGTGGCAGGCCTGAAGGACACTCTGCAGACACAGAACTTCGGTGCCTTGAAGTCTCTCCTACTAACGCAAAGTTGAATGTTCGCAGTTAGCCTATACGAAGAAGGATGGGATGTGGATAGCAGCGGTCAGCCTGATGGGAGGTTGGCGATGAGGTAGAGGGTTCGAGGGATCTGCCTAGACAGGGACAAGAAATCGTATAAAGAGAAGGCGAAGTCGTGTCGAAAGCAGCATCGCCAACACTCTTCAGGAGCAGCAAAAGTCACATACACCATCTCTTCCACTTTACTCTATCATTCAAGATGCTCTTTTCAACTGTCGTTCTGGCTGTCGCCTCCCTAGGTGCTGTGTCTGCCACTCCCCTCGGTGCTCGTGATGCGGTTCCAGAGGTTATCCCTGGCCCGGGTCTTCCTTCTCTTGAGTCACTGAACCTCACATCTGCCGACTTGTATGCTATGGCTCTCCCAGAAAAGTGTAAGTCGCCATTACAGAGTATTTTGTTGTTCTCTCGTTCGCCCCTAATCATCGCTACAGCCAAAGACGAGATGTCTGTTTTGTTCGACGCGAGATGCGGTCCATCTGAGGCTACCTATGCCCCAGTCAACGATGGTATTGCATGTTACAACTACCTAAGAAGCCTCGGTACCACACGCTGCGGTGTTCGCGGTCCTGGCATCCCAGTAACTGAGATGTGCCGCTCTGGCAGGGCACATGTTATCGCGCAAAGCCTTACTCAAAGAGATGAATCGAGTTATTGGTATGTTCACGTCCGGGAATTTGAGGCTTCCTTCACTTGGGGTTAACGATTTTGCAGCTCAGATGTTGCCCAAGGTCTGCTATGGGTCTTCGACCACTGTACCCGCAATAATAGGGGAGATGTTGCTGGGTTCAACTCGCCAAACGGCAACGGTAACTTCTTTGCTGGTGTCACAAACATCAATTGGTAGAGAGCGAATGAGTAAAGACGGCTTCATGGAGTTCTTGCCGTGGAAGTGGAGGGACTGAGTACTGCAATGAAGAGTTATAGCGTAGCAGAGAATATACTGTAGCTAGAGCGTATCTCCACGGTGCCTCTGTTCCCATACACAGCTTTACATACCTAACACAGCGTCACTCATCCAATGAGCTCCACCCGCACACCTGTACCCACCATGATTTTTAATCCACTGGTACCCCATTGGACAAATACTCAACTGCTGCAGCTTCATCTGGCACTGCTTCTCTACTTCTCGTACTCTCTCAATTTCTGCTAGGATGGCTGCTTGTCGTGCTCGCTCTAATTTAACTGCGATCCTCTCCTACTCTAGAATACCTCTCTCCGCCTCATCGGCGGCTGCTTGCTCAGTACGCTTGAGCTCCTCAATGCGTTGCTCTTCTTGTCGCTTTTCTTCTTAAAGGCGCTGGAACTCGCGTTCTTTAGCGATGGCAGCATGTTTGTCACGTTCGAGCTGCTCCCAGACGGCGTCTAATACGCCATGATCACGTTTTGCTTTGAAGAGTGAATCAATAGGGTCTTCACCTTTGCCCACAGGTTCGGTTGGTTTAGCAACTTCCGTCTATTCTTCCTATTCCTCAACTGTAGCTTGTACCGTAGGTAGCGGTGTAGACTGCGTCGAAGTCTTATAAGCGCATTGGGTCAAAGGCTCAACTTGAGGTTGAGGATCAAGCCGAGCCTTCAGAAGAATTAGCAGCTAGTTCTAGAATCAACTTGTTCCTACAACCTCATTGCGGCGAGAACGCTCTTCTAACGTAGTCTCCATAGTCTCTATAATAATCGTTTCAGCAAGGATAAGGTTTATAACTAGTAGTACTACTATTGAGATCAACCTCTAGAATATACCTTTTACTATAGACTTTACGTCTCGCATATTTCCCTAAGAATCTAAAACTAAGAGCTCCTAGAAGAGCTTAATAACGCGTTAACATAATTCCGTAGATAGGGTTCAAGTACTAATTAATCTAGTAGAGCCTTCTAATGTTTCTTTATATTAGTAAGAACCTTAATAAGTAGCTCTAAAGATATTTTTAGGTCTATCGTCAGATGAGACGATAGAAATTGGGTACACCCAATTTCTACTGAGTATCCGAGATCGCAAGTCCGAGGGCTCATAGCGTCTGTCAAGAAGGCGTCATCACAAGGCTATCCAAGATCATGCCCGAGATTACAGCCGGCATAGCCAACACAGTCAACATGGCCAACATGGCCAGTGTAGCCGAAGCCCGATGGCTCATAGAGTCATAGATGAGCTGCGCAGAACCAGTACCATCGAATAACTATGTTGAGTTGACTCAACTACTCAACAAGAGATAATAGATCTCCGCCCTCCGAACCAAGAGACCTCAACAAGCTCAGCAGAGATGAATATATAAACTAGTGGAAAGCGCAGTAGATAGAAAAAGGCAGAACATCAATGGATAACAATTGAGAGCCTTTGCAGAAGACACAAATCAATCAATCTCTTACTACATCATTATCACAGTCTTTTATCATACACCTTATTCCCACACTGTCAGACTCCGCAACAATCAATCTAATCAATCTTGGAGTCGTCGATTGACTTGATTGTTGGCAGCGTCGCCGCTGATTGATTGTGGATTGATTGTTGGTGTTTTCGGGCTGATTGATTGCAAATTGATTGGCAGATTGATTAGATTGGACGCTAAGAGATCGAAGTTATATACAACTACAGTTGCTAGGTGATCCACTCTTGTATATTGTAGTCGCGTACAATATCCTTATCCGATAGATCGTCGTCATTGCCGCCCTTAGCGCTACTGTTGGACTGAGTTTTGAAGCCAGCTCTTATCCACGCTCTTACTAACTGAAGAGCTGCAAGTAGCTTACTGCTAATAGCGCGTCGTTTAGGCTCGAGTAGGTCGCCGAGCTCGCTGAAGAGCTGCTCACAATTATAACTTAATGCTAGGATAGTTAGTATATCGATAGCAAACTAGCTCAAACACGGGTATTTTAAGCGCATTTGTATCCAGTACGTGACTAGGTAACTATCGCCTAAGTATTACTCTTTGCTCTACTCTAGCTCTTAACTTTTCTAGCGCTTATACTCGTCGTAAGCTACGTCCTCCCTATTATTACTGCAGTATATAAACGCGCTAATTACGTCATCTATCCTACTTATAATTATTATAGTTATATAAGATAAGAGCTACTAGCGTTAAGGTTTATACATTTACTAAAGCTATTAAAACCTAGTATTAGCTATAGTAAGCTACTCTAGCTTATTTACCTAACTATTCTTATAGTAGTATTTATAGTATAGATAGAGGTAGATAGTAGCGTAGTAGACTAGTAAGTTATTAAGCTTATTATAATAGTTATTTACCTTACTCTAGGTAGCGCGTAAGTTAATTTTAAGATAATCCTCTAGCGCGTTAGTATAGTTAAAATCGACTTACTTGTATAGGCGTATATAAGCTTTAAGCGCGCTAAGTATATACTTAAAAATAGGTATAACCTTATAGATAGTACTAAATTTACCTACTTTACTACAACCCTCTAGCCTCTCTATAGTAAGCTTAAGTAGCTCTAAGTAGTCCTAGTACTCTATTATTACTACCTAGTTAGTAGCTATAAGTCCTATTAATCTTATCTAACTTAGAGTATTAGGCCGCTTATTATTATATTATATTGCGCGCCTATTATTAAGAGTAATATAGTTAATATAGTACTTAGCGTAGGAGTTATAGGTAGCTTAGAGTTAAGTTGCGTATTAAAAAGTAGTATAAAATAAGCTCTAGTAAGTAATAATAGGCTTAACTAGTTTAAGTACTTTAAGACGCTCTTTAGTAGGTAACTTAGTATTAGTAGCGCGTTAAAACTCTCTAAAAAGCTTATACTACTACAGTATTTTAATATAGTTAATAACGTTAATTAGTACGCCTAATAGCCCTTATCTATACTACTCTTATAAGTATACCTCCTCTATATTAAGCTACTTAGTAATATTATTATAAGCGTCTTTATTAGCGCTAAATATAATAGCCTAGCTAATAAGATTAAGTATATAAGGGCTATAGTAGAGGTAATAATAGGTAGTATTAAAGTTATATACGCGGGCGAGTATAGTAATTATAGTATTATTATTAGTAGCGTTATTAAGTATAAAGTAACCTAACTTTTCGTAAGTAATACTATATACTTTAAGCGTCTTAATAATTATCTCTATAATAGCGTCGCCTATATAAGCGCCTATAAATTAGAGTAGGTTAATAGGTAAGTCTTATATTACTCTAGAGGTATTAGTAAAGTAAGTAATAATCCTAAAGAACCTATACTTACTACCCTTAGTTATCTAGCTATTAAAGCTTATATATATTTTACTTATAGCCTCTAATAAGGCTTAGATAACTTAGGGCTATATATAGTAGAATAAGCGCATTATATACGTAGTAATACTCTAAGGACTTACCTATAACGCCGCCTCTACCTCTAGGTTAGTAAAGTTAATTATCTCTCTAAATAATAGGCGTAAGAGTAGCTCTATTAGTAAGTTATTATTAAGTAGGTAGAGGACTATAGCTTATTAAAAACACTATATATTAAAGTTACCTATCGCGTTAGTAGTACGCTAAGAGACCTTAATACTATCCTTAAATACTTACTATAGGGAGAGCTACCTACTAGTCTATTAGCGCTATTTTACGCTATCTTTTAAGTATATATAGCCTTATTTTTACTAACTAAGGTAAGATACTATAGCTAATATAGCCCTTAAAACGTTAAATATACTACTACCTCTAGTATTAATAACCTTATAAGTATAGTTATACTTATATATAAACTATACTTTACTTAGGTTATTACGCTTAATAACGCGATAGCTATATTGAAATATCCAGCTTTTAATATACTACTAGGTTATAAGAGGCTTTATAAAGTCTCTTAATCGCTACTAATTAATACTATTAAAGTTATTACTATCTCTATTATTATCGCTATCGCTACCTCTAGCTTTAGTTATAGCTACTATACTAGCCTAGCTACCCTTAGTAGGCGCGACGATCTCTACCTCTAGCTATAACTCTAATAATTGCGTCTTAAATATTATAGCCTAGCTTATAGTAGCTAGGGCTTAATAGGGCGATAGTAAGCGTTAAGATAGGCATTAAGATAATAGCTCTAATAAGCGCGCACGTTTAGTAGGCGTAGTACTAGAGGTAGGAGCTTATAAGCGTTTAGCTATATTACGCAATCAAAACGCTAGAAACGCGTCTGTATAGGTAGTAGAGGTAATGTTAAGAGCTTCAAAATAGTGTATAGAGAGGTAACAAGTACTAGATAGGTGAGGTTAGAGCGCGCTGAAGAGTCTAGTACGAGTTAGGATAATACCCCTGCGCTAACTGTAATACTATAAAACTATCGCGAGATAAGTAACTTAGCAACTCTAAAATCCTCAAAAATCTCGCTAAACTCTTAATTAAGACAATTAATTCAATCAAAATTCACTTCTTAGATTAAATTGACGCCAAATTTATATAGGAGCTGATTGGATTGATTGAATTGAGTTAACCAATCAATTCAATCAATCGAACCAATCTGGATTGCTTGTGTCAGATATGCGATAGAGCGATCTAGCGATGGAGCAATCTAGCGATGGAGCGATCTAACGATCGCACGCTAGCGCCACGCTAATAGCTAAGCGAGCCAATCAACAGAAATTAGGTACACCCAAATTCTATCAATCTATGCCAAATATAGTGGACTATCGCATTACAATCCGAACAGCATAGGGCCGAACTACAACAACCGAGACAACGGATCTCCACTATCCATGCCAGTAAACCTCAGCATGCTAGGTAGAGACGAGTATATAGAGGAGCAGCAGAGCGATCAAAGAAGGAGAGAACAGAGCAATCAATCAATTCAATTCATTGCCACACATCAATCAATCATCTTTTCACTACGTGCTATAATCACATCATTATCCAGATCAAGGTGAACCATCAAAGGCACCCGTAAATCTAACAGCTTGTTGCGGACTCTGCACACTGTACACCCATCAAACCTACTCTCAAATCCCACACCTATATAATAGCCTAACTTTATAACTTTAAAGCCGCGAAGTACCTCTACGATTAGACCTACCTATAGAGTTGCTAACAATCAACTCAAATATGCTCTTCAAAATCAATACTAACCTAATATAGTAAAAGTTAAGCCTATATAGGGAACTTACTAGCCCGAACAGGTAATCAATTAAATCAAAAATCAACTTGTAGACCCACTTAATTGATTGATAGCAACTCTGTTATTCGCAACCTTTCGCGTTCTTTCGCCCATTTTCGCCTTCTCCTTTTTCGCGCTTTTTGCATGCAAATCCTAAAGTATCTACCTATATATCTAACTGCTGCATACTCTACAACTACCACCATAGATCATTCTATAACGTTATGGCCTCCCAGAACTCCCAAGGTCGGCCTATCCGACCTCCTTCCTCCTCCTTTACGCCCCCTATACTTACTACGCCTTCACCCAGAGACTATTCTTGCCTATGGCGCTTCCTCAATAATAAACAACATCGACTGGACCGTAGCTGTGAGGACGTAAAGTCAAGAAAGAGGCGTGCTACAGATATATGAACATACTTTCGAAAGCCAGAGAATGATGAGGCAATGCGCGACAAGTCAGGGCAATCACTGATGTATTGTAAGGACTGTGTGTAAAGAGAAGCAGCGACTAGAATACCCTCGGCTTCATTAAATGGCGGTGGATATCCTTTCTTTCCCACAAATGTCGGATGAAGTTGAGCGCGTCTTCTCAGGCTTACGGAGAACTATCTCATGGGACAGAGCTAGGCTAGGACCATGGGTTGTGGAGATGACAGAAGTTCTGGGCAGTGTGGTTTTCAATCCTGTCAATCCCTATCAATAGATATTGACGATTGACTTGAATTGACATGGAATTGATCAATCCTCTTGGCACTTCCCCATTGAGGCGCCACCCCCGTTTTCATAACAGATATCCAGTAATGGCAACAATCAGGTCAGTCAGTCTGGGGAGTCGTACCTGGCCTAACTGAGAGGGATAAGTTCCTAAGACTTACCTGATTGGCCTGGTGGGCGTTGGGGGCCCAAGTTGACCTAGTGATTGACCTGATTAGTGTTTTTAACGTGAGCGGCAAGCGAACCACCCGGGCAAGCGAAACGCCCACCCTATGCACTATCACGACTCCGCACTTGAATAACTCAACGCTACAACAAGCTGTTGCAGTGCAAAGTAGCTTAAATTACTCCTCTATATCTGCTCTATCCTGTTTGCACGTGCGCTTATTATGTCCTATCTTACCACATGTTTTACAGCGCCGAACGCCTCTACTACTACTATTTTAGCGCCTCTCCTTACGCCTCTCTTCTGCAGCTGTAGCCTCAGCATCTCTCTAAGCAATTAAATCTTTAGCCTCTGCCTGCGACAGGATGCTACCCTTCTGAAGCCGCTTTTTCTTTCGCTTTTTTCGCTTAGAGGCGGCGTTGTTGGCTTGCTTAAGCGTAGCTATCCTAGCTTCAAGTAACGTATTAGTATGAACCTTGATTGCTAACCCCTTTTTAACCTATAATACTATCTTAATAATAGATTTAGGTAATAAGCTCTTATAGGCCCTTATCTACTTTAATATTAGAGTAGTTTAAGCCTCTAACTCCTACGCGTTACTTAGTATTTTTAGCTACTAGGTAGTAGGCCCTAGTAGTAGTAGAGTTAGCGTATAAGGCTTTACTTTAAGCCTTAATATTACTACCTCTAAATCTAGTAGTACTAAGCTAGTTACTCTAAAGCTAGATTAGATATTATCCTTTAAGAATAACCTCTTAAATACTAGCTTAAAGGTATTAAGAAAGGCTCTTTTATTAATATAGTTAATACTATAGTTTACTAAGACCCTAACTTCCTACTTATACGCCTACTTTAATAGTATAAAGTAACTTATATTAAGTAGCTAAAGGATATAGGAGGCGTAAGGAGGTATATAGAGAGTAATAATCTTATTCTCCTTATAAAGGGTCTAAAAAGTAAGTAACTTATAGCTCTTATAGCTATTAATAATTAGTAGCTAGTAATTACCTACTATATAGGTATTAGTATACTAGATAAAGTATTTCAACTACTTAAGACTAAGCTTATTTATAGTCTAGCTATTACTACTAACGCCTATCTACTAATTAGGAGGGTTATAATACTAGGCCTAGTTATAGTTCTTTACCTTAAAGATTAGGAAAGGTAGGATAACCTAGCTAGTAGTACTAATTACTATAATTAATATTACCTAATCCTAGTTACCTAGCTAGACTCTAATTAGCTTAAAGTATCTCTTAGACGCTATAACTACTTTAATAGACCCTCTAACGCCTATTTAGAAGCTAGTCTTATTAAAGTTATAGGTATCTTTATCTAGGATACTATACTTAGCTTTAATATTACGTATAAGGTTAAACTAGGAACTAATAATAGCTAGATTACTATATAGGACTCTCTAGTAATCGCGCTACTAAGTTATCTAAGATTTAACCTTTAGCCTCTAGTAAAATAGGTTTCTAGCCTATTTCTCGCTAACCTTACTACTACTATAGGTAGCTAGTAGTTAGTTAGCTATATACTATACGTAGCTAAGTATAGGGGTAAATCCTCGCGTATTAAGCTTCCTTATATACTATATTATTATATCCTCCTTATACTTTAAGAGCTTTACTAAGTTAGGGTAGATATCGCGTTATAAAGTAGTTTTAGCGTATTAATTATAGAGAGTCCTTTAAGGAATATTATAGTTTAAAGTAGTATATTACTTACTTAATAATGTATTAGATTTTATTACTTATATAGCTAGGATTATCCTATCTTTATAGGAAAGTAATTTAAGATTAGGTTATTAAGATATAGTAGTAGAGGTTTAGAGAGTTATAGTCTTAGTAGAGGTAGGTATTTTACTTACCTAGGTAGTTCGCTTACTACTTACGTTATATATAAAAGGAGTAGATTTTTAGCTATTATAGTTATTATCCTACTCTCCTAATTAATACCTCTTCTCTAAGACCTACTTAGAGAGATCTATACTATTAGTAAGAGTATAGTTAAGGTCTATAAACCTAGCCTTTACTTAAGACCTTATATACTAGGTTATAGAGACTAATTAGGAGCTCTATTTACGTCTCTTAGGCTCTATTATATTACCCGTCTTAGAGAATACCCTCTTATAGTAGGAAGATAACGCTAGGATAGATAGAACGTTAATTACAAGCTTTAATAAGTAGGGATAATCCTCCTTAAGGCCTAGCTAGTACGTAATAAGATCTAGGGTATAAGGGTAATTAATTAGGAAGTAAGGCTTCTTTAAGTACTAATAGTTATACTTATCCTCCTTTTAACTAGTAGTTAGAGCTAAATTAATTCTTATTAGCCTTATAAGACTCTCTATAAAAGCGTTAATATTACTAATCTTAGCTTTCTTATATAGAGGAGAGTTAATAAGGCTATTCTCTTTAGGTTTATATATCTCCTAGAGCTACTAGAATTAAGCTTTACTCTTAAGGAGCTAGTCTAGGTTCTTAAGTCCCTAAGTATTCTTAAAATAGTACTTATAATAAGGATAGAGAGATATTACTATAAAATACGTAGGTAAGTTATTAAGCTTTAAGTAATACTTTAAAAGCTTTTTATAGGCTAACTTAATATTAATTATTAAGTAGTCCTTAGGAGTATTATCTTTATTAAAATTAATACCCTCCTATTATAAAGTAAGAGCCTTAAAGTAGCTAAGAAAGTACTTAAATATTAGGTAGACCTTATAGATAGCCCTAAAATATCTAGAGAAGCTATAGCCTTTAAGTCTCTTAGTAGCCTCCTTTAAGGGCTATAAGACTTAGATATACTAGGTAACTACTTACTAGTTATTAGATATTAGTCCTAAAGACCTTATCTACTTAGGAACTTTAGGTAATATCTTTCTCTAATATACTTACTATATCGCGTCGTTAGAGCGCGTTTTAGTAATATACTACTCTATATACGCGTTAATAGTAGTATATAGTATTATAGCCCTCTTAAAGGTATTATAGAAGGAGTTCTATCTTATAATAATAGGCTTAATAGGCTTAAGGAGCTTAATAGGCGTAGTATCTCTACTAAGGTATTAAGACTAGAGAATAGTCTTCTAGAGCTAATTGAAAAGGTTATACTACTAGGGTATCTAGATTAAGTAGAGGACGTTAACTAGTACCCCTAGTAGGCCCTTTTAATACTACTTACGTAGGAGCCTCTCCTCCTTAGTACGCGCGTTATTATTATTATTATTAAACGCGTCCTTATCTATTCTAAATATTACTATCTAGCCTATTAAATTAAGTAAGTAAGGTCTATAGTATAGATAGTAATTAGATATAATAAAAGCGTACTCTTAGGCGAGCTATTAGATAGCTATATTATTACTATTAGTATTATTAAGGATAAAGTAGCTAATAGAGGATATATCTATCCTAAACTTTATTAGCGTCTATTTAATAATCTTAGCTATTCTCTCTCTTATATAGGCGCCTACTAGCTAGGGGAGAGTAAGTAGTATATTATAGATCTATTCTTAGGCGTTAATATAGTAGTAGATAATCCCTAAGAATACCTTCTTACTACTCTTAATTAGGCTAGTAAATAGGTTAGGAGTACCTATTAATAGGTTAGAGTTAGGTTAGAATTATATAGACTCTAGGTTTAAGTTAGGTTAGAGTTCCTACCCCTCTAGGTTAGGTTAGGTTAAGGTTATATAGGCCCTAGGTATAGGTTTAGTTAAACTTAGTACTAGGCTAGTAAATAGGTTAGAGGTACCTATTAATAGGTTAGGTTAGGTTAGAGTTATATAGACTCTAGGTTTAGGTTAGAGTTTAGTTACTACCCCTCTAGGTTAGGTTAGGTTAGGGTTATATAGGCCCTAGGTATAGGTTTAGTTAAACCTAGCGCTAGCGTAGGTATAGGTTAGGTTAGAGTACCTATTAGGTTACCTACTAAAGTATAATATTCTATAATTATTACCTATATTAAAATACCCTAAATATAAGATAAGATAAGATAAGTAGTATAAAAAAATTGAAATTATTAGTTAGACCTAAGGTAACCTAGTCTATACTAACTATACCTAAACCTAGAGCTTATATAACTCTAACCTAACCTAATCTAGAGCTAGTGTTAACCTAGTAAATTTAGGTTAGGTTAGGTTAGGTTATTATATAATCTAACCTAACCCTAACCTAACCCTTACCTATTTACTAGCCTACTTAGTACTAGTATAGGTATAGGTTAGGTTAGAGTACCTATTAGGTTACCTACTAAAGTATAATATTCTATAATTATTACCTATATTAAAATACCCTAAATATAAGATAAGATAAGATAAGTAGTATAAAAAAATTAAAATTATTAGTTAGACCTAAGGTAACCTAGTCCGTACTAACTATACTTATACCTAGGGCCTATACAACCTTAACCTAACCCTAACCTATTACTAGCGCTAACCTAGTAAATATAGGTTAGGTTAGGTTAGGTTATTACGTAATCTAACCTAACCCTAACCTAGCCTATACCTATTTACTAGCCTACTCTTAATAGACTAGCTATTAAAGTTAAAGTAGACTTTACTATACGCGCGAGATAGCTCCTATTGTACCTAGGGCGCTAGGTAGTTATAGAGGCGTAAAATATACGCTAAGACGCTATAGTAGCTCTATTAGATTTAAAGGTTACTTAAAAAGATTAATGTAATTAATAGGATTAATTAAATTAATTAATTATTCTATCTATTATCTACCCTTTCTACTACTCTTAATATACTTTAGAGAGTTCCTTAATTCTACTTATACCCTAGGGTCTCCCTTTATTAAGCTAGCGCGTTACTTAATTATAGCTCTCCTATTAAAGGGATGCCCGTAGTTAAGCTAGTACGGCGCGGTTTAATTTAGCTCGCTTAGCTAGTAGCGCTAGTAGCGCACGTACGCGCGTGCCTATCTCGATCGCTATCTTAATCGCTATCTTAAATCTTATACGCTTATCTAATAAGCTCCTCTAGATAGCTAGCTTAGCCTTAGGGTTAGTATAGTAGAGGAAGGCTCGAAAAGATAGCGATTTAAACTTACTTAATAGGTAGTTATACTTAATAAGCTAGGTAATAGCTAATAGTTAAAAATACTATATATTAAAGTTTCTAAGAGTATTAGAGACGTCTTAAGATACTTCTACTCTAGTACTTATTAACCTATAAAGAGTACGCTAGCTAGGCTTAAGAGAGGCTAGCTCCCTCCCTAGATATACTATTATATATCCTTTATAGAGAATCTTAAGGTAAGCCTAAGCTAATAACGTTAAGCTTATAATATTATATATCCCTTTATTTATAAAGTATAAAGAAGCTTTATAGATATAGTAATATTAATAGATAAAGAAAATCCGCGTTAGGTAGGCCCTTAGAGTTACTTAATACCTATACTAATAAATTAGCGACTTCTTACTTCTCTATATCCTAAGAGGCTTTATATATAGTATTAGACGCCCCTAGTTAATCCTATTAAAGTTATTCTTAAAACTTCTATTAAACTTAGTATCGTCTAGGCTAGTAAATAGGTAAGGGTTAGGTTAGGGTTAGGTTGGATTACGTAATAACCTAACCTAACCTAACCTAAATTTACTAGGTTAGTACTAGCTCTAGGTTAGGATAGGTTAGAGTCGTATAGGCCCTAGTATAGGTATAGTTAGTATAGACTAGGTTACCTTAGGTCTAACTAATAATTTCAATTTTTTTATACTACTTATCTTATCTTATCTTATATTTAGGGTATTTTAATATAGGTAATAATTATAGAATATTATACTTTAGTAGGTAACCTAATAGGTACTCTAACCTAACCTATACCTACGCTAGCGCTAGGTTCGACTAAACCTATACCTAGGGCCTATATAACTCTAACCTAACCTAACCTAGAGGGGTATAAGGGGGTCTTATAAGTAGGCTAGCTACGCTCCCTACTAGCGCTTCTAGTAGTACTTATATTACTATATTAATACGTACTTATTTAGTAAATTATTAGTACTTTATAGGTCCCCTATTTATAGTAATTATAGTAAGGTAATACTCTCTTATATTACTTATATACTTCTTAAATTCTTTAGGCTTAAGCTTCTCCTATTCTTCTTCTATATACCTCCTAACTTCTTCTTTTATTATTAGAAATCTATATTATATTCTTCCCTTTAATAACCTCTATATATTCTTAATTAGGTTTAAATTAAGAGAGTTTACTAGCTATACTATAATAATTATACTATTCTACTCCTAGGCCTAGTAAGTTACTTTTACTAAGTAAATTAAGGTATTATCTTCTATAAGAATAGGCTAGTAGTAGACTATCTACTATAGTTCCTATATAAAAGCTTTAATACTAGGGTATATATACGTACGATATACATTACTATTTATTATCTTCTTCTTATAGCTAAGCTCTATTAACTAGTTCTCTTTAAAAATTACTAAAGGTCCCTTATTACTATAAGAGATACTACTATAAATTATCTAGCTTAAATAGCCTCTAAATTTAGGGATATAGTAATTAATATTATACTTCTCCTTAGTAGATCTAGTAATAAAGACCTAGCCTCTACTAGTTATAATTAACGCCTTATCTATCTAAATTACTACTACCTATATCTTAGGAGTCTATTCTAAGTAAGAGTAAGCCTATTTTAGCCTAGCCTCTTATTATTTAAGTATTATAAGTAGCTTTTCTATAGTAATACGGCGAAAGTAGCCTTCTTTTTTAAAAGCTTTATATAAGGATTACTTACAGGCAGAGACTCCTTCTAAGAATATAATCTCTTTAAATAGCTTCTGTCTATAGACGCGATCAAGCTTAGCCCGAGCAATAAGGCGCTATCTAGTTGGTGTATCAATATTTGGCTTTCTTCCTCTCTACTTATAAGGCGTCCAAGTATTCTTTTAAAGAGTAGAGCTAATTATAGTACGAGCGATATTAAGAGAGCTAGCAATCTTCTGATGAGTCCAGCCAGCGTGGCGATTAAGAGAATATACTATATCACGCTCACGGGCAGAGAGCTGGGTTCCTGGATCTCGAAGAATAGGATATTGAATTGGTGGGTGATTGCCACGGTTCCGGCGTATGAGATTTGGCATCTTAGGGTAGAGCAGTGTTGTGAATTGCTTAATACTAGGCATTTTGATTCCTTTTATTACCATTACGTTACGTTCTGGTAGCTTCCTCTGCTTATAAATTATGCTGTATGAGGCTAAAGCCACGCCAGCGCTAGCAGGGAGCGCAGCTGGCCCGCTCATGAGACCCCCTTGTAGTAACCAAACCCCAACCCAAACCCGGAGTCCGTGCGACCCTAACCCAACCCAACCCATTGATGGGTACCCCTAACCCATTTGCCAGCCTAGTATCGTCGTTAGCCTTAGAGGCTCTAGTAGAGGGCGCGGAGGGCGTAGAAAGGGCGATAGACGGCGCGACGACAATAGAGGTATCTGGGGTCCTATAGGCGTTACGAAGCTTAGTGGCGCGCTCTTAGAGCTCTACTTCAAAGGACTATGAGTCTCTAGGGATAGGCGGCTTAACGGGAGGCTCTAAGGGCATAATAGACGGCGTCTCTAGCTGAGATTTGGAGGCCCGAGAGCGTCTTTTAGGTCCTATATTGATAGATATAGGGGTAGTTAATAGAGTTGATGAGCTAAGTGCGTTAACAGGTAGACGCGTATTTCCCAATTAGGAATTACCTTAGCTGAAAATCAAAACACCAACAAAACGCGAAAATAGGGATATTTGATAATATTCATAGCTTCAAAAAACACCTAAAAACGCCCCACATATCACCAATTAGGTCAGGTTCTTCAATTAGTTTCCATAGCTAGACCTTGTTTACCTAGAGATTTGTATAGGCCAAAGTTTACCTGATTGAACTGACCCTTGGCAGTAAACCCGTCGGACTACCTGCTACCTGTTTGATTGTTGCCAACTCTGCAGATATCACAACGCCAATTCTCACTGCGGCTTATTGGCAGGGCAATTAGGGGTAGTGCAGGGGTCGTCAATCCTGATCAATCGTCGATTCAATTCGAGGATGGAATTGATATCGACTGATAAGGATTTGATTGATAAGATTCACAAAATCGGGATTGAAAGCCACACTGCTCTGGAGGCTGGGCCATCGATGCCCACCACACTACATACATTCCAATAGCACGGATCTGCTCAACGTTCTTCATTGCCCAAATCCAACTTTCACATCTCATCGTCTAGGGAGTTGTCCTGTCCGAGGATCGCTTTGGCTTGCAGGGCCCTATCTACTCCAACACAAATGTTTCAGCCGACCATCCGTATGCGCGGTTCAAGCGCCTGCCGTGCCTCCTCGCTGTAGCATGTGGTATTTTCCGATCGGGATGGGGCTCGTGAAAGTTAATCGGACGCATAGATGACAGCTTGGTAGGGGTGAACTTCCATACAGAGCCGTAGAGCTTTTCAAACATGAACCCAATAGTGGCCATGGCGTACAGGAAATCCTGCCAAGCGACTTCCCCGGGACGATCTGGAGATAACGGGTCATGAAATAATGCGTTGAAAACCTTGTATGTCCGCTTATTCACGTTGAATCGGGGTGTCTCAGTCAGTACGTGGGGGACTTCACGCTGTGGCTCATGGCGCTCAGTGGCGGCGCTACGGGTTTTGGTTCTAGTCTTTGGCGTGGTGGGCTTCTCATCACGGTCAATAGTACGTTGCGTTCGAAGCTCAAGCTCGAGCTGCATTTCTTTCACAGACATTGATTGTTGCTTAGCTGGCGTCTGTCTAGGTGCCTGTAAAGGGTCTACCCAAGGGTCTGTCCTCTGGAGAGCTCTCGGTGACTCGATCATATTGGGATATAAGATATGAAGTGTTTTCCTCGGTCCATGATTTCTCTCACACCGGGCGAGAACGATTTTGTCAACTCTATGCCAGAACTTGTCGAGGTTCGTCTCAGCAATCCGCATTTGTTCGACTGTCTGCTTTGTACGGCGAGTCTCCGCCGGGTAATAAAAACGATTACCGTCTAATTTTCCTACGTCGGAGAGCTTCATCTCATCCATATGATCGGCGATAGGCATCATTTGGCCGTACAGCTCAACTATGCGTTTACTCACAGCGCCATTATCAATAGCCAGATTTAGCGTGTGGAAAGGCTCGTACAATCTGGGTTGGTACAGCTTCAGTTGGCGTTCCAATTCGCCAATTAAAGCTAATTCCGAAAACATTTTTGCTACCATTGGGGAGATGCGCTGTTTGTCTTTCGGGTCTCGGCGGATTTGGCGCTCAATCTCGTCCATGATATTCTGCAAGCCCATGATGTCTCTTCTATCATTGTCTTGAACGATAGTGAATAGCATCAAAAGGTAGTCATGCAGTACAGGGGACCTTGTCGTGCAGTAGCAAACATTGGGATCAGGATAATCAACGTCTCGAATCCAGTAGGAACGAAGCTCCGGCGAACCAGGAACAGCAGACACTAGTTGTAGAAGCGACGTGCTCACCATCATCCCAATGAAGTCCTTACAAGCGAGAAGCTCTAGTTCGAGGTCTGCAGGGAGAGGCTTGTCATTAGAGATTAAGTGTGCGTGTTGTTTGTGAAGTTCGGCGATACGTTGGATCTGATCTCGCACAATGGTCCATGACATGAGATAACTGTATGCCTCGGCGACCATGTTTGACAGGATGCGATCCCAGAAAATGTGGGTTCCCTTAAAAGGATGCTGGTTTCCATGTTTGTCGAGCACACTTTCCTGGCGATGTTCACCGCGCGAAATCGCAGTTTCAAGAAAATAGCCTGGGTCCTCTCGCAAGGCCCACATGTGATCTTCGCTTTCTCCTCGCTTTGCTTCCACGAGATTCAACAGGACATCGAAGTCCATGGCGTGCGGAACATGGTAAGGTCCTTCCTCAGCTAAAGCAGCGACGGTGATTGTCTCAGAATTGTTGCCCAACTTAAGGGGTGGTAGAGGCTCATGAACGGGATACTGTTTACCTAGGACCTCATCAGGGTTAATATCATGCAAGATGGCTTTAGCACATTTAACGAGGAAGTCGAGTGTGCGGTCCTGAATCTCGAGAATAATTTGGCCGACATCTACGCGAACATCGCCGGCATTAGTTTTAGAGTGAGGAAGGTTCTTAGGCATGGAATATATGCTACCATACGTGTTGGCTGAGCACTGCCCAATGATTTGCATATAGTGTTCTCCATCCTCTTTCACGTGATCTGGAGTAATCCCCCTTGCGCGTATTCCAAGATAGGCCGATTGGTAATCACTAAATGCAAAAGTGCCTGGTGTATTTCGACCGCGGGAGTTGAGTAACACCAGCAAAGATTTTCTGCTGGTGAGGTCCTCTATGTTTAGGTTGGGTAGCAGGAAAGCGTTCCTAAACTTCGGATCTGGGGGACGGATGGGTCCAGACGGCCCCCGTGCTTCCGCAGTAGCTGACATTGCTTTCCACTCGGGGTGATGCTCCTGAGAGATGTCGGGCCATGCAGCCTGAAGGACCTTTTTGCGCCCTTCCCGGCTCTGCTTCTCCCATCGCTTGCGGATGGCTTCTTCATGCCGATCAAGTATGCCTTGCAATATTTCGAAATTGGCAAAAATACAGCATGAACGCTGTTTAGCTGCCTTTCTTTCCTCTTCGAGAGGAACGAACTTTGGCATAACAAATCCAACTTGGTGTTTCAAGTATCCTTCGGGGTCTCGAGCGAAGGCTGCTGGGTTGCGGGCAATCAGATCGTCCAAGGTCAAGACATCCTCAGGATTGCGAATGTAACCACCGTCCTTATATGGGTCCCAGGACGACGAATCCATTGCTTGCAAGGGTTGCGCAAAGCGAAGTGGCACTAGAGCGAGGAGATTGGTTTCTGGCGAGGATCATGAACGAAGCTGGTACAACGCAGTGTCAAGAGAGTGAGAATTTGTATCTGTGGGGCTTTCAAGATGCACTATGGAAGAAGGCAGATTATTCATGAGTGGTGGTAGAGTAGAAAAGCAACTGCAGACTCCGTATCTCGCATCGAGATATCCTTGTTGAATGCCAAGACACCAGGTCATGAATCATCCAATGCACGGGCCCACCTCACTGATGATCAAGACCTCCACCAAAATCAATCATAGATTACAAGGGATCAATAGCAGATGGAACGACAGAGATCTCTGCCAGAATGTAACGTCTGGCTGCAAGAGCATCTACCTGATCCGCCAGATCAGACGCGCCGCCGCGCATCTCGACGCGACGACCTGAGAATCCAGATAAAGCACCACCGAGAATAGCCAAACGACTCGACGGCAAGGCAAACCTCAACCCGTCACCTCTGACAGAATAACATGGTGAAGAGCGACGGCCGATCCGGTCGTTCCCAGCTCAGATCCGAACACAGGCTCAAACCAGCCAGATCAACCGACGAACGCGTCCGCGAGCAAAGCAAACTGTGTAACCAGGCTGAGAGCAATGCAGACAAAGCCCCCCAAGCCGCAATATACCCAATGGGAGGAAATGGCCTGGCTTATCGCGAACCTCCGGGATGCCATAGTAAGATGCCAAAGGCAAGTGCACCTCCGCGGTCAAAACAAGCTAAGGATGATACAATCCTAGCCGCACTTCAACAAACATCAGGTACAAGTTGATGCTCTCCAGAAGCAACAGCAGGCTCAAGAGATCTTTGCAGACATCGACGACACCCCCCAGCATGTAGAGGAGGTCGACCTTACATCTACAACAGGCAACAGATTCGCTCGTAAGTCGAATCAGGATTTGCTTTTGGTCACCCTACTCAGCATTTGCAAAATCAGCTCTTCCCGATGAAAATGGCAATTTGACCAAGAGCCGGATAACCACAAGTTCAATGGGGAGTAGTGACTGCATCAGTTCTGCCACACGTGGTCCAGTTGCTCTATGTCCTTTTCGTCAAACTCACCCTCCCAGCCAAAGCCAAGGACTCCCTGTAAGATGGATCATATTCTCTCATCAGCATCTTGCAAAGGGTAACATGCGGAACGGAGAGGGTATTCCGATACCGGTACATGACGTCGAAGAACTCGAATTCCGACCAGAGTCCATATCGATACTCTAGCTGTCGCATCTTTGTTCTAGGGAAGGTCTGGGGGAGGTAGAAACCCTGCTGTGTATCGCGTTAAGCGATGCTCGTATTTACAGGAAAGTACGAATACAAGGTTTGAGCTTGGATGCAAAAACACCCCCGGTGGGAATCAAAAGTGCACAAAGTGATTTCAAGACTTGATGAAAACTATCTTTGCTTTGGAAACGCTGGGATCAAAGTTAACGTTGAAGTGCCCATTGCCAATTACAACTTGAGTGCCCGTAGAGACTTCTGAGCTGCAGACAAGTGTAGGACAACATGTGATCAAACCGAAGATTGCCTGCTTCCTTCGGAATGATGCTTTGAAACAGCGGAATGGTTCCTAACTTTCAAACGTGTTTCTAGAAAAAGGCGTTAATAGTGTACTGAGAGTATATCTTGTGCTCCCTATGAAACGGGAAATTCAGCCGGTATTTTGGCCGAACATGTATCAAATGCGAGAGGCAGGCAAGGGGTTTCCTTCTGCGCAAAAATGCCTTATAGGCCCCCTTTGGGGTCTTGGCATTCCACTGTTGTAATCGCCGCAACAAAATCCGGCCGGCCCACCTTGTTCACGAACATAATAACACCCCGAATAGGTATTCAACCATCTCCTACCGTAATAGTTTCGCAATAACGACAGTGTTTCATCCCCTTCTACAATGCATTCTACTGCACCCGAGAAAGACATACCTGTGCAGCAAGGAAGGCACTGTCAATCATTTGGCCCATCTAAGGCGCTGAATTATCCTTTTTCCAAAATTGAGTTATGCTACATCTTGACAAGACGTATATGAAAACCCTTCGTAGTAAGACGACTTTCGAATTCGATTTTGCATGCTGGTCATGAATTCGCACCGCAGGTATACGGCATAAGTTTTTCCTTCCTATTATCTCCTGTTTCTTTCCTTCCAATCATCATCGTCAAGATGAACGCCTCAACATCTCTTCGCGTCTCATACATACGGGACTCTGGTGTAGACGCTCGAAATGGTAGAATTTCGGTCCACAATAACCGCGTTAGCACAATGGCGAATCGGCCCAACTTCAAGCCCGTCGACTACTTAGAATGGAGAGCAAAATGGAAGCGCCAAAGAGCTGCAGCTCCGTCAGACTTGGAGATAGCAGATTTTACAAACATTGAGGTCATTCAGCAAGAAGAATCAAGTTGGGCTGTGATTGCCCGAATGGCCACAGTTTACCCACTTAAAGATATGACTTGGGTTGTTGCTGTCATGTTTGCAGTAGGGAGTCTGGTCTTTACCATTAACGCGTTTTTTGGTTTACTTCCCCTCGTAATACCTAGCACGCAATTTGAGACGAACGCTACGGTCGCAATACCGGCAACAATTTTAATTGGAGGCAGCCTGTTCGTGATCGCTGGCTTCCTTTCAATACCCGCATCCATCAATGCACGCCGCGGATCTCTCAATATTGAAAAGCTTCCAGAGGGCGCCACTGCCGAATACCGGCCAGCATTAGTCGGAAGCAAAGAATGGGTGTGGTTTCTTCCTTCTTCTGAACTCAAGGACATCACCCTCCACAACCGACCCTTTCAAGCTGGTCTTATCCAAGTTGTCGGCGGCATGATTCTCTCCATCTCCGCAGTAGCCGGTACTCCTGGAGTGGTCGATCCCATGAGCCCTATTTTCCCAACTCTCGTCTTCTGGCCACAGGTCATTGGTGGCGCGATGTTCGCTCTGGCAAACCTTATGCTGGTCATTTCTGAGCAGGAGAAATGGTACAAGCCAAAACCTCTGAATGCTGCCTGGCAAGGCGCCTTCCAGAGTTTCGTTGGTGGATTTGGGTTTATGATCACTGGGGTGTTTCTACTCCAAGGGGCTATTTTAGAGAGCGCGGTGGCGGCTTTTGGCGGTAGCTGGGCGTTCTTCATCGGGAGTCTCATCCAGTGGTACATCGTTATGCAGATCTACTAGGTGGTTGAATGAGGGTTAGGCGGGATCGCTTTTACCGTTCATTTGCCCTTAATTTTACGACATGAGGGATGATGGGTTTCGACAGGGTTACGTCCTGGGGTGTGGGATGAACCACTTTGGGCTAGGCTTCGGCGCTCATTTTTATCAACGCTTAATCCAACCTTGGCTCCCGCTTGATCGACTTTACCTTCCGATCGTCCCGCACAACATCCTACGCTTGAAGTAAAATTTTGTATTATTTTTTTTATAGGTAGTAGGCCCTTCTTTGTAAGATCTTTGATATATTGAATAAGCTCTAGCTCTTGTTGTAGGCTAAGCTTGCGCTGGTTGATTTCCTTGATTACACGCGGGGCTTAACAACCTCGGTGTCTTTGAGACAACGTAGTCCTGCTTACACCATATTCATCAGCAATCTTTTGGTACGAAAAAGATTCTCCTGACTCTAGCGATTCAATTACTGCAAGCGCGTCCTCAATCGCTCCCATTTTGATAGAGCTGTGGCTCGTCAAAGTTGGCGTTGAGTCTGGTGGTTTGGTGTTCGCCGAGAATAGAGGGGTTCGTTTCGACCACCTCCTTCTGGCGTCTTTCAACTGCCCAATGGAGAGGAGACCGCCCGAACGCGTCCTAAAGGATAATATCTAAGTATTAGGCCTTATTATTATAGTAAGAAATTATTACTAACTATATATCTACTATCGCATGTAGTTTTATACAAGATTACTACCCCTACTAGTACTTCGCGTGGACGCGACTACCAAATATAGCTAGTGCAAAAAGCCCACAATGTGTTTATCATATCCGTTCAAGTTACATAAGAAAGGCCAAAACTTAGCTCAATAGAACGAACCTTGGCTGCAAGCTGGTTAAGCAAGTGCTCAGCCATAATCCCGTATGCGCGCAGACATAGCCCGGAGTTGAGCTGCATCGCAAATGACTCAGCAATAGCGGTGGAAAGATTGACAGAGACATATGAGCATTTCGATATTCCTTCAATGCTAGCAAACTTAACAGAAGAAGCAAAGTAATTTCTTAAGAACTATCTAGATCGGGAAGCTTAAACCCACCAGTACAACCATGTTGAAGGAACCCTTCAGAATCGTATTGCTTGCTGACTTGTCGCATGATCTCCAGATTTTCCTCGCTGTACCCTTCAAACGGCTTTTGCCAAGCTCCGCAGTAATTGACGTATTTATAAGGATGATATGTTCCATGATCGCGAGCAAAGCTTTCTATCTTCTCAACGGACCTGCGAACGAGACTTTCCACAAACTCGTTATGGTTGATATCATTCCATACCGGACTGAAACTGATGGATACATGTGGCTCATTGAATGTGTTCTCTAATCCAAGATAATTTGGGTCGCCTTTGTGCATCCAGTCGGATAAGAGTGGTTGTATAACAAGGACAAATCTGATCCCCTTGCCTTTGACATTCTTGACTTCAGTACAGGCGTCCCGATAAATCTTGTATGCTTCTTCGAGTGTAGCCTTATCGTTTTTGACGACCGTTCCGGCTATATTTTGGCTTAAGCCTGGCTCGTCTCCAAATGCCAAATTTTGACACGTGCCGCTCAAAGTACGCTGCTTCAATGTACTCCAATAACGCCAAATTGATTTGAATCCAGAGTTCTTCCAGCATATTGGCCATCCAGATCCGGAGGGCATTGTTTTTGTATAGGCAAGAAATGTCGAGATAATCTCTATCCCTGGTCGCTGGACATAGCAGAAGCAAACCATCGGACCGGAAGCATGATCATCGTAATTCACGTCGACTCTGCTCGGATCTGCTCTGTCCAAAAATCTGTGAAATAGCTTGATAATCCTTGAGGATTCAAAACTTGGTGAGAAAAGCCAGCCTCCCCAGATATCGCCGCATGCAAAGGTTCGAAAAGTAAAACGTGTGACGATACCGAAATTGCTACCTCCCCCTTTAAGCGCGCGCCAAAGTTTTGGGTTGCTCGATGCGGAGGCAGTAACCACTTCTCCAGAGGCTAATACTACCTCGTACTCGATCACATTCGAGCAAGCCAATCCATGGCTTTGCGAGAAAAAGGAAATACCGCCTATATATGACTTTAAATCAGCACATTGAGCAAGCATTCGAATTTGCATGATATAAGCAAAGCTCACCTCCTAATGTGAAACCGCCCACACCAACAGCAGCGTTCCTACCGCCTGGAACGGCAAGTTTTTTTGCCTCCAGCATCTGGTAGACTTTGATCCACCGAGCTCCAGTACCTACTGCGACTGAAGAACCATCATCTGATATTGCGACGTTTGAGAACAGACTCAAATCCACTAACACGCCGCCATCAATGCTAGCGGAGGCTCTGGCATAAGAATGTCCGCCACTTCTAACAGCAATAAATCCCGAATTACCGTCCTTGTCATGTGTACCCCTCCGTCGAGCCAGAAACTCTTGGTGAAGAATGGCGACAGCTTCACTCAGCTGCTTGACGGTTCCTGGGCGTACAATGCACGATGGTTTCGTTGTGGTTGATTGTTGAGCAAAATAATCGCTAGCCGATGCGTTGAAAGCATCTGCCTGTGAAGGCAATATGATGCAATCAGCTAAAGCTTCTTGCAATCGCTCGACAATTCGTTTGCTTGATGCTAGAACTTCAACAGCAGGCTCGGGCTCAGGCTTAGCCTCGGTGCCCGCCTCAGATAGTTCCTTGTTGATGCAATCCATGGCCCCCCTACGTGATCGCACCGTCATAAACACAAGCAACGAATAAAAGACAATAATAAGAAGCGTACTGAGCATGATGTGGCGGAGAGATCTCTGCTCTTGACCATGGATTTGTGTGCATTCACCCTCGCATCCCTTACGCTCGAGCTGTGCCGCAATTTAAGGCTGAGCCGCAATTTAGCGTTTGTGTCTGTGCATCTCGGTACCTTGTGCATGAGTGTACCCTTGCCCGACTGCGTGACCGTTCGAGGCGAGCTCACTAAAAGATACGATGACGGGTCAGTTTATAGCATGCAACTGTCGTGAGCATCTGGACTGACAGGTCATTGTAGGGCTGAGCCGAGCTGTCTCCCTGACGAAGCTATCCAAATATGGCATGTCATGATTCCCAACATTGAGCGATGAACTCCTCGCTTCCAAAGCCTCCCTCCTGAGTTCAGTCAGATATTCCAGATATATACACATTCTGTAGATGCAGGCTTGGATCAGCTAAAACACAAGGTTAGCGCATGAAATTAGTGGGCAATCTTTGATTGTACCAAAGGCATGGAGGATACGCCTGCAAAGAAGACTCCGAAGCTGATCTTAGCAATTGCAGTTACCTCCCGAAGTTTGGTCATCTCGACAGTCCAATCAATGATATTAGAACCCTCTTGTTGCATTCATAAGTTTCTATGATAGCTTGCTCATAAATATCAACACAACGCACTGACTTGGTTTAGCTAAGGATCGTTTGCTGATAGCACGTTCGGTCATTCCGATGAACACCTTGAAGACTCGGGTTCGGCTCATACCAAGTCCCACGGTGATAGGAATGACAAGACTGTGCGACGCATTTAGCTTTACATTGGCGAATTCAATGAAATGGGGTTTTGGCTTACGGAAGGAGTAGCCCAGATACTAGTCCGCAAACTGATACTGTACATGAAACGCCGAGCATAAAGTTCAGAACATCCTGAAAGACCGCAGGTTGACGTGCTAAAGTGATGATATCGGGTCATTTATATATCTCCCAGTATAATGCAATGCACGTACCTTGCTCTTCGCCTAATATCATGGACAGATTCACATGAGTGATGATTCGGAAGAGAGATGGCGTGAGCCAGCAACGAGACCATTTGTTCTTGTTAGACTGAGCTGACCGCTGATCCTCTGGACCCTGATCAACCGCAGCGAGACCATCATGTTGTACGTAGCCTGTGTTCTTAAGCATACCAACTGTGTCTCGCGATTAAATACTCTGTGTTCCCATGCAGTCAAATGCCCCGTCTGAGCTCTGCATCCCCCATCGTCCGTCGAGACCTGAAGTATATCCTGGCCAAAATGATGCCGCCTACAGGATTCAGTCAAGATGAGCATGCCTCAATGCGGCACAGACCTATCTAACTGCAAGAGACGGGCTGTTTGTGATATTAAGCAGAACGAGCCAGGGTGACTTGAGAGCAAGGCTCTCGACCGGCATACAATGAGAAGATCTAGAGACGTTTTGATTTCACATGTCACATACGCATGAAATTTAATGATCACCCTAGGTTTCTCGCTTCAATGACACGACGGGCCCTTCTCACATCCTTGTGCAAGATGCAGATACAACTTCGAGGGCACGCTGCATGAGTGCGGCGCAGTGCCGTATCCTTAGCAGATACGAGCTTCGGAAACCGAAAGCCCCTGCCCTGTCTGTGCCGGTGAGGATGGCGAGAAAGCAATATCGGCAAAATTTGACAGACAATCTTATACCTAAACCTTCGATATACTTACTGGTCAGAATCTGATCGCGGTCGTACAACTTGAAACATATGGATGATGGATTGTAGATACCTACACATGCACGTTGGCTTCCTGAACTAGAGCATCGAATGAAATAATACATATGGATCATATGCATTGGCGGAGCTTTGACAATCAATTAAGATCCCCGCACGGACAAGAGGTTTATCTAAGTAAAATAGGCATAAGGCTTAAGAGAAGTAGTAAAATTAAGGTATATACAGAGGGGTGCAAAAAATAAAGAGTAATTCATTTTTTAACCTTTTTTAAAGTATTATAACTTCCTTAATATAAGAGCTATAGCTATAAAAAGTTGATATTTTTAAAGAGAAAAACTCGCTCTTTTAGGTTATATAAAAATATATAGCTTAGTAATCGTATCTAAGCTATAGTAGCTCACTGAAATAGGGGTATCTTTTTAAGCCGTGTTTAAAGGCTTACAACTTTTTATTTTAAGTATCTTTTTTCCTATATTTTATATATATTAATTATCTATATAGAGCCTATTATATATTAGGTTTATAGATATATTGTATTACTATATTAATATTTATAAAGAAACTCGGTTTTTTTAGAGTTTAGTTAATAAATATATATTAGATAGGACTAATACTTAGTCTGATAGCCCTTAGCTATTTTAACGGCCTTCTACCTTCTAGGTAAAGATAGTATACAATTATCTATAGCCTGCTGGCTTATAGCGTTCCGCTCTTCTATTATAGCAAGCCTAAAAGCTTCTATACTCTTTAAATTAATCCCTATACCTAAACTCTTTCTAGGCCGTTTATTTAGCCTATCTTTAAGTAAACTCTACACATTTTCAATTGGATTTAAATCCGGGCTATAGGCGGGGTAAGGATAGAGCTTAACTCTATTTCTTTTAAACCAACTCTTAACGGCGTTAGTTTTATGGATTTTATGGTTATCTTGTTGAAATCTCCATCCTAAACAGATAATTAATATATAAACTAGAAATATAACTAATATATATATATATATATATATAGTTATATATATAGATAGATAAAGGAGTAAAAAGAGATAGTAATACTAACCGCGTTTTATATGCTTTTTAACTACCGGATTTAGTACCTCTCGGATATATCTTCTATTATCGAAAGGTAAAGTCTTTATAGGGTCTCTTATAAAGATTAATTGAGATCGTCCTCCTATCCAAATAGATCCCCAAACTAAGATAGTTATATCTCTAGCTATAACTTAGTTAGTATTATAGTTATAAAAAAACTAATTAAATAGAAAAAATTGGTATAAAAAATAGAATAAAATAGCCTACTAGGAATTTTTTTAAACTTACTTTTATTAGTTATAGAAACTAATTGGCGTCCGGCCTTAATAGAGCCTATTTTTCTATAGTACTCTTGCCTAGCTCCGTGCCCTCTTTATATAGAGCTTTTATCTAAAAATATAATCTTATTTAGATTAAATCTCTTTTTTTCTACTAACTTTAATTGCTCTTTAGCGTACTTAAGCCATAATTTAGCTGAATAAGCTGAAATTATCGGCTTTTTAGTAGCTATATTAGTAGTAACTCCCTCCTCTTTTAAAAAGTATTATAACTTTCTTATACTAATACTAAGATTATTTTCTAGTATTAATCTCTTATTTATCTTCTTAGGGCTTTAAATTATATCTCTTATAATAACTCTTTTTTCTCTTTTAGAAACCCTAGTAGGTCTTCCTTTATTTCTTTTTATATCTTCTACTTTTATAGCATTTTTCTTCTTAATTCTATTAATAGTATTATATATTACTTTAATATTTTTTTTTAAGATAGTAGCTATCTTATTAGGAGAGGTATTAGCTTCTAATAGAAGCTGGACGTTAGATTCGAGTTTCGAGAGATTTAGTACCATTTTAAAGGATTTAGAAGAGTAAAAGTAAAAATTCGAAAAGATATTAATTTATAAGCCCTAGACTAGCATTTTAGTAATTAATTACATAAGCTAACTATTAATCTACTTTTTTTATTTTTTTCCTCTCCTCCTAAAAAATTACTTATATAAGTAATCTATACTATAAATTTGATTATATAATCTTATCTAACTAAATTAGGCTTAGTAAAAAATTAGACTTTTTTAAACGCTTATTAAATAGTTGTACTACTTTAAAAATTAAGGAAAAAAATACCTCTACTTTAACTCTAAATATAATAATATATATTATATAATATTACTAATTTTTTATTAGAAAATAAAAATTTACCTTTTTCTCTATAAAATTAAGATTTTATTTTTTTACTAGCTATAATAGTCGTTAAGATATATAACTTTAAAAAAGGTTAAAAAAAAAATTACTCTTTATTTTTTGCACCCCTCTGTATATATATAATAGTATATACAATATAGAGGTTAAGGAGATTGAAAAGTTAGAGGATTCTTATAATAGTATATATAGATAGTACTAAGTATTTTAAGATAGAGTGAATATAAAGTGAAGTAAAGAGAGTAGTAAATAGATTTGGATGGGAGCGCGCATGTACGGAAATATCGGCGTTTGCCTCGCGGAACTTTCCAGCGTTTGGAGTGTTACCCCCCGTTTCTAAACCGCTGTCAACTGGTCATTTCGTTTGAATCGTAGCCGATCTGCTCCATCGGATGATTTAGGCATGCTCGTGCATTTTCTCCGAAGTCCGGCGACCCTTGTCTAAATCCATGCCCTAGCAATTCTCAGACGACTTGAGGTGCTCAGAAAAGTGGCTAAGACCCGATCGATCTTTGTGCGCACGACGAAGAAGCGAGATAAACTTGCCAATCCATTGCACCATCGCTTGATAGATCTCAAGCTTGTCGAAACCTAGATATCTAATATGATCAAATTGCCTGGCAAATTTGGGCGCAATCTCGTCGTTGAATACACAGTCATTTGTGGTATTTTTCCGGCACTTTGCCCTGTAGGTTCCGCGTTAAACAGGCAATTGTATGGCTCGAATACCTCTTTCATAAGGGTCAAAGGTAATGACGGCGATGCTCTATGGGGGATGACCTTGGATGAATCGCGTTACCAGGTAATGCTCAAGCATGGCAGATTTCATGTGCAGGAAAGCACCTCGCCGTGCTTGCTTCTACGGGCGCGATCCACATATAGGATGCGTCCAACCTCTTAGAGCTTGCCACAATTGCACACGAAAAACCTGTCACTCGTATTGCACTCAACGAGAATTGCATGAAGCTCGCTACTTACGGTTTGAAAAGCACCAAGATTTGGTTGATTCCGTCAGGACGATCAATCTCGGTAACACCAAATCCAAGCAACATGAAGGCTATGGACCTTTGTTTTGCAGATAAAGATCGACGCCTGTTTGTCGGGGGTGAGGACAACACTGCTAGGCACGTATATTGCGTCGGCTTTGAAAGTGGGTGGGTGACATTGAACCCCAACCTTCTCCAGAAAAATACGCGAGGTGGATATGTGCTCGATTCTCCAATGTGTCTGAAATTTAATGGAGGAAATAATCAGATAGATATATCCTACCGCGGCGCACCACTTACTGTGTGGCGGCTCAGTGACGGGCGCTGCATCAATCGATACAGAAGAGCGAGCGATTCTGTTGCTGATCAGCTCCGTCTATCCATGAACTGGTTTGGGGTCGATCGGTTTACCTGGAATCCAATTTTTGACCACATCCTTCGTATATATCGCGATAGCTGTATCTCCAAGTGGCATCCCGTCACGAACAAAAATGTGGAAACTCACTGCAAGCCTAGATGGCAAACTTTTCGCAACGAGCAGTAGTAACGGCACTGTGCGCATATGGAGCTTCACTTTCTTTAGTGTGGTATACCAGCTTGCGTCTGAAGATCTTGTTATCGACCTAATATTTAGCCCCGATGGTTGTCGTTTCTATCACCTTCGTGGTGGAATTGTAAGTGCGTGGGAATCGAACAGTATAGCACGATTTTTCGAGAACGAAAAACTTGCCAGCGATCACAAGAGTGAGGATTAGTCCTCAATACCTTGGACTTGGAGGCCGTAACTGTTTTTGCGCCAGCTCATGATGGCTCGTCGTACTGCGCTGGGTACGAGGGTGGATCTGTTCAGCTGTCCATTGAAGAGTCAACGAACGGGGTAGAAATTGCTCACTTCCACAACTTTCTCAACGTCATCCATGTGACCTGGAGCAGTGATAGTGTATAAGTGGCTGTTGCAGATTTCGCAGGAAATATCCAGGTCATGTCAATTTCGGCTCACGGCCAAGCGCCACCTGCCATCGGTCCTATTCATAGCATGCCGACACCGTAGATGGCTGCATCACCCAACACACTTAGGTTTGCTATTAGCACCTGGTTTTATTAATGTTCACACGTACAACTGGATAGATATGCGAAAATCGTACTCGATTTGTCACAGTGAAATGCCATACCAATCGCATGTCAACAAGCATATTGTAGATAGATGGAGTGACCGGGTTGGGAACTAGTTGTAGTTGCAAGCACGTTCGGAGTTTTATACGTAATTGTGGTGCAACATCGATAGTAATATGCTATCATGACTACAGGCAAGATTGGCTAAAATGACACACCTGGCCCATGTAGTGTAGAGAAATATAGCAGTCGTAGTTCACGCGCCTATACGCGCGAAACCTTGTCGAGCCACCATATCAGATGAAACTCTCTTCTCAATCAACAATCAATCATCATACTACATTAGCAGGACGTTCAACAAGGTGTGAATAAAAATAGTTTAAATCTATTGTGATATGCATCGAAGACTCGTCAGACTTTGCTAAACAATATCCTGGTAATGGAACACATTGCCTTCGAATAGACGCCGCGCTGTCCGCGAAACTATGCATCGTTCGACTACTGCAAAACTACTGGAGCTCGTAGCCATGACCTCAACGTTAATGGATCCGCTTGGATGAGAAATGGTTATGGTTTTGTAGTCTGGGAGGAGGTAAGAGAATCCATGACCAGATTCCGTGGGTGGGCTCGGTGTGCGTTCAGGCGTCAATAACTCCCAGCTAGACGAAGCCTTCTCCTTAAGACTGGCTCTTTGAGCGATTGTGTCCTGGACACAAACCGCCGCAGCTAAGCATGCTGCTCCTGTGAGTTGCAAACTTGGGTGAGGCTTCCCCATGCTGAAGGCTAACACATTGATATTCGCATTGCTCCGGTTAGTCCCATCCTTAGAAAGGTGAGTTTGCGGAGCAGATGATACGATGGCAAGCTTTGGGGTCCCTCGAACTCTACCGGCAGCTTCCGTGTCAGCCGCCAAGCCCATTAAGACGGCTCCAGCACGTCGTATTGATTCCATTTGCTCGAGATATGTCGTTGAATCACTGAGATTCCGTTTAAGATGCGGCGGTAATGTACTTTCATCCACAAGAACAAAAGGGTTGGCGACATCGATCAAGGTCGCCTGCACAGAGAAACCTTTCCCATGTTTGTCCTTTATAACGATGGTTTCAGTACGTTTTCCAGTAGGAAAGAGTTTACCAGTCATACTGCCAGCAGGATCAACAAATGCAACTTTAACTTCACTACCAGTTCCCTTGACTCCTGGAATAGCGTAGTCGCCGTCTTCATTAAAGGAACCGTATTCATCCACTTCAATAGTTTCGACAATTATCCGTGATGTATTGGTATTGAATATCCGAACATCAATCTGCAGTTTCGATTAGCATGTTGAATCTCTTTTCTGGCTAGGGTATTTACTGTTCGGTCACCAGGATTTGCGCGCACAAGCCCTTCTTGAAGTGCAAATGGGCCAACACCTGAACACATGTTCCCACAGTTTCCACTCAAGTCAATTGCTCTTTGTCCCACCGCTACTTGTACAAAGGTATAATCAACATCCACACCCACTCGGGTCGACGGCGATATCACGGCAACCTTGGAAGTTGTAGATGTTGCACCGCCAACTCCGTCAATCTGGCGAGCGTCTGAATTTTGAGAACCCATGGCAGCGAGTAATGGGCCGGCCCACGCTGTTTCTGAGACTGGCAGATGCTTGCGGTGAATAAAGAGACCTTTTGAAGTACCAGCACGCATTAAAACGGCTGGTAGGCTGCATCGCACCCTTTTGGAGGCTCTCTCAATCGACATATTAAAACCTGGGTTGAACAGTGTGGATGTATTTAGGGTAGCGGATATCTTGTTTACGTGGGCCAACGAGCGTGCGAAAATAGCCAAGTTGTCCCCGTCTTCTGCAACATGCCCAGTTTATATATAAAGCCTAGTGCTCCGGGGTCAAGCACAGTGCTCCGGGGCCAAGCCTAGTGCTCTGGGGTGGCTCTCAGGAATTGCCGGAGTCTTAGCAATTTCACTATGAAAAAAAACCATGATGTCTTGAGGATCTCATTTTTTCTTTCATTCCCGTAATCGCTCCCGCGGGATGTATGAGGCGATATTAGATGCCGCGGGAAGAGCGCCCGCAAAGTAGCGCGACTTTGCGGCCCCACCTTTGGACTATTAGCTGCCGAAGTTGACCCTAAGTCGCGAGTGACTCAGCACAAAAATGTTCACAGTTTTGTGTCGCTTGAGGCGACGACCTGGTCGCGAATTATATGGTTTCCATTCCGAACATAGGAAAGCTGTCCAGCGCAGAACCATTGAAACCGTATAGAAGATCGTCTACAGAAACCAGGGCTTCTCCGAACGATTGATGTGAGCCTTGATAGAGCCAGTTTCCATCATGTTCGTCGGCAAGTGTGCTCATATCGTGTGGTCTAGTAATAGGCGTAGCATCTGTGTCATTCGTGGTATGATATGACCATAGCGGTTGCACAGAAGCCGCTGCTTCGGATGAAACGAGCCGGCTGGACTGACCGGCTTGCGCTGATTGCGAAACTTCCTGTTCGTGAATAAAGCTACGAATGATGCCATCAATATCCAGACTCTGTACACTGGGCTCACGACTCATCGAAGTATCTGATGATGTATTGTGGGCACTGTGGTGGCTGTTACCGCTAGCACCACGGTCAATTTGCGTGTTCTCAAGACTAGGTACACTGACTCCTAATCTCTTTACCAGATTTTGCACAATGGCGTTTGCGCGTCGAACAGCCCAATTCGTCTCCTGGTTTTCGCGGAATACAGCTAAACATGCCTCAAGGCTGCCATGAGCGTGTGAGGCAGCTCCCTGCTTCGCAGCAATGCGCGCATGAATTGTTGCAGCGACATAAGTGGCATATGATATTAAATACGGGGCTCTTCGCACGCTGAACGCTCTGTCGTACGCTCTCAGGAGTTGAACAATGTTATCCGCTGCCGTGGCACAGGCCATGAATGAATTCACGGAGATACTACGAGAAGTGTTGTAAAGATGCCCGTCAGCTACGAAAGGGCGATGCAGGAGGATCATGAGTACGTTGTACATAGCGCTATGATCATTTTAGCATGCGATGATGAAAACGGGTGGTGCAGCGCTTACTGTAGGCTCAGCACATGCGGAGGGGGTGTTATCGGTTCCTTCTTCACATCGACAGCAAGATGAATGGGCAAAAGACTATGCCATGTTGTCAATTTGGCATGAATGCTTTCTAGTTTAGAAGAAAGTTCCCTGGGGCTGGAGTCTAAGCTTCTCTCGGTGTATATCGTGCTCAGAATATCACTTAAGATGACTGATAGCTGACAAAGATGTCGGAATGTGGAAATGCTATATGCTGGAGAACCCAAGTAAGTAGAGCTTGGTTGAGTTGAATAAGCGAAAGGGGCCCAATGCTCGAGTTCTTCATAGGTGTCGAGGAACTTGATGGGCACAAGAGTATCAGACTCCTTGATACTGACTGGTCGGCCTTGATACAAGCTCTGGACCTTGTCGACAACTGTACCTCAATCAGCATAGCATGATAGTTATAGGGAATTGATTTTACCGAACGCTGCCCAGAACACACGTCTGCGAATTTCGTAGTCCTCATCGGAGAACTTACGAATGCTTCCGAGGTCTAATGTGTCTACATGTATGCCTAAATCAACAATCATGCGAAAGGCAAGGCCTGCATATAACCAAGCAGCACTGCGCTCATCGCCGAGGGCGAAGAGGGAATTGGTCATGACGAGCAAAGCCTGAATCGTGGTGACTTCGCTCTTGTCCAGAGCTCCACCTAGAAGCTCACGTACCCTCTGACGAAACTGCCAGCCAGCGGTACGCACATCGTCTGCTACACACCGAACCTCGTGACGGGGACTGAATTTGGATGCGCCAAAGTAAATGGCATTCAGAAGGAGTTTAGAGAAGTAAGGACCACCACATGCCATGTCTCGCATAAAAGCCGGACGATATGTTGTGAGAAATGAGTGGTGTTGGCGGTTCCAATGCAATGACAATAAGTGCATGCCCAATTCGGGCTCAACACCGTCAAAATCCAGCTTCCCAAGACGAAAGTTCACATTTTCAAGTTGTCGCTGGCGTGCAGCTTCAGCAACAAGTCCTTTTTCAATCCACTCATCAGACATATGAGGTCGTACTTCAGCAGACGATCGGTCATGGGCATTTTCATCAAATAAGGTACTTGTGCGACCATGATAGCTAGACGAGCCATTTGCAGCAACGACAATGCGAGACACGCTTGTGGGTGATGGGGCACCGGTAGTGGCCTCGGAAGTGGGTTCTCTGCGTGGAGTCTTGCCTGGACGGTTTCGCGTGGGCGGGGTGTCGTCTATCGGCTCATAACTGCACGTCATGCCATGTGTTTGGCAGTTCGCGCACGAAGGCCTCTCTTCACTGCACTTGATCTGCTGAGTTCAGTTGTAGTCTCAGGGATTGACGTCACATGACAGACCTTCCTCCTGCGACAAAAGGTGCAGGCCTCGACTGCTCGTCTCTGTACTCGGCCTGTGCCCATATTGCCGCGGCAACGGCCACGATTGTGGTCACTCATAGCAATGCACGACGGGAAGGATACCGTACGACATAGATGGGTGTTAGTGGGTAGCCGGAAAAGAGGTCGCGTCATCTAATTGAAGACGGGTTGGGATTGCCGCGGGAGGCGGCGTCTAGGTTGGTTGATCGTCCAAGCTAGAACGATCACGTGGCCAGGTGACAAAAATCACTCGTCTTTGTCACGGACTTGTGGATACATTGGCACCGTACATAGTATATGCCTCTTCTGCGGTCTCACAATATGTCCTATCCTGCTAGCCTCAAGCAAGTAACAGAACACCACCACCCTCAATGAGCGCTTTACCGACTACCGTGCACCCTGGGGTCAGCATGCCACATGCTTCCATGACCACCATCAACAACCCATCAAAATCAACTTCAAATTCTGTAAAGAAAGGCCCGACAGCCCTCGTCTCACTAGTCTCCGGCGCTGTCGCCGGAGGCGTGGAAGCATCAGCAACTTATCCATTTGAGTTCGCCAAAACGCGCGCCCAACTACAAGTGGGTACAAAGGCGTCGTCAAATCCATTCGCTGTCATCGCAAATGTCGCGAGGAGTGATGGCCTGGGGGCTATCTATACAGGCTGCTCTACCTTGATATTAGGCACCGCCTTCAAAGCCGGTGTCCGCTTTCTTTCCTTTGACTCAATACGCAGCCGCCTAGCCGATGAGAGGGGCGTTTTATCTCCCACACGAGGTATATTGGCAGGAATGCTGGCTGGTGTAGTGGAAAGTGTGGTGGCCGTAACACCAACAGAGCGCATCAAGACCGCTCTTATCGACAGTGCGAAAAGCGGCACAAAGCAATATCGCGGAGGGCTTCACGCTTGCCAAGTAATCATTCAGACTCATGGTGTGGCAGGCCTATACCGGGGCTTGGTTTCTACTACAATGAAGCAGTCGGCTACATCTGCTGTTCGCATGGGTTCGTACAATGTCTTGAAAGAGTTCTCGCGGCGAAAAGGTCTACCGCAGAACAGTGCGGTAACGTTTGGAACGGGCGCATTTGCTGGTATCATCACTGTATATGCGACGCAACCTTTCGATACTATAAAGACACGGGCACAGAGTGCACAGGGTGCAAGTACAGGAGAAGCATTTCGCAGCGTTTTGCAGCATGGCGGTATACGTGGTTTTTGGAGTGGTAGTACTATGCGTTTAGGCAGACTAGTCTTCAGTGGCGGCATTGTCTTCACAGTGTATGAGAAGGTTGCTTCATTGCTAAGCAATTCATCATGACATGTTCGGCATGACATATTTGGCATCTAGAGGTAGAATAGTGAATAGGGAATAGTCAGTTTGCTAATCTATGGCCTTTGGCCCAAGAGACATTCAATCACCACTGTTGCAACTAGGCGAATTGCTATCATCAATATCATGCGATTGACATTTACTAGGTATTGATACTAGCCACAAAGTCAAGCTGATCACCTTTGAATTGTCGTAGTAATAACTGCTTAGGATATCACAACTCTTAGTACTGCCATGATCAGGCAATGTCATCTTTCGCAGCAAGACAAAAAATGGAACCTCGGAATGCTCTAGAGGTCGCTCACATGCGACCAGCCGTGGGACGGCAAAATATTCACTCCCGCGGGAAGAGGCGCTTGAGTATTTACCCGCGGGAAGCCGCCCAGCAACATCCCGCTGGCGAACAAACTAATCTAGCCGTGGCTCGTTTTCATGGCGGTGGCTTGGAGCTTGACTACTTTTTGTTTAACGTCGGTCGGCAACGACGATAACTCGCCATGATCTGGGGCCCCGCATTCCTAGCGTTCGCTGGCTGGAGGCATCGGAGCAGAACTCAAACTCGGTAGCAGCGCGATTGAGGTGGCCATGTATATAATGAACGCAAGTTCTCCACAACTTCAATTCTTAAGTCGCAGCCTTCTACCTCTTAACACCCCCTTCTAATCACCAACACATCTGATTACGCAGCATGGGAGGCAGCATCATCAACGAGAAGAAGATGGAAGAGACCGAGTTCAAGGAAGTGGCGACTACAGGTCTTGTCCAGATCACGCCTCAACAAATCCAGAGCCGCTTTGAAACCCTTCGGGATTTGAGTGAGGAGCAGATGACAGCTTTGAACAAGAAGCTAGTCAGCAAACTTGATTGGAGACTCATGCCATGCATAACTCTCATGTTCCTTATGAAGTAAATTCTCATGGACAATATATCACCTGTTGCTCAAGCTTACATGTAACAGTTACCTTGATCGCATCAATGTATCTAATGCGCGCCTTGCCGGGCTGCAGAAAGACTTGCACATGAATGATACTATGTGGAATACTGGTATCTCAACGTTTTACGTCGGCTATCTGATTGGACAACTTCCAGGAAACTTGTGGCTTGCAAAAGCAGATCCAAGGTGGCTTTTGCCATCCATGATGATGGCGTGGAGCATTGGTACAATCTGCATGCCAGCCATGACTAGTGGCGCCGGCTTTGCAGTGTGCAGATTTTTTATTGGTCTTGCTGAAGCCCCCTTTTTTCCCGGTATCACACTCAGTAAGTCTAGCGTGACCAGATGAATTGCAGCCTGTACCTGACAAGTGGCAGTGACATCATCATGGTATACCAAGGAAGAGAACCCAATGCGCATGGCTATTTGGCATGCCGGAAACACAATTTCTAACATTATTTCGGGATTTCTGGCCGCTGGAATTTTGACACACATGAATAATGTTGCTGGTCTCCGCGCATGGCAGTGGTTTTTCATCATTGAAGGAGCGGCATCCATCGCTGTTGCATTGTCCGGCTACTGGCTACTCCCGTCGTGGCCACACAACACGAAATGGTTAACCAAAGAAGAGTCAGAGATGGCACAATACCGTGTGCAGGTCTCTAATGGTGGCCATGAAGAAGAATTAGGTGGGACATGGGATGGTGTCAAAGAGGCAGCCAAGGATCCATTTACATGGTACTTCTGCGCAATGCACTTTGCCCTTGTGACGGCGCAGAGTTTCAAAGATTTCTTGCCTTCGGTTTGTTACCTACCCTAAAAACGGCAATGAGCGCGATCAAACAGTGCTAACATACGCTGCAGATTATGAAAACATTCGGTTTCGGTACACTCACCACATATCTTGTCCAAGCCCCACCGTACGCCATCGCTTATGCAGTTGCCTGCGGTCTCGCCTATACGTCTGGTCGCTTCCAGGAGTCTTTCTATCACATCATCATTCCTATTATTTTCAGCGCTGGTGGCTGCTGCATGCTCATCTTCACCTTGAACATCGCCGCGCGATATATTGGTCTTGTCTTGCTCATCAGTGGTACCTACTCCGGCCTCAATCTACAATTGAGCTGGGAAACGACACTCGTCCCATCTCCAAGAAGCAAGAAAGCGGCACTTATTGCAATTGCAAATTGTATCAGTCAGAGTAGCCATTGGTTCAGTCCATACTTTTTCCCGACATCACAGGAGCCCTTCTATCGCCTAGGTGGCGGTTTGATTCTGTTTGGTTGTGCAGCTTGCATTGTTGCTTCTGGGCTAGTCAAGTGGCGAGCGGTGAGCTTGAATAAAAAGTTGGATGAAGCGGAGGGTTGGTCAGAGCATACTGGAGTGGAGCGGGGATGGAGGTTTGTGTATTAAACCTCCATTATCCGGACCTCTGCTAGATGCAGTTGTGCGCAACGCAATCTGTATAGTTAGCAGATTCTATTTATTTGCAAGCAAATTTAGGCGTGTGAGGCATACGGCTCCATAGTTTAGTGTCATGTTGAATATTGAACTTGATTTAAGACTTGTCAAATTCCTAATTATCACGCTTCTAAGATGCAGCGAACCTCCTTTGCTATCACATCTTGCTCAATAGAGTAATTAGATAAACTATCTAAATCCATCCATGTTATGTTTATGAACTCGACTCAGCTAATAACACCAGTCGTAACACTACCTGTACCAAGTATCTGGCCAGCATTGGAAGTGTAAGTCCTTGACTTTTATGAGCTATGCATGCAGGATTACTATGGCTTATGTAGAGGGCCGAAAATAGCCCACTCATCTACGGGCATGTGACATAACTCGTAGCAGTGTGTGAATACTGTTACGCAAGGCACATCGGCACGCAAACGCTGTGAACCATGGCGACCCTAGTGAATGAAAATGCAACTTGTCTATTCGATATAACCCTTCCATTCTTTATTTAGCCTAACAATGATGCAATTTAAATTTATGTGCATATACTGAACGATTTGAAATGCAAATACAAGAATTTCGCGATGCTGTGGCAACGATCACGATGTATTGATTAGTCCAATTTTTCGACTCCCAAATTTACACATAAATCCATGACATGCAGGAATTTACTAAAAGAGTAAGACAGAGCGTATTCATTTAGACTAATGTAGGTATGAAGCCTAGCAGGGCCAAATTGTCATTAGCTTTTGAACTAGTTTAACTTATTGTTTTGAAAAGATCAGTAGACAAGCAATATTTAGCAAGACCTCCGAAACATAGTGATGATTAGGATAAAGCTCATGTAAGAGATGTAGTGATTTCACAATCGATGTAAAATGGTCTTGTCGGAATCGAGATCGCCGAAATTTGTTGACGGGAATTTAATATCTTGTAGGGTCATACTAACTCTACCTGGATATTTAGGGAACATCTAGGGACTGATAAGGTTATTCTAGAGCAAACTATATTGGATGTCTGCTGTAAGGTGAATTCGGATTTGGCTCACAGTAGCCAGGTCTTTCACAACACAATTAGTGGAGGATGTCAACTTTTGCAATGAGGGTTTAGCTTTCTACGAAATCCATCCTTGAACCTTAGACGTACATGTATTGAATCCTCCTTGCTAGTTCTATTTACATTTATCAAACAGCAATGGTGACAGGAGATCTTGAAACCTTGATTGGAACTTACTAGAGGATATGCACCCCTGAGATGTTTCGCGTGTAGCTGTTATCAAGGCTATACAGCGTAAAGTTAATATGAAGTAACCGAGGAGCCCGCATTTATCCCATGCAACGCCTGGTCCTCCGGCCTAACCGTCTTTGGCCCAAGCTGAGAGCCTGTCTTCTTCTTGGGCTGGAGTGTCTGTCCAGACGAGTCCCATGGTTCCTTTGTGGAAGGTGAAGCAAAACGTTGCGCTGCCGTTGCCAGTTTTTGCCGCCAGCAGTTTGAGCCCTTAGATATTCATCATGGCTGTGACCTCGAACAAGTAGTTGAACTTGCATGCGTACTATAAATTCTCACCCACCTACTGTAATACTTATATGTCTAGAACTGAATAGATTCAGTAAATTCAATCACCCTCACTGTTCTTTTGGCTTTTTTAAAGGTAGATACTATAACCTCACATATTGAGAAATACACATAGCTCATAACAGAAAAGGAAGAAATTAAAGATTCGGAAGACTATATTACAAACTTAAATTGAAGTATTTCTGCGGTTTTCAATGCTGTGCTGACTAAATTTGCTTGTAAATGATGCCTATTTTAAGAACCAAGAGTGCTTGAGAAGATCCATCGCCGAAGGCCGCTTTACCGGGTCATAACTCAAAATCTGTCGCATTAGTGCACACAGGGTAGCTGATTCGGTATCGCCAATCTCGGCTGGCTTGTTCTTTTCAAATAGCACTTCCAGAGAATCATGTTTATAAATCTCTCCGTTACCGTAGGGTTGTAAGCGTTGGCGATCTTGTCGATACCACATGCTAGCACGCGTCCACCTTTCCATTACGGAATCGGGCAATGGCTCAATGATATCGTCCATCTGTATGAGATGATCATCGTCTGCATCGTCTTGCTCTTGCTGATCGTTCCCAAGCACCATGACCGCAAATAGCGCCCTGCCGGTTATGAACTCGAGCATTAGACATCCAAAGCTCCATATATCAATGCTGCAACCCTAGATCTGACAACTTCACACTCAAATCTGTGCCACGTTATCTAATACGCTACATTGAAACAATCATAATACGTTTATTTTATCGCAATTAACAATTCAGCAAAATCTACGTCATTATAAACAGTTGCTACTCTAATTACTGGTGAGGATGTCTTCGTGGCTGTACACGTATAACCTAAGCAAGTAAGGGAGAAAAATACTAACACCTAATCTTGGCACCATGGAAAAACGTTCTGGTGAAGCGAAAACCAATAACGATTAAACTTGTAAGGATCTACCTTTACTCTAATATGTCTGACAGCCTATATAGAAATAAAACATTTCCATGTGAGTTATTTATAAGTAGGATAGTATATATTGACTGCCTCACGCGCTCCCCGCTTGTACGGAATGACTTTGTTAACTAATGCAGCTTACAGAACTCAAGCCGAAGTTTTGAAAACTAGACCCATAGTAAGCTAAATTTATCTCGTAGTGCCTTTATTTCAAGTTGAAATTGAAGACTTAAACAAAGAAACCTAGACTGACCTGTTTGTTGAGAACTCAACTACCTAAATGCATGCTCAAGTGGTCACTGTCCTCCAAAGCAAACCATCATCTGATCATGTACGCATGACGGGCGCGTTGCTCGAGATAGATTTATTTTGATCCAGGTTGGGTCATCAACGTGACCTGTTCGCTATCAATATCGAGCACAGTCAGGTCAGCAGCATCGCTAGAGTTAAGGAAGCTGCCTAATGAGGTCATATCCCAGACCTTTACAACCACTCATCGCGATGACAGAATTTAGGAGTTCCATGGTTTTGGGGCCGAAATACTGCAATAGAGAGCGGTTGAATGGAAGCAGTAGTTAGTTGAACGAAGATTAAGGGGTCGCACAATCTGAGTAGATATCATAGATAAGGCGCCACCTCAGTGGGAAATTCGTATCTTCTTCCCCCGGTACTTCCTTGTATGCAGTGTCGATTTGCCATATAGGGGGTGCGCTGTGTAGTAAATATAGGCTATATATGTATAACCCGTTCTATTAAATAGTTAATACAGGGCGGGCTCCAAGTTTCCGTCTTGATGCCAGTGTCCAAGAGCACGTAAAAATAAGCTTATGCTGCTCACGTAAGAAAAACTGGTTTTGGGCTATTTCAATTGATAATTGTCAAAGTGTATTAAGCTCTGTCAATGTACAGTTGAAACGTCTTCTAGACGCTTCAAGAACAGGGTGGCCATGTCTCCCCATACCCTGCTCCCAGTTGTTATTCGCGGAGGGCGTCTCCAATTAGAGGTCCTCTACTTTGCGCACTTTTGCGATTTTGCAGCCGCTAAATTCATCTGGTTCTGCTTTGTGCCATCCTGCACTTCCTGCACCAGCAGTGCAAGAGTAGTTGCATCTGCTGCATTACCCTTCAGGCCTGTTACCTGATCCTTTTCCTTTACCTGTGCTTTAGCGACAATATCGAGGCCACTGGCAGCAGGGCTGTTGATTTCCTTGGCTAGTTTTTGGTTGTTGGCGCGGATGGCGATACCTTGCTGCTGGATGCTCAATACGGACTTCTGCTCCTTTTGAAAGGCAGCCGCTTGCGCGGTTCCGGCCTTTTCCATAACCTGTAGAGTTTGAACACTGTGATAGGAAGATGTTAATAACGGATTCTTTAGCCTGAAAAACATTTGCCCTCAGGAAGGGAAATGGAGAAGGGACTACACATACCCCTTGAGCTCTTGAGCCTGTATGTCAAGATTTTGCTGAATGCCCTTCGTCAGGTGGGCCTGGGCTTGGGTGCATTTCGCACCGGCAGCCTGCGGGGCAGGTGCAGCCAGAGCAGCAGCAATGAGGCACATGAATGCGAAAGTCTTCATCTTGCTAAGGGATTGCTTTTGAAAAGTGGAGGTCGAGGGAGATGGAGCAATAATGATCAATATCGAAAATATGGGCAAAATTGAGTTTGACAAATAAGACAATAATTAACAAATCAAAATGAGCACCAAAAGTTCCAGCTCACTCCAGGTGAGTCGAGTTATTGAAGAGTAGAAGCTGTCAGGAAGTGTGTTGATGATGATTATACTTGAAGGACATGCTCATTCCTCTTATACTTCAATCCAACGACCTTGCAGTCCACCTACGTAATGACATAGTGAAGCCGAAAGAGCCGATGGTGCTACTACCTAGGTATCTATATTTTTCCTTCTGCGGGAATCAGTCCCTCTCATCTGGTTCGCTCATACAGCTGCCGGCCGAACGTCTAATTATTATTAGAGATGGAAGTGAGACTTCATGGGGTATGTTTTGTGTCGCATGTCTGGAGACGAAACAAATCGGTCCGCGCCGGTTGGGCTGTTGAGCTTGTGAAAGCTTGTGTGTGTATGTGAGTGCGCACGGACTACACTGTCGGACACATCTAAAACTCAAGGCAATGGAACAATGCAAATGACCGATACAATCATCCTGGCTTTGTACTGGTGTGAAGCAAGGCGAAGGGAAAAGCGAGGACCATGCGTTGTTTAAATAGGACCGGGCGAATCGCAAGCCTCGGATCGGATACCATCTGGTGCTTCGGGGTAACTTGGAAAAAAACATTGGTCTGGAGGCCTACATGAATAACGGTCTGCGCCCGTGGCATCGCACAGTAACTATGATGATGTGGCGCATTGAATGCACAATCTGATGAGATTTGTGTTGCACTGCACGTTCGATCGAGGCGCAGGCGCTTTGACAACTTGGAAAGCATGGTACGTCAAAGATGTGCAGGTAAATACATCAATAAAACGAACATGCGTCGAATGATCCGAAACCCGGTGATAGTGCGATTGAAACAAACTACGTTCGTTAGAAGGCACGGAAGAATCCGAGGTTGTCTTTAATTTCAGTACTGCACTAGTCCTATCAACACCTAGTGTCGTTCCTAGATCACGACACTGGGGAGAACGTGCCGCAGCGAAACTGCTTCACATTTTCTGTATAGAAGGCAAGAATGTATAAACGCAGTAGCTTCCTACTTCGCTTCCATTAGGACAAGTTGAATGTAGCATTTGGTCGCCGAGTTGCTTCATTTGTATAGCTTCCTTTCACGCTTCCATTGGGTTTATCATGCTCAAACACCATTTCGATGCCATTACAGTATCCAATAAAGCTTTTGTGATGAACGTACGTAATCTACCAGTTGTGTCTAATTTTCCTTTAAAAACTCCTTTATGGACATGATTGAGACATTCGGGTCTTGGATGCTTAATTAATTCAACTTCTCAAAATGTGATTAGTGCCAACGAAGCCATTGAATTGGCTTAAACTACCGAGAAGCCTGCCTCACCTGAGTAGCCATAAGATCGCACTCCTTTCAAGTAGGAAATAAGAAGGATTACCACATTCCACAATGCCTTACTGCCTCACCCACTCAGTTCTCCATAAATCTCTGTCCTCTCTTATTTTCATTGGAAGTGGATGATTGGAGCCACCAATTCTCTCGAATCCTTCCAGTACCTCATCGATGATGCTTTCTCATTCATTCACTTTGCCCAAAGCATTGAGTACAGCTGCAAGCTCGGTCAATGCTCGCAACCGATCCCCATGGTCTCTTCCTCTACCCTGTAACAGATCGTATTGACGAGTTGTGACATCTGTTAGTATCTGCTCAGCTTCACTCCAGCGTTCCTGGCCCGAATAAATCCTCCCCAGAACATAGCGTCCCCACAAAACTCCGACATGACCAGGGCCATAATTTCGTTGGCCTATTGGTAGTGTGGCAAGAATGAGCTCCTCAGCGCCATGGAAATCGCTCATTTCAATCCTCACTATCGCAAAGTTGACCATCGCCATGAGTGTGTGGGAATGCACTTTACCCAGCTCTTCTTTGCGTGTTTCGTAGATCTCCTTAATAGCCTCATACGCCTCAGTAATATCTTCTTGATTGTGGCTTATGTTAGCAAGCGGAACAAAATTCTCACGTACTTGCATTGTGCGTGAGTCACGGGGTCCAAAAGCCTTCGTCATTCCGTCAATGGCGCGGCGAATTAATACACGACCTTTCCCAACAGAAGAGGGGTCATAGAAGGAAATGTGCGTGCGGCCAAGGGGACTCATGCTCTGGAGTGTCTCTTCGTGACTAGAGCTGTATAATTCTGTAGAGCCAACTACGGCCTCTTCCTGTAGCTTTCTTGCGTCCGCGAGCCGACCCTGTTGAAACTTTGTACCGCTAAGTATTCGCTTTGCAACAAGAGTCTTGTGATGAGCGGTGCCTAGGTGAGTTCTGCACGCATCGAGAACTTCCTGCTGAAGTGTTGCGGCATCATCGGGTTGACCTAGCCAAAATAAGGTGGCGGCTAGCGCAAGTGTAATGCGCCGGGTGATCGAATGTTGCATGCCGCAGACTTTCACAGTAAATTCGCTGACAGGCATTTGTAGTCTTTTTGCCTCGTGCCAATGCCCGTTGCGCGCGTATACTGTGCTGAACTTAGCGTACATAATGGTTTTGTCTTTACTAAACCCGCTTTCAAATATGGACAACAGATTTAGTCGGGCTATGCGCTTATCTCGGATGCGCTGCTCAATATTGTGCTGGCATTGCCGGACATGGTCTACATGGGGTTGCACGGCTCTCAAGAAGTCATCTCCTTCCGCTGGAGTACCTAGTGGCGGAAGTAGAATACTATGCGATAGTAGGGATGCGGCGGCTTGCACCACACAGCTTGTTCTGCGAAACCCAAATTGGGTCTTTCCCGAGCCCATTTATGAACAAAGGTGTGTATAGAATAGCTGTCATTCATTTCATTGTACGATATGAGTGAGCACTGTCGAGCTCGTGGAGAGCTTCACGTAACCGTTATCGATCATATCTTTTTGAATCACGACCATCTCGGATGACCTGAAGGCATTATCAGATTCCAATGCACAATGGTACAACAGGGGTGAACTACTTACAAGAGGGTTTCATGTGCGGGTTGCCCCCCCTCCTTGTCGATATAGCGCCTTGGCTGAATTGAGGTCTTGATTTCTTCTCTCTACCACTTGGTGTGCCAGCCATCTGTGTCGATTACAGCCTAGCAACGCTCTCTCATGCTAGATACATAGTGTTTGAAGTCCTGTACAATAATCTTTTCCCAATCTTCTTTTATATACTACTCTACCTCAGCTACTCTCTTTAGAAACCTCCTCCCAACGCGATACTTAAGCAGCCGCCAGACGTTCTTAATAGGGTTGAGGTCTAGTGAGTTAGCTAGCCACTTTATCTATAGAATTCCAAGCTCTCTATGCAGCGCTTGAGTTGCATAGGCTCTATAAATTGATGCCCCATCCTCCATAAGGATAGGCACTAGTACAGGCTTCCTAAAGTCGTAGATTATAAGTATAATTATCTCTCTATAGATCTACCTATTAATTCTACCCTCCTAAAAGATAATAAGAGGACCCTTAAGTATACTCGTAATATAAGCCTAGATTATATAGGCTGAATATCCCCTAAACTTTAGAATATAACAGCTAGGTAGATACTTCTCCTCTACCTTTCGTATAACGTACGCCTTTCTATTATATCTATAGATAACTAAGCATTCATCTATCTATATAACCCTTAACCACTACTACTCATTCTACGAGAGATGGACCCGTATCTATTCAAGCCTATCTCGTCTATATTTATCTATAAGAAGAGGCTTCTCTATTACAACACGTTAGAAGTAGTACTCTTTTTTAAAGACTTTCTATAGCGTACGTCTACAGGCCTATATCCCTTTAAGCTCTACTACCTCTAGGTAGTAGAGCTTCCTATAATACCCATTAATAGCTGCTCGCTAGATAAGATGCTTCTATAGAGGTGTATTAAGTATAGGAAGCCTACCTCGTAGCTTCTTTAGTATTTTAGGCGTCTTAATAGTGTAGTGGATAGTTAATCGTGCAATCTCAAGCGTACTACTAATCTAGTTGGGTTTCTAGCCAGCATAGTTGCTTAGCGTAAGGATCTCAATACGTTGGCGGTAGGCAGACTTGCCAACAAGCAAACAAAGCAAACATGAGCCGCGATACTTGCTTGCTTGTGAGCTGAGAGGCTTATACTTGACTTGTACTTGTGTTTAAGAGTAATTACTTGCAAGTACTTGGATATATTTATATACAAATTACAGTACTAGAGTATCCCACTTATCTATATTATACTCTTAGATAATCTCCTCGTTACTAAGGTTGCCTCTATTATCACTATAGAGCGGCACAAAGCCAGCTTTAAACTACGCGCGTATAAGTTGTAAAGCGGAGAGTTGCTCGCTACTAAGATAGTAGCGTCTTAGCTCGAGTAAGTTACTAAGCCTACTAAAGAGGCGCTCGCAATCACTACTTAATACTAGGATTATTAGTATATTAATTATAAACTACGCTAAACAAGGGTATTTTAGGCGCAACTATATCCAGTACTTAACTAGGTTACTATCTACCTCGTATTAATCGCGCGTCCATACTAGTTCCAGCGCTTTCTAGCACTTAAACTTATTAACTAGCGCGTCTCTACTACTATTGCAATGTATATACGCACTAATTACGTTGTTAATACTATTTAGAAGCGGCGTAACTATATAAGATAAGCGTAAGCGTAGGCGCTATAGTTTATACGCTACCTAGAGCCTCTAGAAGCTAACGTTAGTAGCGTTAAGCTACTTAGCTTTGTAGCCGTGGCTAGCGTTAATAAGCTTATATTTATAGTAGTACTTACATATAAACTAGAGCTTAGATAGGTCTCTACGCTTAGTAATATAATAGCTATATATAAAAATCAAGCTTTTAGGGCGTTTCTAAGTTGCTAGTAGCTTAATATATCTAGGTAAACGCGTCCAATCAATGCCGTTAAACTTATTTATAGTATTAACTTTATCTCTACTATCTCTATTATCTAGTACCTCACTTAAAGCTACTATAATAGCGCGGCTACTCTTAGTAGGTAGCGCCTTAGGTTGCGACTCTAAAAACTATGACTTAAGGCCCTGTTCGGTGCGCTAGAAATCGGCCTATTTATTCAAAAATAAATAGCAATCGTAATTAAAACAGGCGTGCGTTCGGGTCGCCTAGCGGTTTATAGCCCATTCTAGAAGGGTAGAAATTACTAGTAAAGCTACTAATTTCCGCACCCTGCTTAGTGCTGAGATAACCCATAAATTACCTCTTAAGACCGCAAAATAGTTTCTTCTTAGCAACCCACCTCTAGAGCTGTTTCTATTATTACGAATCGATTTCTCTCGCGTACGTGATGCCTCCAGCCTATCGTAAGGTAGTTATTACTAGCGTTGAGGTAGCCTTAGCGTTAGTTGCCGCCGTAATCGCCTAACTCAGAGAGGAGCCTATAGGCGTATGAGCGTATAAACCGTACGATAGTCTTAGGTAGCGCTAGCTCTAGGATTACAGAAGTAATCCACTGTAGTTGTATAGTGAAACTCGCCTCCGCAAGCCTATATTTAACGCCTTAGTCAACTACTTTATAGTTCGCGAGTTAGTAAGTAGTAAGGAGCTTATAGTGGCCGAAAAAACACTTATATACTTATATATTTGCGCTTAAGGAACTAGTTTTTGAAACGTATGCTACTAATATAGGCATTTATTAGATACTATATTGCAGTTAGTTACAATTAGTACTTAAGAATATAAGTAGCTTACTTATAAACTAAAGTTACTTCTATAAAGTTCTTAACGCCCTTATCTAGCTCTATAAAGAGGTAGTAAGACCTACTAAACCTGCTATACTAGCGCATATACGTAATAACCTATAATAGTTCCTATTTTTTTAAGATTATATTAGCGCGCTAGATGGGACTTATCTTCCTATGCACGTACCTGCTAAAGATTAAAAGTAATTCTATAGTCATTATAGAAAGTTAAGTTAAAACGTACTAGCTATAGTTGACTTTAAGATAAACTTTATATACGTCTTAGTAGGCTAGGAGGGCTCTACCTATAATAGGAGAGTGCTAGCTAACGCTTTTAAGAAAGGCTTTAAGGTTCTAGAAGGCTGGTATTTTCTAGCTGACGCTAGCTATATAAATAGTAAGGTGTTGCTAACTCTATACCGTTGAGTAAGGTATTATTTACGAGAGATTAGATAAGTTGGCGCGGTGCCTATAGATAAATATGAGCTCTTTAACTACTACTACTTAAGCCTCCGCAACGTTATAGAGCGTACTTTTAGTATTTTTAAACGTCGTTGGAGGATATTTAACCAGCTACATAAGTTTAGTATAGTAACTTAAGTTAAGTTGGTGTACGTAATAGCTACTATCTATAATTTTATTAATCTTATTAATACTAGTACTACTAACCGCGATTTTAACGGACTAGAGTTGTATAAGGGTAAGGAGCTTAAGATATCGCAAAGAGAGGTAGAAAATAGCTAGAATTTAGCATAAATTAGGCTTAATATAGATATATAGTAAGAGTATATTATAAGCGATATATAGGATTTATATTATATAGCGTTAAGGAGCGCAGAAGTATAGTTTTAAGATATATAACTAATATAAGATATAAACTTTTATTATACTTAGAGACTTAATACTACGCTAAGTCTCTCTATCTTAACTCTTTAACACTAAAATACTGTCTCCCTCCTATATTAGTCTCGCTATTATATTATCGAATGACTCTCTATTATACTTACTATCTTTAAGTATATTATAACGCTAAAAGAGCTTATCTCGAACCTAATTTTTGCGATATTCTAGTAATAAGAACGTAAACTTCTAGGACGTAAACTTATTAGTAAAGAGGTCTATGATAGCTACTAAAAGCTTATATAGGAGTACTTTAAAGTTAGCTTAAAGGATAGCTAAAGCCCTATTAGTTTTATTATTTTGAACTGCGACTATAAGCGACTTAAGCTGATTGCTTATATCACCTAAATATAAGCTAAGATAGTTAGTTGAGGTTGATTTTTTAGTCCGCCGAACTCGCCCTAAGGACTCTATGCCAGCTCTTTTACGTAGTATAACTATCTTATCTAGGAGCTCGTCTAGGTCGTCTTTAACCTCTACTAAATTATTAACGTCGCTAGGGCCGGCGCTACTCAAGAGTTCCTTAATACTTAGAGCTGTCTCGCTAGTAGCTAAGACTCCGTTGAAGAGTACTTGTAGCTACTTTTTATACTTGAGTCGTTTATTTCTGAACTTTCTAGCATCTTTGTAGGCTTTAAAATAGGCTCTAAGTGCGCCCTCGGAGGCGCTAGCTAGCCTATCGTCAGTCATCTTAAACCTAGACTAGTTTATGAGCTTAGTATAAACTCTATAATCCTTCTTAAGGGAGTTGTATTTGTTCTTGCACTGGCCTCGAGTCACGACCTGGCTAGAGACTCGAGATACCTCGCGCATCACTAAAACCCATGCTTCTGGCTTGTACCCCGAGTCTGAGTGGAGGCCGCGGTTGAGAGCGCTTGTGAGAGCCTCAATAAGAGCCAGCTCACTCTCATCGCTCCATTTGAAGGCGCCGTTCGGCTGTGATGACTGCGAGCGCTGAGATAACTGAGATGGCTGCGATCGCGCTGGTGCTGGCGACGGTGAGGGCGCCCATGTGAGAGTACTCGAGGATCGCTGAGATGGAGGTGGGGAGGCCTCACTGAGAGCAGCGCGAGCGACTCGCGCGAGATTGGCGTTATGGGGCGTACTTAGAGACTCCATGAGGTTGAGACGGTCACGAAAACGGTTAAGATAGAACACAAACAGACAAACTGTCGCACCGAACGCACCAAAATTTGTCTGGCTCGATTCGGTAAGGCCAGTGGCGTGGACCAAGGCGCCCTCGGCCACTCTACTCGGCGCTACCTACAGCAAAAACAGCTTGAAAAACAGCTGCGCACCGAACAGGGCCTAAATATTAGCGGTGATAGAGAGAGTAATGTAGGCCGCGATTAGACGCTAGCATTATAGCTAGCGTTTCTCGATCATTTATTATATTTAGAGGTAATAGGCGCGCGGTGTTTAGGTAGTATCTTGGGCAGTTATAACAATAAAAAATACGCGTTAATATACTCGCTACACTAGCTAAGGTACTCCGCACCTTAGCTATAGACAGCTTAACGGTACTTTTTCGTACAAATTTATCTTGCAACGTTAATAACTCTATAACGTAGATATAAATTGAAGCTCTAAAACGAGTAAATTTAAGTATAGTATATATACTATATAGAGTAGCAGTTTTGAGTATAAATGTCAGATGAGATGAGCAATCCAGTCGAGCTGCCCATGGGGCTGGCCTACGAGCTGGCACACGAGATTCAGATGTCGATCGAGATGGCGATCGATTTGGCACGCGCGCGCACGTGCGCGCACGTGCTCCACTAGCTAGGCGAGCCAATCAGCAGATTCCAGGTGCACCCGGAGTCTATCGGCAACTCGCCAGCCGGCCACATCATCAATGAACAACGACAATCAATCCAGATAATCAATCAATTCAATTATCATCATACATCAATAAATCATCTTTTCACTACGTGCAATAATCACATCTTTTCATCACATCATTATCCAGATCAAGGTGAACCATCAAAACCACCTCAAATCTGACAATAAACTACTTAAGTTCGTAGAGTTATCGCGCGAGTAGACGTACGAGTTAGGTAGCTACAGCGTAGAGCTAGAGGCCTTAACTTAAATAACTACTTAACGTAGGTGAAAAGTAAGGCTCTAAAATAGTCAAGTTTAAGTATAGTATATATATAATATAGAATCGCAATTTAGAGACTACTACTACGCGCTGAGGTACTAGTCTATAATGCGTTATTAGTTAGCTTTATACTTCCTTACTATAGCGCGCGCGACCTTATTAGTATCCTTTTCAATACGCGCGTCTACTACAGCTTAAGCTAAAGCTATAGTAAGTACTCTAGACTATTTATTACCTTTAACTTACCTCTAGCTAGCTTTTTAGCGTTATTATTACTCTCGTTAGACTATAGTTATCTAGTATAACTTACGCTCTATAGTATAAGTAGACCTAGCGTATACCTTAGCCTACTCGAGTATACTTAATAACTCTATATCTAGGTACCTTTAATAGTCCTACTCTATAAGTAGCTCTCTAACTCTATCTATAAACTTATTATATTTAGAGAGATCTTATAGCTAGCGGCGCTCTAGCTATAGCTTACTCATAGAGCTCTTAGCGCTACGCAGTAGCTTTTAGTATACAATTAGTAGATTCTATAGCTAAATACCTACTAACTCCTACGCCTTTTTAACTATAGATAGCTTAAAAGCTTACGCTCTAATACCTTTAATTACGTTAAAAAACTCGAGTTTATTAAAGTTAGTATAGTTAGTACGTGTAGCTACTTCAACTTCGCGTTTATAGTAGGATTTATAAGGCTAAAAATAAACTAAATTAAGTAGCTATAAGTCCTACGAGGTATAAGGTAGTATTATAAATAGGACTATCTTATAATTATTATAGTATTTAAGAAACTCTAGAGTTAAGTAGGCGCTGAACCTATCTAAGATAAGTAGTCTCTAGGTACCTACTTAGCGTAGTAATAAGTAAGAGTAAAAGTACTTTAGCTACTCTAGTATAAGTATATTGTTTATATAGCTACTATTACTTAAACCTATACTATACTCGCTAGGTAGAGATATCTAAGTATACTATTTTTTAAGATATATAGCGCCTTTAGCGATAAGTATAGGTAGTAGTATATTGCTAGTAGTATTTATCGCCTCTATTATAGTAATAAAATCGCGGTTCGTCTTACTTACGCTGCTTTATTAGTAGTCCTAATTAAAAGTTATAATCTACTACAAGCCTTTAACTCTAATTTAAAAGCTAGTCTTATCTATATTATAGTAGTTAGCGCGCTAAATACTATACTTTATTATAACCTCCTTTAACTCTATAAAATAGTCTATATAGACGTTAAGCTACGCGCTTATAAGCCTCGCGAGTAGGCTAGTAAATAGGTTAGGGGTACCTATTAATAGATTAGGTTAGGTTAGAGTTATATAGACTCTAGGTTTAGGTTAGGGTTAGGTTACTACCCCTCTAGGTTAGGTTAGGTTAGAGTCGCATAGGCCTTAGGTATAGGTTTAGTTGAACCTAGTACTAGCGTAGGTATAGGTTAGGTTAGGGTACCTATTAGGTTATATTATATTATATAATATTATATATATTAAATATATTTACTATCCTAATTAGGCTACGTTATATTTTTCAGATATATTTTATATATATATATATAAATTTAAGGTTTTTCGCAATATTTAATTAGGGTCTATACTACTATTATATTTAAGGAGGTTTTAGAGGTTATTTAAATTAGATAAGATTAGACTATAATAAATCTATGTAATAAACTTAATAATTCTAATTAATTAATAGAAGTAATTGATTAATATCTATATATCTCTTTTCTATACTTTTCTACTAGTTTATATATCTATCTCTACTAGGCGTACTAAGGTCTCTTAGCGCAGATAGTAGAGATCTATTATCTCTATTTTAGTAGTTAAGCTAGCTTAACGTAGCTTTCCTAATAGCTACTTTAGTTATTACAGCTATTAATTATAGTACTATACTAGGCGCTAGCGCTTTCGTAGCGGCGGCCTTAGGGACTCGTCCTCCTTACTATCCTCCTCTATAGTCTCTATATCCTTAATCTAGTATAGTAGCCTAAATAAATTATTCAGCTTATTAGCTAGTACCTTATTATTATCTTACTTAAGATCTAATACCTCCTCTTATAGAATTGAATATCTTAGGATTATAACTCTCCTAATTGTTTTAGTAGAAAGGTAATACCTTTAATCCCTAATTATATCTTTAGTAACATTAAATACGCGCTTAATACTAACTTTAGTAAGTTAGATAGCTAAAATATCCTTTACTACTTAAGTAAGCTAAGGATAGTTCCCTTTATTTAATTTCTACTAAGTAAGGATATTAGTATACTTACCTAGTATAACTAGTAGAGTACTAAGATAGGACTCTCCTTCTTTATAAGTTACTCTATTACCCTCTTTAGTTTCTAGTATACTAGAGTCTTAACTTAGGGTAGATACTAATAGCTAAGAGAGACTACTTAACTATAACTAAACTAATAGTAGAGGGTTTTAGAACTACTTAGTACCTTGCGATCTCCTAGGGTTAGTAATTAGAGCTAGAGTATAAACCCAAGCTCCTATAGAGTCATATCGACTAATATAGTTAAGAAATTATTAGCGATAGTTATACTTATCTTAGGCCTCCTATATTTTATCCTATATATATAATTAGTATTAATCTATAATAAATAACTATAATAATAGTACCTTATACGCAGTAAGCTTCTAAGAGGGATCTAAGATAGTTACGTAGTTAAATAAGAACCTACGCTCCTTATTAGTCCACCTATAGTACTTACTTAGCTTCGCTTAACCTCGTTCAGCTACATCTCTTACTACCTTTAGCTACTTAGTATTATCTCTAGTTTCTATATTACCACCTAGCTTATCTATTATTTTATCTAAGAAATTAAATAACTTATTATATATAAGCTAAATAAACTAAACCTATAGCTTCTTATTTAAGCTTAAAGCGCTAGTAGCCTATTTAAAGTTTTATAGTATCTAGGTAATAAGCTTAAGGTAGTACTACTTAGTAGTTAATAATTAAAGGCATTTAAAGTCGCGATAGTCTACTTTAGCTATACTATTATAGCTTAAAGTATTAGAAGTACCTACTCTTAATCTAATTTCTTATTATAGCTACGTATTAATATACTCTTTAAGGTGAACTACGCGCTTATATATATTAAAAGTTAAGTTCTAGTATATTTTAATATCTTATATAACTCCTAGACGATCCTTTATTAGTAGTAGGTACTATATAGCTATAAAGCGCTTATACTATTATATAGATTGATTAATTACGAAGTATATAGCCTAGAGCTAGGTAGAGTTTAGTGTATAATAAATAACTATAATAAAGGCAAAGTACTTTAGATAGAGAGTTAGGAACTAATATTTATATAGTAATATCGTCTAGGTAGCGCTTCTATAAGGTCTTTCTAGTTTCTATATCCTCTAAAGTATCTAGTTTAAGATACTAGATAATATCCTAAATAATAATATTGATAATATAGGTAAGGTAGGGGATAGTATTTTCATTTAGGTTCTAGTTAATACCCTCTTCTTCTAGCTTTACTTATAAAGTACTAACTAGAGTACTATTATTACTAGTATTATTAGTAGTAATAGCTAGGAGCTATAACTTAGTTTTTATCTAAGAAAGAACTTTAAATAGTCCTTTAGCTATAGTAGATCTAGTATAGCGTTCACGAATTAGGATAAAATCTAGTAATTCCTCTTAAAGCTTCTATTTATTAGTAAGATAGTATCCCTTAACTCCTAGAAAGCTAAGGTAGTTATTAGTAGACTATATATCTAGCGCAATTAATACTTTAGTTACTACGCTAAGGTCGTTAAGAAGTAACCCTATTACTACCTTAAATTAATTATCGAATATACTTTAGAATTTATAATAGGTAGTTATCGTAGTATTAGGCCTAAGGAACTAGATAAAGCGTTTAAAGGATAGTCGCTCTACTATCCTAAATAACTAGTTACTACTAATTACTACCTAGACTAATTCCTACTTAAATACTATAGTAGAGTATACTAGAGATAGGCCTAATAAGTTGCGATTTTAGAGTTAAGAGGTTTACCTAGTAGAGGTAGGTACCTATACGTAAATAGGAGCTAGAGTATCTTCGCAACTCTTTAATTTACGATAGTTTATAAGGTACTTAGTACCTATTCCCTTATTTATTAGATATTAAAGTAATTTACTATAGTTAAGGTAGAATATATATAGGTAACTATTTATAGTACTTATAGCTTCTTTAAATTGATTCTAGATTTAGCCTATATAAGTAGCTAAGTTCTATCGAATTTTATCCTTAGATATTATAGCCTATATAGTATTACCCTACTAGGTAGTCTATATAGTAATAACCTCTTTATCTTTCTTATTTTATAGGTATTAGAGTATAGAAATATCTAATTTATTTCCTACTATAGAAATATAGGGTGCCTCTAATTGGAATTAATAGAGGATTTATAGGAGATTAAGAGGTAAATTAATATTAGCTATAACTAGAGTACTAGAGGATATAACTATAATAAGAAACTGTAATAAAAAGGTAATAAGAAACTGTAATAAAAAGGTAATAAGAAACTATAATAAAAATGTAATAATTACTTAATACTTAGTAGGTAGTATAACTAGGTCTTTTTAGGTAGGTTTTTTTTAGGTAGTTTACAAGTTAGGGACTCTAATACTAAGAATTCAACTATAGTACGCTACGTTTTATATCTATTACTTATTTCTACTAGCTATATATATATAAAACCTATATAAAATATTATAAAACTATTAATATATTATTAAGTTAGGTATATTTAAATCTAAATATAATTATTAGCTATAATTATAGTAACTAGCTACTAATAGGTAGCTAAGATTATGCGTTATCTACTTAGAATCGCTCTAAGGAAACCCCTTAAAGTTAGTTTTACCCTTAGAGTTAGTATTAACCTTATCCTAAAACTCTTAGTACTACTCCTTAGTCTTATACTTATTAGGTATATTATTATAGTAATTATTAATCTTATTATTATAATTAAGCTCCTCCTTATACTTATCTTTATTACCTAGAATATAGGGACTAGAAGTATTAAGCTTAAGCTAATCTACGCCTAGAAGCTTAGAAACTAGTATATACTTAGTAGCCCTACTTTAGTTAGTATATACTCGTAATAAAAGACTATAATAAACTTACTCCTAAGTAGTATCTTCTACTATCTCTTTCTCTTCTAGGGTAAGATTATTATAGAATACTAACTACTCTAACTTTTTACCCTTATCTTTAAATAAATTACTCTTGAGTTTTACTAATTTATCTTAGTAGAGTTTACGCATTTAGAGGTATATAATACTATAATAGCTAAAAACCCGCATAGTAGCGTAGCTTACCTCTAGCCTATTAGGCGTAATCCTACTACTTAAAGTCTCTATTATTATCTCTTTATACCTCTTAAGGTTATTTTTATATTAAATTTTAGCCTATTTTTTATAAACTTAATAGAGTTAGTTCTTAAGCTACTCTTCTATTAATTATAAGTAATAATATATAATAAAAGACTATAATAACTTACTACTCTTCTAATCTATAAAGTACTTTTTATTAAGCTCCTTAAACTTATTACCTTATATAAAATCCTTTCTATCTTTATTAAGATTCTAATATATTAGGGATTTCTTTAACCTAGCTTTAAGCTAATACCTAGTAGCGCGATCTACTATATTAGTAGCTTTAAGGGCCTTCTCTTTACTAGAGCGCATTGAAGCTAAAGTCCTCTACTAAATAGCGTAAGAGCTATTACTAAGCTCGCGCTTATATAGTACTTTTATATTTATAGGACGCCCTTTCTAGTAGCCTCCTCCTCTACGTAGTAAGAGGATATAATAAATCTTATCTTCCTTATACTTAAAACCTTATATAAGTTAGTAAGTACTATTATAAAAGACTAGGATAAATATATCTATAATACTAGCCTCTATATTCTTAGGATTAGCTAATATATCCTTAGGATTATTATCTAGAATCTTAAACTTTAGGGGGGTATATAGGCTATTAGAAGGGCCTTAATTAGGGTATAAGGACTCTATTACGCGATAGCTATAATAAAGAAATATAATAATTAGAGTAGCTAGTAAAATATAAGTAGGTACTATAGAGTTTATAGTTGGTTAAGTTAAAATTAGGTAGTAAAGGTAAAAGGTAAGTGAATTTAGGTTGCTAGGGCACTAGCGCGGCGCTAGGGCTATATTAGGGTCTAACTAGTGCTAGCGCGGCACTAGCGTCGCGCTAGTAGCGCGCTAACTCAAGTAAGTGCTTAAACTTACTACTTAACGCGTTTTTAACTTATAACCTACACTTCCCTATAACTCTATTATTACGGTAATTTATTATAGTAGTTACTCTAATTTTAATAATCTAATACTAATTATATTCTTAGGTCCCTCTAAATTATCTACTTTCCCTAAATTTATCTATAATAGCGAGAACTAAGTAAGTTGCGTATAAGTTAACTAGTAGTAAGGGCCCTAGGAAGGGATTACCTATAATAGCTACCCGTTTAGTACCTACTATAGGAGCTCTTAGGAAAAAGCGTTACTTTAAGCTAGGTAGTATATTATTACATTTATTAATTACATTATTAATCTAATATTTAATAGCTGTTACGATTAGAGAGATTAGGCGATATTAGAAGTTAACTAAGTTACTAATTCGCAAGCTTCCCTTTTAGCACCTCTATCGCGAGGTTACCTAGGAATTAGCACTAGATCGTTCTTACCGATTCCAGGCCTCTACAATTATAGCTCTCTAGGAGGCTGCTAAGTCCTTTATAATTAGCTATCTTAAAGGTATATATTTACTCTCTATATTAACTTATAATTATATATACTAATAATTCTAGATTATAATATAAATACTATTCACGCAAAAAGGGTTACTATTTAAGTTAAAGACTCTCAACTAGCTAAGCGCTACTATTACAAGTTTAGCCTTATAGAATTTTAAAAATTTTAAAATCTATATAGAAAAAAGTCTAATAAGTTTTAAACTTAGCATAGAGTAGCTATAAGGCCTAATAATATTATAATTCCTTATTTCCTATAATTATATACTATTATAACTTAATTATGCTTATATATAAATGTGAGAAAAAAATCGTAAATCCTGTAATTATATACTATAATAAAGTAATTATACTTATACTTAATTAGTGAATATAAAGTAAATTACACTTAGTAAGAAAATTATATTAGTTAGACCTAAGGTAACCCAGTCCGTGCTAACTATACCTAAACCCGGAGCCTGTGCGACCCTAACCCAATCCAACCTATTACTAGCGCTAACCTGGTAAACTTGGGTTGGGTTGGGTTGGGTTATTACGTAATCCAACCTAACCCCAACCTAACCTTACCTATTTGCCAGCCTACTCGCGAGCTCTTGAGGCTTCTAGCGAACTCTATAGTAATTAGGGTTACGCTTAAGCTAGCGCGTAATAAAGTACTAGCTGAGTAGAGGAGCTTAGTTAGATAGATTATTGTTATCTAAGATACTCTAGATAGTACTTTATAGCTGCGGTACTAGCGCTAGTATATATAATCAATCGTAGCGAGTAATATATTATCTTATAGTCTCCTCCTACGCGTCGTTGAGACGTTTATTTGCAGCTAGGCGCGAGATTTTTAAGTTAAAGCCTTTGGCTCTGCGCTATAACCAGTTGACTAGCACATTATACTTATATAATAATATAGCAAAATTAGGCGTTTTAGATCCGTCCAAGGACTCCAAACAGAGCTTAATACGCTGCTTAATATTGCTGTATGATCCAAATCGCGAAAACATGGTAGCGTCGCGAAAAAACGCGTGCGAGAGATGAAAAGTTGAGAAAAAGTGCCGTTGAGCTGGTAAGTACCGTTGAGCTGTCCACGGCCAAGGTGCGGAGCACCTTGGCCAGTGCGGCGAGTAAGCAGCGACGTTGAGATGGGCACGGCTAAGATGGGCACGCTAAGATGGGCACGGCTGAGATGGGATGACCCACTAATTACGCTGAGTAAGCTAACTGCAACACCAAAAATCTATCGCGAGATTGGCTTTGCAGCTAACTCAATAACTTCAAAGCTTTACGACCAAGTATACCAAGTAATTCAAGTACTTGTCAGCCTTTATACTTGTTTGCTTGCTAAATTGAGACAGGCTTACTTGCTTGTGTTTGTACTTGTCTTGGCAAGTAATATTTACAAGTACTTGCAAGTTACTTGCTTGTTGGCAAGTCTGGCGGTAGGTAAGGCGACTAGGACTCGTATCCTTAGGGTTCTTATTCTGCTTTGGAGCATCTCGAGGGCGATTATGGACGCGGTGACGGTGTAGGGAGGGCATGGCGTTGATAGTGTATTCACATTAGATTAGTAAAAGATGAGTGAATTTAGGAAACTTACGCCAAGGCGCTATATCGACAGGGAAGGGGGGGGGGTGGCAACCCGCACATGAGACCCCCTTGTACAGCGGGGAGAGCGGGGGGTCCCCTGTTCTCAAGCATAAAAGTGGCGAACGAGGTAACCTTTTCCTTCCACCATTGTACCCAACTAGATGGAGCGGTGGCAGCGAAAGCCTGGGCTTCCTTAGTATGTTTTTCTGCGTATTTCGTCTCAACTGCAGCATTTGTAATCGCTCTACTTAATATGTCGAATCGAATATCAGAACAGTGAAAAAATGCGAATGTGTATAGGAGCTGTAATCTGTCTCTCCCAGCGTCTGTTTCGCATCTTTCGATTGTTTTGTAATTCAACTCAAAGGTCGTATAGACCTTGAAATGTTGATCGTTATCTCCAGCTTTTATGGCTTGTATTTGCATCCTTGTCTTTCTCCATTCGCGTTCATAAAAATCGAAATACTCGCTCAACTTGCAGAGTCCCCTCTGGATTGCACCACCAGCATGGAAAATGGCCAAAGCAAGATATCCTAGAGCTTTGGCAATGGATGTGGCGTGCTTCAAACTACCGACATCCCAGGGCCTCCGCTGACCGGCGGACTTAAGCAACAGGCAGCTAGCGTCACCATCTTTCAATCCTTGAAACTCAAAACTGCCCTGACCAATGTTGCCATGGACCTTTTTTGCTGGATTTTCGTATAGTTATTAGCATGTAGCCAGGGTTACCTACAGGCAAATATGATTCTAGATCAATGCCTGGATCATCTGCGTTATCAATGATGAGTAACCAGGAGTCTTTCAAATTAGACAATCAGTAAAGGGCACCTTTCTCGCCTCACGCTCTCGACATTTAGTATGATATTATAATTGTAACATTTGACTGATGAGCATTCTAGTTCGTTGAAAATAAGGCAAATCTTTCATTTCAAACACTTCCACGGATTCATTCCGCAGAAAACACACGGCTGCAATTGGTATTTGGAGTTGCAGATGCTAGAATGTTCGAAGCACTCATCGAGATAGCACTTGCCAATTTATAGTTGCATTGCTCATACCATCAAAAGTCTCGTTGGAGGATACGGGAAATGGATATTGAGGAAGGGGCCCATCGTCATTTATTGCGTCATCGAGACCAGAGACGTCATGCCAAAGGCCGCTGAATAGTAAGTCAGGGCGTCTAGCAGTTTCCGCAGTTGCATTGATTTAGACAGCGGATTGCCTGCAACTCTACGGATTCTGGAGTCCTCAGTCATGTTACTCATAGTGCAGCAACCCATCAGATATTATATTCGTGTGCAAATTGAGCATTCTATAAGTGCTTCGGGCAATAAATTCCTATTTATAAAGAGATTTCAAGCAATGTAACAGGCGTTCGGCCGTATTGCTGAGTGAACAAGTTTACAACTATAAGAGCCGAGGACATGAAGCAAGCTTATTTCAGGCGTTTACACTACTTTGGGAGATTCCCATTCAACCAGGGGTCTTGCAGTAATTGTTTTGCCGTCTGTCGACGCTCAGGCTCCCATTGCAACATTTTGCGCATGAAATGGAGGAAAGCTTCTTTGCTATCACCAGTAAGTCTCTCCTCAGACTCCTCTAGGCTAGTCGCGGTTGGAAGGGGTATTTCACCACGCCACTGACCTACAGGGTTCAGCCTTAGACATTTAGATTGAGTATCAATGGTACTTACCATCCTCGGTGAAGAACTCTGCAGTTCTCTTTCCGCGCTTCAAAAATTCCAGAGGCGGTGGTCCCATGATAGCAATCATCTCAGAGATGTGAGCGCGGGTCATATAGCGTTTCTCCTTAGGATCTTTCCCGTAGAACATGTGCTTTCCTTCAAACAGGTCCCAAATCTAATCATCGTGTTAATGTGTTTTATGAAATCTCTGGTTCAACCTACAAGGACTCCAACGTTCCAAATATCGATGCTGTAGCTCCACGGGATCTGTAAACAGACCTCAGGCGATCTATACACGTCTGGTTGCACATCTTCACCATGCGCGACATCCCCATGCACAGCCGAGCCAAAATCGCTAAGAACAGGTTGTCCGATGCTTTTAGGCAAGTCAAAGCTTCTAGAGGCATAAACAGTATACCTATCAATTTGTTTACGAGGTGAAGGGTGGTTCTGTTCAGCCTCAATGAATGCGGAAATGATAGAGTGGTCTTCAATCTCCAGCAGAATATTGCTAGCGCTGATATCTACAATATGATGAGTCTGTATTCATGCGTTAATGGCGGAGTGTAGGCTCGCCTGTATGAATCAAATGCGCTTCCGAGTGAAGATAATCAATAGCTTGGAGCAAGCGATACAGGAACGCTTTTAGCAAGTCTTCTGTGAATTTGTGGCTAGCATTCCGCCAGAGCAAGTCTCGCGCGCTTTCCCACATGGGCTCATGAACGAGGCATTGGTGCTCGCCTTTAGTACCATGTAAGGTAAAGGTGCCTAGTGCGTCACGGAGACGGCGTCGTCCTGGATGATTCGACTTGATGCTCTGCAAGTGTTTATAGATGCTAATCTCTTCGCGATTCTGTATGTCATTTGTAAATATTTTCAGCGCGACTGCACGACGTTCACTAGACATATAAGCATTTTATAGTGATAACACGGTGCAACTCACTAAAGGTCGTTAGCTAGCCAGACAGTTGAACCAAGACCAAATCCTAACTTTCCAACGACTTGGTACTTCGTATTCAGTATTTCACCAATTCGTAGAGGATAGTATCTTTCAAGTAAGGGATCGTGTGCTTCTTCCTCCAATTTCTGTGAGGCGGGTATCATCTCGAAATTGGCATCAGGAAAGTGCAAGGGCTGCATAGAACCCTTACTCATCCAGCGCCGCGCCAACCCGACGGCTACAGCCATTTGGCCAAGTGATTGAGGGCGTAGCATAGTGATTAGACATGAAAGAATCGATTATATATATGACTGTGTTGTATACACACAGGAACAAAGCTCATGTGGGTCTTAGTTTCATGGTGAAACTTGGGTTGGTTATTTTCGTTTTCAGATGAAATGGGCCCCCAAATCGAGTTAGAGCCCCACCTCATCTCACTCATAAATTGTTGAAGAGGCTTTAAAGAGACTAATATTAAATATAACCCTAAGAAATAGTTAGTATAGGTAATATTAGCATTATTAGAAGCTTTAACTGCGTTATTGTTACGAGAAACTGTATTTGTATTGACCGTCTCATAGATTTTCGGGTTCTAATGTTGGCTAGGTTAGCGAGGCCTTGCAATAAACTTCACTTCGGTGAGTGCTAAGTGCGCAAGTAGGTACTAGGCTTGAGAAGCTGGGCTTGGCTACGAGGTTTCTACCTCTGCACCCTCGAGGTACCTATATACTTGAGGTCCTATGGTTGGTTGGTGGTGCACTTAACGGAGTACTCCTATACGGGAAAATAGCGAACGTGCGCGATTCCATCCCACCAATCAGTCTACCTACTGAGTTACCGACAACCGAACACGGGTCCTCCACTTCCCGGCATAGATTCACCATCCCCGTCACTTGGCCGCAAGTTTGGCCAATGCAGAACATTGGCCTTGAGAATCCCCGCAATACGCTGCTCAATACGCACAAGTATCGGCCTTTGCAGGTTGCCGTTTACCTAGGTAAGATCGAGACTTGGCATTTGCATAAACATGCTATTAGTGTGGAGCCGAACTTATTCTTTTCTGGGGAATGATTTTCTGTTGTAATCATATATATCAACGTTAGCAGCGTCCCATCATTTTGGGTCGCCCAACTGCCGAGCTCCTCAATTACGGCCAGCCACTACTATTGTCTCTCGCACCAATCATGAGATCCCTACGTAGCACTTGTGTAGTAGCAGTGCCACTTTTCACTGCTACTGCTGTTATGAGCGAAACTATGCAGCTCAATGTCCCCGAATTTCCACCAGCCGGAACGCAAACAGTTTCTGGTTCCTTCCAAGGTTATTCAATGGAGATGGCATCTTTCCCAAGCATGGCAGGCAATATCTCGTAAGCTACAGTCGTATTCCAATCTTTTGCCCATAATCATTGTTACTACAGGTCCCCTAATAAGTTATCGTACCGAATGCTCCAGAACCTCAAAGACATCACTGGGTCAGCAGCTCCGATCCATATTGGAGGTACTACAGCCAATCATGCCATCTGGACACCAAAACAAAAGGAGGCAATCATCCAGAATTTCGCTGTACCAGGTGCAGACCAGCCAGCAAATGTTACGTGGGGTCCCGCGTATCTTGAATCATTCAAGATATTTCCAAAAGGCACCAAATACACGGTTGGTGTGACATTTGATAATAGTTCGGATGGGGAAGATGCCTCTATTGCTGAAACAAGAGCCTTTTATCAAGGAATTGGCACTGATCTGTTCGCTGTAGAAGTCGGAAATGAATTTGATGGTATGTATTTATCTACATCGCTTCAATCTTACGATTTGAAAGCTAATGTCATTATCCTTCAGCTTTTCCCGTAGGTCGCGATAATACGACATGGTCTATCAATAAATACGTGTCAGAATGGCTAGATCGCACAGCCAAAATCGCAACTAGTGTCTTTGGAAACTCTGCGCAGAAATTTTTCCAAGCGGGTGCTTTCGTAGCCCCAGGCTCCACTAACGCGGATCTCACTTGGACAGCTCGAGCCGCCATAGACTTGGGAGTTACACCAGCAAACCGAGCGAAGACTTTCTGCACACATCAGTATTTCGGTGCAGCATGTAGGCCTGTCAAGCCGACAATGGCGACAAATCTGATGAATCGTACTGCCATGTTCCCGTGGATGAATTACCACGCCGGTGCTTCTGCTTACTCAGTCTCTAAGGGCCTTCAGTACGTGATCGGTGAAACCAACTCCATTGCGTGCCAAGGCCTTGCTGGTGTCTCAGATGTTTTCGGGGCTGCAGTCTGGAGCGTTGATTATGCACTTTATGCAGCTTCGCTGAACGTGTCATCACTCTACTGGCACATGGGCACCGGGTATCGATATGCGCCATGACAAGCTACACAGAATGGAACCACAACGCCTGGACCCCGGCCTCTATATTACGGTAACTGGTTTGTCGCCACGGCGCTTGGTGACGGGAATTCACAGGTCGTTCCTATTGTCAACACTACATCCCTAGCTGGGTATGCAATTTACGCGAACAAGCACGAACACTCGACGCTAAGGAGCATTGTACTCGTTAATCAAGAAATCTTCAACTCATCTACTAGCACTGCAGGCGAAAGATCGAGCGTCGCTTTTCGATTGCCTTCAGGATTACTCGGAAAGAACTCAAAGACATCAGTACAGCGACTCACTGCGGCGGGAGCAGACGTTCGTGAAGGCGTCACCTTTGCCGGTCGCACTGTCGCGCTTGACGGAAAGATCACTGGGAAATCAGTCAAAGAAACGGTTGAAAATGGCGTCGTGAATGTGCAGGCGAGCGAGGCTGTATTGATATCGATGGATTAGGAACCACTCGAAATCGACTAATAGAATATATAATTGTATTCATCTAGTTCTAAGCAGACTAATAAGGTTTTGATGTAAGCGCAGTAACGAAAAATTTACCTTTTGACGAAAAGGTTCACTTCAATTTATTATTTATCAAAACAAAGAGTGTAGAACACAGCACTCATTTTCCTCCGTCCTCCTCTCCTGCATCTCCTACCTTTTCCATCTTTCATATTCAGACCCTTTACTATACTGTGATCAAAGTTAATAATACCAGGCTTAAGACCAATTTCGGATGTATAACGGCAGGCCTCCTGACGCTCAATTAATATTTAAAACAAATTAGAAAGGTGCACTGTATATTCTAATTGCTTTTGAAATGCTTACATTAAGCAGTGTGTACTGGTAGCGGTCAATGTCAAGAGCAGAGGCCTATTTTTGGTCAAATAAATCTTGCAGGAAATCATTGTTCCACGGATGTGCAATCACTATAGAGTCTGAATTCTAATAATTAGGAGTTCTTATTCGCAATGCCGCGGAACGCGAGGGAAAGCTCTGTTTATAGGTTCGACCGTGAAGATTGCCCATAGGCTCATTGACCAGGGTCTTATGGACGACCACCTCTTCACCTAGGCCTCCAAAAACATACATGATACATATAGTCTTATCTTATAAGCCTGCGAAATACAGCCGGGCTCTTTTAGAAAGGATTAGCATTTCGTGAACTTGAAAAGATTGTCGAAAGTGTTTTTTAAGGCTCGTCGGTAACAGCGATATGATTATACCAGAACTATTAGCTTTAAAATTATACTATTACATAACGAACCAGGTTTCTATAATAATGGTTGCTAGACTCTATCAGCAATATCCTCCACTCTTGTTATTGGTCATTGCGGGCCCTAGCATTTAAGCATAACCGCACGACCTCTTCTTTTTACATGAAAGGTAACTGTCATATATGTAAAAGTATATCTGTGGCTCTGCACAATTTGCTTCATATGCAACCGTTTAACATAGCAGAATTGACACAAACCAGACAATTTGAACTCATTGAAGAAACAACAAAGTGGCATTTGATACAAAGTGGCACTGAAGTTTTAGAAGTGCAAATTTCTCGCACTGTGATCCAACAACGCTGCACCACTCTAAGAGCTCTACCTGTAGGTTTAAGGACTATCCTAGGACCTTTGGTGTCTTAGAAAAAAAGGAGGCAAGCTTGCATTCCGAAACTCTAGGATGCGCGCTTCGAAGATTCATGGCCTAGAAGACCGACCGATTCTACCGATCTGCGCTTATGAAAATTAGTTAAGAGGAGAATGAATGAACTAGAAAAGGTCAGTCTTCCGAGTCGGCACTATTCCCCCAACCGCGTGCCTTGGTACTTGCGGAATTCGATGTCGGATTTTCCGGTACTAGTTGTTCCGAAACAAAGTTCTCACCAATCAGAACAGAGTCTATTTCACCGAATCGCGATAAGTTTTGAAAGTGACAGGGATAGCCCATTTACAGGTAGCTCGAGGGGGATTTGGGTACTTAATGAGGGGCAAGGTACGGAGGTGCCTGTCAAAAGTAATGTCTGACGCTAGTATTTAGTGCGCCACCAAAAACGCCACTAAAACGCCGATTTCTCAGTCTGAAGTAACTTTTGACCGAACCTGTAGTCCTCCTCTGCCCTCTATATACTCATTGCCACCTTGTAGTTCTATAATCTTAGGGGTATAGATAAGGATACGCTCAATCTAGCTCTGTATCTTCTTCTAAGAGAGGTCTTTCCAGCATTTCTCCCAGGCCTTTACTGCTGCTGCTCTTGACTGAGGAGCTCCCTTCTTTGTTGTTTCTCTATTCATATAGTACCAGCAGGGCTCAATACAATTGCAGTCTGGAGAGTTGCCACACCAGAGTAGTTTCTCAACCTCATGAAGTTCATATATAACCTACTAATAGTGATGAGCGTGAGTGGGCGCCTTATCCTCCATTACTACCGTACCAGGCCTATCCTTTATACACTCTCGAGCAAAGGGGAGAAGCTTAGGAAGAAGGATACAAGACTGATATCTCCACCAATCAATCCCTCCTCCAGAGTCTCGTACAAGCTTGCTAGCCTTCTTACTCTATCTCTATTCAGGCTTCTTACCTGGCTTATTGCGTAGGCCAACCCTCATCAAAAGCGTCAACAAAAGAAACCCCATGCCAAGAATAATAATACCGAGGTACTGCCACTAGCGTAAGACATTACTTTTGACAGGCACCTCCGTACTCCACTTTGCTAACCACTAAACATGCCCTCTATGAACGTTGCTCCTATCTCTTCTGAGGGTTATCGGTACGATGTCAACAAAGATGCCATCGTCGTCGGCCTTCCAACTAAGGCAGTCAAACCTTCCTCACCGAATACGACGTCGTCCTATGATGTAATTGTGATCGGCGCCGGCTTCACTGGTCTTGCGGCTGCCCGCGACCTTTCGATGGCGGGGAAACGCGTCCTGTTGCTTGAAGCGCGCGATCGAATCGGCGGCCGCACATGGACCGCTGATATTGACGGTCACAACTATGAGATGGGAGGCACCTGGATCCACTGGCTTCAACCCCATGTCTGGGCCGAAGTCACGCGCTATGGACTGGTTGGTGGACTCAAGGTGAGCTCAGGTACATCAACTGAAGCGAATGTCTCGTATTATAATTACCCTACGACTGGGGTTATGAACGAGACGCCTGAAATTTTAGACAAACGCTTATTGCCGCTCATCGACCAACTCATAGATGTGGATGGAGAAGGTGGTAGGTCGCTGTTCCCACAACCGTGGCTGCCACTCCAGAATTCAGATGTGTGGTCTCAATGGGACATCAGCCTCCAAGAACGCGCCGATCAACTCGATATTGGAGAAGAGGACCGGAAATTCTTATTATCGTGGCTCGTCATCAACACCTGTTCCTCTTCCGAAAAGTCCTCGTTCTTAAATATGATCAGGCTATTGGCGCTCTCATCCTATGATTTCAACACATTTATTGAGATTTGTGGAAAATACAAATTCAAGAATGGAATTACAGGTCTAGCAACGGCAATGTTCGAGGAGTACAGGGGAGATACTTTGTTCGGCCGTATTGTGAAGTCGGTGCTTAGCAACGCTGAGAACGTTGAGGTTACCACTAAAGCAGGCGAGGCTTTCTATACCAAACAAGTCATATGCACTCTTCCGCTACATTGTCTTCCAGATGTGGATTTCTCTCCTCCTCTACCTTCTAGCTTCACAACAACAAAGCATGCCAACTTTGCTGGAAAAGTCCATATCCATTCTGCTAAGCATGTCGCCCCATGGTTTGGTATCAGCGATAGTGATCACTCCATTTGCGCCGCTCTCACTGACGTTAATTCGGCACAAGGTGGCACACACTTAGTTTCCTTTGCCGTTGGAGATAAACTCGTTGCGAAGCACCATATAAAAGAAGATCCCAAAGCGTACATCCGCGCAGTGCAAGATGACATCCTGCCTGACTCTATTCCTATCGAGCCCACTCATCTCACATGGCATGACTGGACTCGCGATGAGTTTTCAAGAGGCGGATGGGCATCATACGGCCCAAGACAACTCAGTGGGTCGTTAGGAGAGATTATGAGGAACACACGACTTCATGACAGAGTTGTACTAGTAAGTGCAGACTGGGCTGACGGTTGGGTCGGTTATATTGACGGCGCTTTGGAAATGGGAAGAAAAGCGGCTAGAGAAGTCTCCGAGCTCCTGAATAAAGGCAGAGACTAATAGCGGCGCGATTCAATATACGAGGTCGCATCCGAGAGTGAATCCCTCGGTTCTCTGAACGGGCCCCTTTTGGTAAACGTCGCTTTTGATTGTTTTAACGAGCCGACAATAAGGAAAGCGACAGAGTTATACGAACAGTGTGGAATACCTTTCGTGTATTCCAAGAAGCGACACATGCTGTCAAAATCTCCATGAATCAAGGCCAATTTGAGTGTACCTTCTTATTACAGAGATGCTGATCAACGAATTTCTTTCTAGAACTTCATTTTTACTAAGCCCCATTTTTCAAACTGTACCACCACAGCTGTTACGAGTATCACGATCTGTGCAATGTGCACTAAATCCTTATCTTCCAATTTCTCGTATCCTTGATTTCAGATCTGTCGTCATCAATGTTAAAGTTTGAATAGGGACACTACTGCCTTAAGTGACAGGGTTTTGCAATTATTCATGGACGCTGGCTTTTTGATCGGGGCAGTGTAAGCATAGTAGGCACTAGCAACATGTGAGGCCCCGCTGTGCCCCATAGAGGTAAAAACACACAAAAGGAGTCGCACGGACGATACAAGGGCCTAGAAAATCTCCATGCCTTTATATTTAGAGCACCAACAAGTAAGACGGTTCTCACAGTTAGGATAATGCAGCAACCCCACCTACTCCACTAGCTTAAATACGAGGGGCCACTTTCCTACCTCGTACTTGCTAATACACAATTATGAAGCTCAAAATATTATGGGAGGAATAGTGATTAGTACAAAACAACTCTCTCAAGCTAACCTTAGAAGGGGCTGAAAGATGGGGAGAGAATTGAGGACCTCTAGAGTACATCTGTTAGATTTGAGAGGGGCTTGGAGGTTGCTCAAATGAGATGAGATTGGACTGTGATAAACGTATGTGATAAACTTGATTGCTCTGATTGATTGATCTCTCTGTCCCCCTCCTATCTGCTGCGCTTTCTGCCAGTTTATATATCCATCTCCGCTAGGTTTGCTGAGGTCTCTCTGTTTTTGTGGTTGAGCCAGCTCAATATAGCTCTCCTATGGTACTGACCCTGTGTAGCTCATCTATGACGCTATGAGCCATCGGACCTGCGATTTCGGATATTCATGTGATAACGCCTGCCTCTGGCAGTAGATGACCGAGTTCGACCTCAGTTCACAACATCCTTGTTTCTCGGGCACATGCTTATTAGCAGCGGCAGTGTAGTAAAGACGACAAATGGAACTGTATTCTAAAAGTATAATTTTAGACATGATTCTTTTTCCTCAAGCACTCTTCCAAATGTCGTCTTGCACCGCCTCCCATTTCGATAACTACGCAACGCAAAATGTAGGCAGCATTGCTAAAACCTTGGGACCAATATTGAACTAGCGCTGCTTGGCACTGTCTGCCTAGGTGCCTATTTAAGCCGCCTCCCCTACCCACAACATATTCCAAGACATTGAAACATCCCCCATAAATCAGGCAAATATAGTAGTCCACACCCCAAGAAAAGAAAACTCCAAATGTCATCTAAACAAACTCCCACACCACCACCACCCCTCCCCACCCATCTCGGCAACGCATCAAAATCATCCAAGAGCTCCAAATCATCCAAGGGTTTCAAAACTACTACAACGTCCTCCGATAACAGAAAAGTATGGAAAACTCCTAGATTACCTGATCCTAATAGCCCCTTTGCGCCATGCTACATGTTCTTCTACGGATCCCTAATGGATCCCGACGTCCTCCAAGCAATCCTTGATCTCCCAGCCACGCCAACCACACAGCCTGCCACGGTATCTGGTTTCGCCGCAAAGATGTGGAGTATATATCCTGCAATCGTACCAGACGCTTCTAGTACCGTGGACGGAGTGGTGTGGAGGATTGAATCAGAAGCGCACTTTAAGCGTCTACAGGCGTATGAAACTAATGCGTATACGTGGCTTGTGTGCGATGTTGAGCTGAGCGATGGTGAGGTGTTGGAGGATTGTCGGACGTTTTGTTGGGCTGGGGATCCTGATAGCGGAGAACTTGTGGATGGGAGGTTTGATCTTGCGCGGTATCAGAAGTATTTCAAGAGGTCGGTTACGGGATGAAAGAAGCAAGATGAAGGAGTGAAAATATGATATCCTGAGAGATAGGCCTGGTAAGAATGCTTAGATTGCATATGTGCAAATAAATCTAAATGCTGAATCTGGAGCGGATGTGCCTGAGGAGTTGTTTGGATTGAACCAGAATCCAAAATCTCACTAACTTAACCTAGACGGGAGGCATATTTCACCCAAGACGCCTACCGTGAGCACTATAACAATTGTAACCATGCCTCAAAAGCGCCATTCAATTCACACAAAAGCACATCCCTTTCAGGCCAAATCGTCCGTATATCAGCATCCCATTAGGTAAACACACCATCCTAAATCCCGTAAATTCATATATGCCCAGAGCGCCATTGAAATCCCTATAAATCCCACAACATTAAACCATAACCCTAATCCGCACTACCAGTGTGCACCTATCAAAGCACAGCCATAGCACAGTAACACACTTTACCCTTACTGAAGCATACGCTTTTACCGAAGGAAAAAGGGAAATTACAACCGGAAAGATTTTTGTTTTCGCTTCACCCGTACGTGAATTCTCTCACCACGAGAGAAACCGAAGACGTAAAAAAACCGAATCTTTTTAAAAGTCGCCCAAACGCTCCAGCGTCCGATCCAAATGCTCAAGCGTAACATGTTGCGCCAGCGCCTCCTCAACCTTAAGCCTCTTCCGCTCCAGCAAATCGTCCTCCCCCCGCTTACGCTTCACGTTCTTCTCCTCCTCCTTCACAGGCCAAAAGCGATGCAAAGGCCGTTCGATATCCTTGATATGTGCGTTTGTAATTTGGTAGTCTTCGCGCTCTTGATCTGGGATGTTGGCGTACGCTGGGTCCGGGTGAAGGGGTGCGGTGTCGAGACGGAAGAAGACGCGTTGGACGAATTTGGTGCGGCCGCGCTTGCGAGAGGATATGTAGCGGAGGGAGCTGGAGCTGAAGGGGAAGTAGCTGCCGAAGAAGCCGAAGTCGCCGTTTTGGTCTTCGACTTCGAGCATTTGCCATCGGTCGTCGGAAAGGAGGTTGGCTACCTCGCTTTTGCCCCAGTCTTCGTAGATGTCGTTGGGAACGTTCGCGGTGAGCTTCTTGAGGTTCTTGAATTGGCTTGCGTATCGCTTCCAGAAGCGGCGCCACCCGATCATTTCGCGTTGCATGAGTGCTTTTTCGGCTGGTGTGGGTCGCTTAGCTGCTCGGAGCCAGCCTGAGACGCCAGGAACGTCAACAGGGTATTGTATAGTGAGTTCGTCAACCATGTCCGCGATTGGCGTCAAATTGAATGAAGCCTGCGTAGGAAGGAGGACTTCGCGCTTATGTTCATTCTCACCTATAAAGGCCTTGAAGTCGCCAAAGTAGAGGGAGCCATCGAGACCAGAGGAAGGACATGTGTTAGTGCGGTCACCGATGGAGATTCGGATCGGTATGTTGAGGCTACGCAACGTCGCAACCATGGTCTGTATGCGTGACAAGACATCAGATTTCGGAAGGAACGTCCTGTTCGGTTCAAGATTTGCGGGGAATACATCACACATCATGCTATCCCAGGCAAGTATTGGCTTCCACTCACACTTCTGCGCTAACCATAGGAGAGCTCGTTGTACCGCCTCGTTCGAAACTGGGTCGCTTTGTGGTAGCCCATTGTTTTGCTGAGGATGCTGTCCGAAAGGACTCCGCCGCTGCATGACATTGACAAGGTGGAATGGATGGAGTGTGATGTTGTGCAAGTTTCGGATAGGCTTGATGTTGATCGTCGGGTACTTCTTCGCAATGGTTTGCATACTCTGTAGGAGGTCCTCGAATGAGGCGCCAACGCCCTGGACAACGTTGTTGCCAAGCACCATGTGGTCGCGCTTGCACGATTCAAAGGTTTTGTCATCAAATGCATCTTCCTCGTCGCGGTGGTGATGACCTTGGGTTATCCTATAGGCAATGGGGCCAATTACGTCTCGCTCGCGGCGATCTTCCATCCAGCTGTAGAGGCCGATCTCGACATCGGTCAATCGGGACCACGCTGTCGCATCGGTAGAAAATAACGATCTATAGGGTGCGTAGTCGTGTACTCTCAGCTTAGTCACGGTATTGGGACAATATCGTTGGACTCCATCGACAAGACAGCATACTCGCTGGTGGACTTCCCATTCATTCCAGGTGCTAGGTCTTTGCGTTAGCCCCTCGTGGAGATGCGTACGTGCGTGGGGGTAACTTACTGAAAACCGGAGTAGCGCTCTCGAATAGCAAGCAGCTTGAGTTTGGTGCACATGGGAAAGAGCATCTTGGCGACAGAACCACCATCTCTGCGACGTGATATCCTGAACTTTTGCTTGAAGCGATAGTCATTGTACGAGTAACTGTACTCAATGCGCGAGTGCGCGGTATAGTCTGCCCAGTTGGCTACCTCAAGCTCTTCCAGGCGAGCAAACAAGCCAGGGCAGGCGTCTGAAAGCATCTTCCAGGTCCATGTCTCTTCGGGGGTCCAGACAAAGTCCTTGATGGCAGAGATGTCAAGACTAGTCAGCGAAGGCAGATTCTCTTCTATCCAGCGAAAGTCGTCAACACTCGCCCAGTGCGACATGGCCAGTTTCTGGACATAGTTTCGGTTTGTGTCATCTATGCTTGCCTTGAAGCTCATCCAGCGTATGAGGCCTATGCTTCTATACTTCCAGTCACCCAGCCGTATGTCTCGCACGTCGACTAGCTGTATTGGGTATTTGTAGAGCAATTGATTCACAGTAGTACTGTTTGCCATGCCCTTGCACAGTCGCTTCAAGCTCCAGGCAGCAGCACCATCAAGATAGTCCATGACGCACTTGAATATATCGTCAGGCAGCTTCAACAGGGGACTGCTGGCATTTGCAGCGGTTGCTTTGGGCTTGGACATGCTGCGCGTATCAAACGACATGGGGCTGGACTCGCGACTACTGTCCGAGTCATGCAGCGATGGGGAGGGAGGAGTAGCCATGTCAAGGAGGGCGAAGAGACTGACGGAGTGGGCGAAGGTCATGAGGGGAAAGTGGAAGTGAGAGCGATTGGGAGGAGGGGGGTGGGCAGTGAGAGAAGGCTGAGGGGAAGTTGGTGGTTGCGATTCATGGCGCGCGTTTGCGGAGTGGTTCGGAGGTGAGTGAGCATTGAAGGGTCCAGGCGCCAAGCCCTGCAGCAGTGGAGTGGGTCAGTCCATTTTATTTGGCAGCTTGATGCTTGCTTTGTTTCTTTCACCCCTCCCCACCCTCCGCTTCATCCAAACTTACTTTATTACGCCGAATAAAGTCACTAGCTGAGCATAATCCCCGTGCATTATAGTTTCGCTGAACTCTTCTCTTCTCTACACTTCACAATGGCCGACGCGCAAGTCTTCGAAGATACCTTCAGCATAACTAATGTCAATTCTGAAAAATATGACCGCGTCTCGCGCATCTCAGGCACGTCAAGCGATTCGACTCTCACCATGACTCTCGACATCAACCATGAACTGTTTCCCTGCGCAAATGGCGAATCAATAAACTTGGTCTTGGCCACTACTCTGTCTTTGGATGGCACAACCAAGGAAGGAGCCGAAACGAGTTGGAGGAGCGTGGGTAGGCAAGGGACTGCAACTCTAGCCGACATGTACGATTACGTGTGCTATGGCAAGAACTACCGGTTCGAGGATGGAGAAGGCGATATTGTGTGAGTATGAAAAAACATGGTGTCGGGCCATGGGGGCTAATGCGCATTTAGAAAGTACTATGCGAGCTTCGGCGGTCTGCTGCTCTACATGGAGGGGCCGTACAAGAAGCTCAGTGGACTGAGGATCGACAATATCTACATGCTAGTGAAACGCTCTTAAGCGCGCAAGAGAAAATTAGAGGAAAAGAAAGGGAAAAAGCTAAGCATGGACGGCGTTATGGCGGCACGTATGGTGATGATTTATGCCATCTTTCTTGATCTATATCTATTTGGAGTCTGAATACCCATCAGAGGAGCCCTTGCGCCTCCCTTTATTTCTATCCAAATGCACGTCGGAACCTTTTCTCTTCTGTAAACCCTTTGGTGCAATTTACAAGGAAGGAAACTCAAATCTCCTGTGCAACCTGCTCCCAATCTCAATAAAGTCTGGCTCATTCTCACTCGTCAAGAAGCCATGTCTGATGAGAAAGTCTAGCAAGACTAGCGAGCAGTTTGGCTTGAACTCTGCGTTTGCCATGGCCTCTTGGACCTTTTCTACAGGCCATAGGTAAAACTCTTCAACCTCGTCGTCGCCGGGCTTTGGTATTACGTCATCTGGTAGCTCGAGATCATAGACATGCTGGACTTCAGGCTGCATGAGACCTGTCTCTCCACCTGCGCGCTCATCCCGAATATAAAAGTACGTTATTGCGCCAGCCGCCTTTATCCTCGAACGAACAAGTTCTTCTGATAGCGACGCCTCTTCTGCGCATTCCCTGATTACACTCGTGAATGGCGACTCGCCTGCTGCCATGCCACCTGCAACAGCATTATCCAACATACCGCCATATGTATGCTTAGTCTTTGCCCGTCTGGGTGTCCAAATTTTGATTTCTCCCGTCTCTTTGTTCCGTGTATATGCTGTGAGATGCACGCCATACGTCACCACACCCAGCAATGGGGTTGCGCTTCTCTCCACCGCGAACAACTCTTCTTTATTTTTTCCATACACTATATATAGCTCGTCTCTCCACTTGTCCAGGACTTTGAAGTACCCTGTCGTGCGCATGGCTAGAAATGTTGTCTCTGCGACTTTAGACCGTTCTTGGAATGTGGAGCCATTGAGTGTCATGGTGCGTTCGTCATCGTCCAATGTCCATCCTGGTACTCCGCGAAAGACTTCTGCAACTGAAGGGAGAACGTAGCCTAGCACATTTTCGCAGCCGGAGGCGTATAGATGGTAATAAGTATTTACGCGAGCGAGGTACGCCGTTGGATCGGTTTCGTGGTACGGAAAGTTATCACATTCGTCTATGATCTGAAGATTGGAGAGTGGCATGATGTTGAAGAAATACGAGTGGTTGAGGTAAGAATAATTTTGGTAGGAATGCGAGTTGAAAGAGAGGATTAAATAATGGCATAAATAAGTTGGGAGGTGAATAGCTCATGGTGGGGGCGGGGCAGTTGCTCGACTTCATTAGACAGCTCCCAGGCAGCTCCCTCATGTGCCTCGTCATTCGTTAATTCATGTTACTGGTCTAGAAGACGCTTCACTACTAGAGCTTTAGTCCGTTTTCGTATGTTCAGTTTTGCGTAGCCATTTGTTACCCCACAACGATTCTGATTCGAAGACTTTTACTTCCCATCCTCAAACCCCTGGGCTGAAAGTAGCAACCCTAAATACAAAAGGCATGAACGAGACAATAGAAGACCTAGATCGGTCTGAAACCAAAGTAGTCTTGGTGGTACCAAAAGAGCACGTCAAAAGTGTGAAAACTTCATTAGACCAATCTGGCACGCGAGATCGAAATACACCAATCAGTCTGGAGATTGACCACTCCAGTCATGCCAATATAGTTGAAAAGACAGAATATCTGGAATCAAATGGCGGCGTACCCCCGAGCGATTCAAAAGTCCAATTCATGCGCCTACCAACGACATTCCCATACTCATTCAGCGAAACAGACGAAGCCCTCCCCAACAAACAAAAGATACAAAACCTAAAAACCACCATAATCAACCATCTAAACCTACACACCCTCGCACCACAAATATCCCTATCACACCACACCACCCCCTCTTACCACCCCGACCAAAGCCCAAAAACCCCCTCCAAAAAGCCCTAAAACAAGCCCTCGACAACCTCCCTAACCAAATCCTATCAACCCTCAACCTAACCAGCGAAACCCTCACCTCCGCTTTTCCAGAAAGCTACTCAATCTACCCGCCCCTCCTCCTCCTCCCCGCCAAAACATTCACATCGGCCCCCTGGCAAACATTCCTCAACCGCCACCCCATCCCCTCGCAGCCCACGCAGGCAATCCTGGAATACGTGGCTGCGGCGCTCGGAACAACACACGTGGCGTCCAACGCGCCCATCCCGCTGGACACTGCACACATGCAACAGGCAAATGTCTTCCGCAGCCCCGTCAACATTGCGGCCTTGTATCGCTCCCTCGGCCCCCCGCCCACACGCCAGACACGCGCCGCCCCGTCGCAACAGGACTTTGCCGCTGCGCTGTGGGTCTCTGCGCGCCAGAATGGGATTAATCAGACGTGGGCGCCGGCCTACACGATGTTTTCGCGCGGCAATGTTTCCGAGAAAGCGCGGCTGTTGCATTTACCTACCGTTACGCAAATGCGTGGGAGCGCCGCGGCGCTGGATATGTATGCCGGCATTGGGTATTTTGCGTTTAGCTATGTGAAGGCCGGGGTGCGGCCTGTGGTTTGTTTTGAGGTGAATGGGTGGTCTGTTGAGGGGATGAGGAGGGGGGCGGAGATGAATGGGTGGAAATGCAGGATATATACTGATGTAGTTGGGGCGGAGGATGTTGATGGGGATGCTGATTTGCTTGTGTTTTGGATGGCGAATGAGAGGGTGGAGGAAGTGCTTGGGAAAATTGGGGGGAGTGTGGGACCGATTCGACATGTTAATTTGGGGTTGCTGCCACGGTCGAGGGGGGCTTGGGGGGCTGCGACGAGGGTCATTGAAGGCGCGGGGAGGGGGTGGATACATGCGCATGAGAATGTTGGGGTGGATGAGATTCGGGATCGGACGACCGAGGTGGAGGGGGAGTTTCAGCGACTTTTAGAGGGGCGGGGTGAGATGAAGGCGACGGTGGAACATGTGGAGTCTGTGAAGTTGTATGCACCGGGGGTCATGCATTGTGTTTTTGATGTTTGTATTGATAAGAATAGGGAGTAGGACTATGGAAGCATTGAAAGTTTGTAAGAGGTAGAGATGTATGATACTAGTTTATTGGCGTATTAGTTTGGCCCATCAAGGGCGGATTGTCGTAAAGTATGTATCAGAAGGAGCAAATGGTGCTACACGAGATGGGATGAGTATTATGGCATACCCAGCCCTACCAGCTCGAATAGCAGAGGGTTACCTTCAACGGCGACCCATGCGATGCCTTTTTTCATGTTAGTCGAATTCTACAAGACAATGGAATGTATCAACTTACCACTATACACAATCAGCTTTGTGACAACTTCGACATCATAGCGCACACGTGGCTTCGTAAGCATCATAAAGATTTCTCGTTTCTCAGAATCGTTCTCTTCATCTGATAGTGTCATTGAGAACTGAATAGCTTCACCTGAAGCATTCTTTTCGTCGCCCGGTGGTGGTACCAGCAGCTGTGGCTCGGCCTTTTCTAGGGCTGGCGTTTGTGGTTTCGATTGTAGGCGAGGGCTGGGTGACCAAGAACCATCCTCAGGCATGCCGCCATCACGTGAGCTGACGCTCTCGCGTCGTCTTCTACTACGATACGCGAGAGTTTCGTATGCATCAGCAGCAGATTGCGGGCCGACGGAAACGGACCGTTTACGGGGGTGGGCCAGGTTCATGAGTTTATGAGGCAGTTCCGAAGCTGATGGAATGAGGTTGTCGTCATCACGCAATGTTGGAATAGACGTATACTTGGATGCTTCAAGGAAAAAGGCCCGAGGGAGATTCAACCGGGCGTGCTCTAGCAAACGGAAGAAAGGAGGTAGAACTTTCAACAGTGCAGGCTTGGCAGCAGCTCTCCATAAGAAAATGACCACGACCCCGAGCAGGACGCGCAGAGTTGCCTTGACAAGACCAATTTTCTCCAAGTCAAAAGGTGCTGTGGATGGGATTGGGTAGTCAATGGCATAGCCAGTTTGAGCGTAGTGCCATGCGCCGATATTGATGCCCACAACGACGCCCAAGAAGGAAACGCTGTCGTCGAAACAGGGACAGTCATCCGCCGGTTCCGGGTTGATGCGAATTAAAATCAGGACGAAAACTGTTGCGATCAGGATATCCGTGTACGTGCCACTAAAGATCCACGAATCCAGCCAATCGACATTGACGAGGTAGAAGGCAGTGATGAGAGCACCCATGATACTTCCGACGCCGATATCGAGAAAGCCATGCATTCCGCAGTACAGTCGACCAAAGATGATGGATATGGCGTAAAAGTAGAAAAAGGCCTGCATTCCGATATAGACGTATGGATGGTATGCCTCGGGAGACTGACGAATGGTGTAGACGGCATAAAAGGTCACGGAGACGGCATTGGCAGAGTGCGAAGACGGAAAGCCGTATTCGAGGGCAGCGGAGCCAGACATGGAAATGCGCTTTAACGGGGGTGATAAGGGCCTGGGGAGACACAGCAAATCTTTCAAGGCACCGGTAAGATAGACTCCAGCAGCCAACATGAAGACGGTGGCTCGGCCAATGCTAGTGTATCCACACCAGAACTGGATGGGCAGGAAGACCATGAAGAAGGTGTGGGTGCCTAGATTGGCGGTATAGGCAAAGTAGGAGTCGAGGGCAGGTGAGCGCAACTTGTCCTGCATCAAGGCAAGCCATGGAGTCTCCCAGCGCACAATGGGCAAGAGACGGTTTCGTAGAGCATTGCGCCACTTGGGTAGCCTGCGGGAGTCTGCGGGCAAACGTTAGCCTCTTTGCATCTCGAGTCGTCTTTCTCTCTTGCGCCGGGACACACAGTGGTCGTGATGCTTGTTGCCTGCATCCAACCTCGGCTCCTTTGAATGCAACGGCGATGCTGGAGTCGGTGGTGTGGGCGCAGACACAGAGGCATCATCCTGGATACCGGTATTCATGGTCACAGTCGCAGGAGGGGGCATTGAAGACGGACAAAGTCAATCATGACCAATCTGGGGACGGGGTAATATGTGACAAGTGCGCTTATACCTTATCCATGTCTTGAGCCTTGGATCTAGGGGACATGGGTTTGGCTGGCTGGGGGAAACCCACTAGAGTGCCAAGGGTGGAAGCGAGCGCAGCGTGGTTGCTGGAGCAGCAAGGCCAAACATAACAGACGACCCTACCAGTCCATGAACCCACCCACTGCACCCACTCACTTCCCATCCATCATCCACGCAAATACACAGACTCCATATTGATACCACCATCCTCCCTGCACATAGCAGTAAATTACTTACCACAAACTCACAACTGAAACAATATGACAACTGCACCACCGCAAAACTACGACTATCTGCGTCGGAAGCAGAGCACAAAGGCCCCATACTCGTCCATTGCACCCGTGCGCAAGCCAGTACGGACACCAAGTGAGCGAAATAGCAATGGCACCGTTAGCTCTTATGACACAACAAACACACGCGACACCACTATCACAGAGCCACCAACTTATTCCAAGAAACTTGTCGTTGTTGGTGATGGCGGTTGTGGCAAGACGTGTCTGTTGATCAGCTACAGCTCAGGCAACTTCCCAGAGGTAGGCACGCTTTGCACTAGCAACATATCAACACAACAAAACACAACACATACTAACCACCTCCTCCAGAAATATGTCCCCACAGTATTCGAAAACTACATCACACACACTCCCCACCCCCCAACAGGCAAGATGGTCGAGCTCGCTCTCTGGGACACCGCCGGCCAGGAAGAGTACGACCGATTACGGCCTCTCTCCTACCCTGAGACCGATATCATCTTCGTCTGCTTCGCCATCGACTGCCCAAATTCACTAGAAAACGTCATGGACAAGGTACGCCCCATCCCCATCTCACCCTCTCTCTGCACCACCAACTAACCCAATCACCAGTGGTACCCCGAAGTCCTCCACTTCTGCCCAACAACACCCCTCATGCTCCTCGGCCTCAAATCCGACCTCCGCGCCAAAAAGAACTGCATCGAGCTCCTAAAAACACAGGGCCTCACACCTGTCACCCCGGACCAGGGCCGCGCCGTCGCGAAAAAGATGGGCGCGCTGTACATGGAGTGCAGTAGTAAAGAGCAAGACGGCGTCGAAGAACTATTCGATCTAGCCGTCACAATGGCCGTTGGCGACGAGTATAAGACGCCTGAGCAGCGCAGTGCTGCAGCGCCGTTGCAAAGGGGGAAGGATGAGGCGCTCGCTATTGCGGGCAAGAAGAAGAAGAAGAGGAGTGGGTGCAAGGTCTTGTAGGGAACTTGTGTCTTGTGCTTTTTTCTATCCACGCGGTGAGGATTCAATTGTTGAGATTACGACGCTGGACGGGATTGATCTTGATGCTTAATGATTTTATATCGTTCATCCTCCCTTGGTTCCATCATCACCTTTTTTTTGGAGGGGCAAGGAAACTTGTTGCTACGCATCATGGTTTTTCCTTACACACACATACAGTCACGGCGGTCCATGGCGTTTTTTTTAGGGAAGTGCAATGAGCGATGGATGGCTGATTGATGTCGTCGTCGTTGTCATGTGCATATGACCCACTGCATTTTCTCTTGCTTTTTTTTCTTCTGTATCTCTATTTGGTATCTAGGGTGGGGGTGGGGGATAGGGTTATGCGGAGGGAACTAAAATGTTAACAAGATTTCTGTAAATTATGAGTTATCGTGATGTTGTTTGAGTACTAATATTTTAGTCAGTTGCTGATGGACGTTGCGACATTTAAAGCCTTTTGCTCCCTTCTACCTATTCTAATATTTATCCCAGCTCCATTTATGTATCTGATGAGTTTTTCAAAAACTTATTTTATTCCTGCGCACATCGTTCTAGGTGTCACAAAATTCAAACTCTTTTTCGCCGTACACACATTCTAGTCTTTCCTCCAATTCTATTTTTGTATCTGGCAAGTGTTCCGATGTTTTTTAGACACTAAAATATTTCTCAACAGGACATTTGTATTGCATGAGCCTCTGAGAATTTTATGAGCCTCAGACTTTTCAAACATCAATAACATTTCTACTCACATCCTTCTGGGTATCACAAGTCATAAAGTCCATTTGCGCCTTACGCCCATTTCTTAATCTCCATCCCAATTCCATCTACTTCCCATGATCTTCCGTAACATCCGTCTCATCCCCCTCATGCTCCGTCGTCCCCTCCTGCCCATCATTCGCATCCTTGGCCATGACGTTTTCAAAATGACTCCACAGCGACTCCACCGGCGCAAACTCGTTGCCCACCTGCGTCACTTCTTCTAGCGAGCGATTGAGCTTGTTTATATTCTGGAGAACGAGCTCGAGAGACTAATAAATATATTAGTTTTAATGCATCGAGAGAGTTGGGATAAAAACGTACTTGGGCTATTTCTGTCACGAGCATTTCGCGCTGCTGCTCGTAGTACGATTTATCAGCGCTAGCAGGGCCATTCGCTGCTGACGCACGGTTCGCGGCCATGTTGACTTGACCTCAGATGTTTTGTCGTTGTTGTTGTTGCTGGTGGGGTGGACCTTTTAGTGCATGGGCACCCACGCCTGACTAAGCGACACTACAAAAACTTTGTACCAGGAGCTTTTCAGCCTTTTTCTTTCCCCCACGGGTTTTCCTACCATCATGAAACCACACAAGTGAAGGTAAGTCTATTTTCACTTCTCGCAAAGAATGCTTTGCCATACTTTCTCAGCTTATATGATTAATGAAATAATCTGTCAATCCCCTGACGCCTCCATAGAGGGGCGCATGATGACTCAATTTTTTGTATTCACACTATGATTTTTATCTGGACTTTGTTGCTCGTATTTCAACGCATTGTTGTCGACGAAAAGCTAATTCGCCTTTGGCTTTAGACGTCGAAGATGGCGCCCTCCGCGGCCCAGATCACTGTTGAAGAACCTTTTCCCATATCTCGCGTTGCCGACCGCTACCTTCTCTTCTCTATCGACATCATAAGTCACGTTCGGCGCAACCACAACATATGTGGCATGCTGATTGGTACGATTCCGAATCTCAGTCAGCAAAATGTCTTTTTAGGCATTCCGGTCGAGCTCATGCCGGAAGAGGCGCGAGTCTTGGTCGAGACAGGCGCGGCATATATTGTCGACGAGGCCGAAGAACATCGAAAGTCGTTCGGTGAGATGAGCCGAGAGGAGAGGCTGAAATGGCTGGAAGAAATGGATCGCAAGGGCGAAGAGAAGACGAGAGAAACAGAGGAGATGAAGGAGAAGAGGCAGGACACGGCATTGAAGAAGATAGGACTGTGGAAGGAAGTGATGGCGAAGAAGGAAGAGAGTGTCGCTGGCAGTATCATGACGGAAGACACGATACAAGATGAGGACGTCACCTCTCTAGGTTTCCTCATGAAGGGTTCAAGCTTCTCAGATTCACCCCCACGAAGCGTCCAATCCACTGCGGCATCTCTCTTCGACACAACACCTTCCTCCCCCTCCCCTTCTATCGCCAGCAAAACCCCATCAAAAGGCCTTCCAACCCCAAAACACTTCTTCACACCCACAACAACCTACCCCCCTCTGCCCCACCCCGAAAACTCCAATCTCCCTCTCCCAACCGTACCCCCATCCTACCCCCTCTTCCGCTACCTCCACTCCCTCGGCTACTACCATATGCCCGGCCTCCGCTTCGGCTGCCACTATAACTCCTACCCCGGCGACCCGCTGCGCTACCACAGCCACTTCGCCGCTACAGGCCTGGCATGGGACGCCGAATTCGAGTTGCTCGACGTTGTTGGCGGCGGAAGGCTAGCTACGGGTACAAAGAAGGCATATATGATTGGCGGCGAGGATGTAGATGTGGTGCGGAGGAAGGCTGAGGCTGGGCGGGGTGCAGGCTTGTTTTCAGATTCGACGGAGGAGGTTGGCGGGAGAGAGGTTAGGGCTTTTTCGATTGAGTGGGCGGCATTGTAGAGGGTGGATATGTGTTATCGGGGGAACTAGAGATTAGATGAAATGAAATGATGTGAGACCACAATGTATATCGTTTCGTAAATGTTGGGTTTGAACAACTTGGGCCGAGCATGCGTTGTCATTTCAAAATGCTCGCACATTTTCGGCGACAACAAACTTGGTTTTTGGAGATGTCACGTGCGTGCATTATTCCACAATACTATTACTTTTTAACCTTCTAATATTTCTTTAATTTGAAAAGGCTCTTCAATTATATGCTATTCCTTCTCTTATACTGCTATTAGGTAATTTAAATATATATCAAAATAAAAATTGCGCTTCATATGTAAGCTTAGTATCGGAGAGGGTAGTAGGCTGGCAAATGGGTAAGGGTTGGGTTGGGGTTGGGTCAGATCCGCACGGACGAAAAAACCAAAACCAAAACCATCACTTCTTAATAACTTACTTAAGCTCGGACACCTGGTTTTCGTCCACCAGGGTTTTCGTCCACCCACCAAAAAAAGAGCTCTCAACTTTAGAGTAACATAACTTAACAACAACAATTATATTTGCCACTGGCTATACATAGAATCAAATGCTAGAGTAGCTGAAGTAGCTGCCTTGCTCTTAGCAGCCTTTGTACGAGTTTTACGTGCTGGTTTTGCAGCTTGAGTAGCAGCAGCTTCTACTGCAGCAGTGATTACTTCAATATCTACAAATCGCTCATTTGGATGAGGCTTAATACACTTCCTCTTGGATGGCTTTGCAAGCTCATTAAGCTGCTGCTGCAGTCGTTTATTACTGGCTAGCAGCTCAGCTGCTCGTGTATTAGCTGCCGCAATTGACTTACTTACTTTACTAAGTACGAGGCGAGTACTGCGCGATAACTTTTCAGAGCGCTTGAGTTGTTTCTAAGCTTTATATACGTCGCGAGGCTTTTAAGGTGTTATAAAGACTACTCCATCTATATATACTAGTTGCGGCAGCAGTGGTGGCGTTACTGGCTGGCCTTGAACTTGCGACGATAAGAGTACACGCTCTGGATTGTATAGAACGAGACTAGTAGCGCGCTAGCTAGCGCGTATATTTAACGCACTCAATCTAGAGAGGCGAGCTCTATAATAAGCTTATATAAAGCGCTCTTTCTTAACTAGCGCAGCGTCGTTAAGAGCTAATAGAGCTCGTATTTAGTCGCGATATTTTAACTTAGTAATACTAAATAGAGTAAGGTCTAATAGCTACAATATATATAACACGTGAGCTGGTAAGTAGAGACAATATATTTTATACTAGTAGTAAGTATACGTAAACTCAGTAGTTATATAAGAGCTATAACCGTTGAGTATAAGTATCTAGTAGCTGTTCTACGTAGGTAGGGATCTAGGAATAAATATATAATATAGCTACTCTAATCCAATCTTATTTAAGGTCTAGCTATTATTTAAAGTTGTATAGAACTAGTTTAGTATAGATTCTAGCGAGAACTAAGTTGTTTAAAGGCTCTATCCTTTAAATACTACTACTAGCTAAAGGTGATAGCTAGTAGTAGAGGTAGTCTCAAGAATAGACACCTACTCGCGATTTTCAGGCGACGCAACCTAAGCCTTATGCTTACTAGTAGATGCAAGGACTCTAGAGTTATTGCATATACCTAGTACTACTCCAGTCTCGTCTATATTCCAGATATCGTTGGTGTGTATACCCAGCCGGGTTCTAGTAGCTTTAAAGAGCTCAAGGAACGCTCGTATAGTCTCTGGCTTTGATGCCTTAGCTCGTACGGCTTCAATTGACCTGCCTATAATAGAGTTTATACGTGGATTGCGGCGTATGAAGTGAGAGATCCAGTGCTTGCCGAGCGGCGCGTCGTCACCGCTCATCTGCAATACTAAAGAGGCCATCTCTCGTACGCGCGCGTGGCTAGGTGGCTGAGCGCGAGCATCCTCATCCAGAATCCAATTAGTAAGAAAACTCTCTTGCTCTAGTGTTAGTCGCTGCTCGTACTAATGAGCAATCGCGTAAGGCGCGCAGCCAGCACGGCGGCTCCGCAGTGTTGACCTTTTGACGCCCCACATCTTAGCTGCTTTGCGCTCGCTTGTATAAACACCAGATTCGAGATCGCGGATAGCAGATTATATTGCAACTTCGCGGGGATCTATATTTGTGTAGGCGTTGTGAAAATATTAAGCTTTAAAGGTTGGCTGGGTTGGGTGGTTGGGGTGGACGAAAACCCTGGTGGACGAAAACCAGGTGTCCGAGCTTAATACTAGAGATATATTGATGCAAATTTAATATAAGGTGTATCTATATATAATGAATAATATATTAAAATCTTAGAGAATTTTATCCACGCTAGTAGCTATTATTGAAATCTTTATAGGTTTTACTTTAATAAATAATTTTAAAATATAGGGTTAACGTGCATAGAAATTTCTAAAAATTTCATAGATTAATCTTTATATATAGATACACCTTGTATTAAATTTACATCAATATATCTCTAGTATTAAGTAAGTTATTAGGAAGTGATGGTTTTGGTTTTGGTTTTTTCGTCCGTGCGGATCTGACCCAACCCCAGCGCAATGAATTTTAGTGTTCTACCCACGTGATGTCTCCAAAAGTGGCCGATTCAGGGTCGCGCACACATCGCGCACACATCGCGCACACATCGCGCACGGGCTAGTAATATTCTTCCAAAAGCAGTAAGGTCGATCCTAGTCCGTCATAGTACGCCCTTAATAATCAACTACAGTACTGTAAACACCCGAGAAGGCTTAGCGTTGTTGACTTCCCTCAATTTCTCGGGACCTCTTTGTCGTGCGCAGCACGGCACAGCTACCACTCTTGCTTTGGTCAGCGACGCCCCACTTTGACTCACGGTCAACAATTTGATCCCACGTCTATTGGCTCACGCCCCAAATGTTCGATTGAAAAACTAACCTTGTCTGGCTGTTTGCCCCCAACAGGCTTAGACTCATAAACTCTAATAAATGTACGGAGGTGCCTTTCAAAAGTTCTTGCCCACCTCAGCTCTGGGAATAAGCCACATGCGCCACATTCTCAATTCAGTTATTTCTCTGATATCTAACTATATTCCTCCCTTCCTTATACTCATTCCCACCTTCTAGCTCAATAATCTTCTAAATATGTATAGGAATACGCTCAATCCAAGCTTATATTTTGTCTCAAGGCAGTGCCGCAGGTCTTTCTAATACTTCTCCTAGATATGGATTCCCTTAGCTCTATTTTTTAGTAACCCCTTCTTTGTAGTATTTCGGCAGTTTAGCTATATACTCTTTAGCAAAAGGGAATAACTTAGAGCGATGGCTATCCTTAAGATATTTGTTTGATAGCTTAAGTAGGCGTTTACAAGGGTTGAAGCTACGTTGAATTTCTCGTCTATGTATTAAGTTTGATCGTCTGTTTAGTAATACCTATTATAAAAGTAATCTTATTATTTGGCTTACCGGAAGCCTTCAAAGCAACAACTAACTCACGGGTAGCTATATCACAAGGTATTGTGTAGAAAGAAGAATTGAGCAATAGAGATGAATAAGGTTGAGCATTTGAGGCCACGTTAGCAGCTGACTAAATTGAGAATGTGGCGCATGTGGCTTATTCCCGGAGCCAGGTGGGCAAGGACTTTTGAAAGGCACCTCCGTAAGTGCTGCATTAGTCCTTGTTCGGTGTCGCTGCGATTGTTTCTCTCTGGAGGCGTTACTAGATTTGGATTGTAGAAATTCGTTACTCGACGATTACTCTCTCTTCTCAAAATCACGTGATTTTAAAAACTTTAAGATCTATATATACGGGCAAGGAGAAGGTCAAAGAGAAGGTCAAAGGAGAGTATGGATGAGTCACGTGATTTGCGAGATTACATCGCAGAATGGAAAATAGCTCAGGACCTGTTTTCCATTCTGCGATGTAATCTCACGCTCAAAGAGGTAATACAGGGGTTTCTCCGGCACTGGTAAGGATGTAAAATTAGGTGGCGTTACTAGCTATTTCTCCTCTGCGATTATGCTATAATCTCTGCCTGCAGGCCGAACAGCAGCGTAATCCCATCGCAGAGTGGGTCTCCTTGGCGAGATTACGCTGAGATCAACGCTCAATCGCGGTGTACCGAACAGGGCCTTATGTGCATCATGTCTTCTTGCTACTTTGCGGTTTGGGGTAGGGTGAGAAAACGCACGTGACACGTTGAGTTTGTGCGTGATGGTGGGCGCAGGTAGGCCTCTAAAGACTGTGCAGGCATTCACATTCACACGTAGATGCTATGCAAGCATCTGGACCAATCTACACGCACCACAAAGTCAAGGACTTTGAAATTCGGCGAGGGCACGTGAGTGCATCACTTCACAGTAATGTAGTACCTAGATAGTACTTCAGACTACTTTGTCGTAAATACAAAGGCTACTTCAGAGGATGAAGAGAGGCCTGATCATACAAAAGTATCGGTGTTTTACCCTATGACCCCGCCAGGTTTCCTAAGTCGACTCACCGAAAATTTGTGGTCTAAGATAAAAACTTATATTGAAAATTATTATAGTAGGTTGCCGTATACATGATCACCAAATTATATAGAGGCCCAAATAGCCATCACGTAAGGCTAAATAGCCCATGCCTTCATTACTGGCCCGGACCCTCATCATCTGGAATCTAATTTTACTGCGGAAGCATGAGTGACTTTATAGGTTAGCAGCGGTCTTGTTTGGTAAGCGTTTTTCGTGTCCTATTCACCTGGAGCATATGTATTTTGGCTTTTGCATCCTCAGCCCTGCGAACTGAAAAGCCGCCGAGGGCGAGCTTGAGTTTTCGGAGCTGTTTATTTTGTACATTCTATCCGTTTATTATTAGCAGATGTATAAAAATATCAGATGTGGTCAGATTACCATCTCGACAGTCTTGTTCATAATGTAACGGATGACAGTAACTGGCTTTCTCTGATCTAATCTTACCACACGCCCTATGGCTTGACGTTCGACTGAAGGATTCCATTGGGGTTCTAGGAGGTGAACTCTATTGGCAACAGACATACTGTTGAGGCTGAGAGGAAGCTTAGTACATATTCCTATAGCATGCTCTTTCAAATAGTAATTACCCAACGGCACCAGTTCCAAGAGTCATAAGAAGAACCGGAATGTCGGCTTGCTCTTTAAATTGATCGAGAACAACTTTACGTTTGCTCAAGGGAAGAGACCCATCAACTCGCAAAAAAGGAATATCCTTGATTTCAAGAAGTGTACCTGTAATGTCGAGCGAGCGTTTCCAAAACGAAAAAACGATACTACTACTCGTAAGCCAACGAAACTCGATAGAGTAAGAACATACCATTTCCCATCATATTTATGAGCAGTAATATCTGCGCATAGAGCGACAATTTTGGAAGGGAATTTCGATTGAAATGAGGCAAGTCCCTCGTCATTCGCTACAGCGGAAGTCAAGATATGTGCAGATTGGCAGATGGGAGACTGTTTATCTTTTGACGCTGCATCTTCATATATTGGGATGCAGTCATTACAAACCGCACGCTGACCGGTGGTGAAGGAAGCTATTTCCGGCTCTCCAATACCGGTCGAGAATGCGATATCGCAGGAGCAATAAGAGCATACCATCTCTCCACTTTGTTGTCGTAGACTGAAAACCTCGTCCGGATTATAGAAATGGTTATTGTGATGCCCAACAGATTCCTCGTAAAAGTTACCATGGTTGCAGAATAGTCTGAGACGAAGTAAGGTTTCTAGGACAGTCTGGTGTGCCTCTTTGACCTTAAATCCGTGTATGGCTAGGTCTAATGCCTCCTTACAGACAAGTTTGATTCGTAAGTACTCTATCTGCTCATCGGTAGAGAAGGCCAATAAGCGTGTTTCTTCGGTAATGTCTGTAACAGGTAACACAGTTTTGGTCCTTCGTAAGCATATTGAACCGAGGAGAATCTGTAAGAGCTTGTAGTCTCTCTGAGCGTCACTTTTTCGAAGTTCGATACTGCTTGTGATATGCCGTTTGAATTGGGACGCTTCCTCTAAGATGGGTACTTTCAAGAATTTCACTAGCGATCCCAGGTCATTGAGACTATTCTGAATGGGTGTACCTGTAAGGCCCCAGCGAATTAGTGATTTGAGTGCAGTTACGGCGCGAAACTGTTTTGTTGAAGCGTTGCGAATTACGTGAGCTGGATGGTGTAAGTGTTTGCAGTACCCTCCGTGATACCATATGCATTACCTTCATCGAGTACGATACGATACCAATGTATAAGGTGCAGAGGGCTTGGATTACGAGAAAACCCAGCAACAACTGTTCCATAAGTTGTGAATACTATATCGTGTTGCAGTAGTTGTGGGTATCCAATCTTTCGGTTGTATCCATGAAACTTGTAGTATGTTAAAGCACCCGGTGTAATGCGCCTAGTAAATTTAGTTACGGGACAGAATTTCCAGGCAGGGGGAATACTTACGCGGAAATCTCATCGATCCATGTATCAATCAAAACTTTGCCTAGGTTAGTGTAGGTCGCTTTTAGAACCAAGGTAACATACGTGCGGATGGAACAATAATCAAAGTAGATTTGGCTGCAATAGTTCCATTCCCTGATGTTCCAATATTTGTCATAGTTTGCGCGTAATGCCACGCTCGATCTAAGGTTCCTGTGATGGCTGACAGCATAGTCAAGGTTTTGCCGAGGCCCATCTCGTCAGCAATAATACCGCCTAAGCTTTGCTTTGCATCGGTGCTTCTCGCACCCGTGATGACATGCTTATATCTATCAAATGGTGAGTATCAGCTGAGAAATCCTTTAGACGCTATCAGAGAATGTTGATTAAAGGGAGCGTACATTACTGCGCCGTCTCCGGTCAGTTCTTCTGGCAATTGTTCCCATAGCGATCGAGAGGTTATTTGAGAGTCTGACTCGCGTTGTAGAATGAAACTGAGACCTTCTTTCTGGTGACTAACCACTTGTCAACGTGAACAAGTGCGATTTCATTGGAACGTACCTATAGAGCGAGCTTGTAACCTGCGCCACAGCAGTCTCTTGAATGAGATCATTATGACAGGCGAAAAGATCTACAACCTTTTCATAATTGACCCCAAACTCATCATCGAGGGTCTCGTGGGATTTATCGGCCGTCAGCCCGTCCGGAACTATGACGGCAGCCCCCACACAGGGTTCGACCTGTGGTATGCTGGCGAAGTTGATGCATTGTGGATTTTCATATACAAAACCCCCTGGTATATAGTCCGGATCCTGTAGGTAGAGATTGTTCGCTGCCAGTTTCTTTGCCACAACTTCCGCTTGAGAGCGAGATCCAAAAATGAGAACATCTATGGAATAACTCCTTGGTAAGCTGTTGCCTATAGCACTACCATCATTTGTGAACCAAGAGGAACAGTCGATCAAACCAGCGAACCACGTGTAAGCTGCTTGTTGAAGTTCGAAAAATACTCGATATGACTGCATATTTAACACGCCTAAGATGTGCCCTGAGGGCGCAATAAGGTCACAGTGTGTGTTGAGAAGAACCAATTCAAATGTTGCTATATTTGAATCACGCTCTAAGAGAAAAGCATCTAGATGGATATCATCTCTGAAGCGAATCTGAATACCAGTTAACTAGAATCTGTCAGAACAGCAAGATGAGAAGCGCGAAGTACAAACCACGCCAAAGCAGATTTCATTTGTCTCTAGCGTGACATTAGCATAATTCAAATCAATCAGAACGTTATCAGTACCACTTAAGCTATAGTTATCAACCCCATTAAATGGGTTCAATGACAACTCCTTACTTATCGTGTTTTCGTCATCTATACCAGGCCTGGTATCTGGGGTGAGGGAGACAGAGGAAGGCTGCAGGTGGCCAAGATTTTCGGCAATCGTATCCCCAAATAAACGGGTACGTTTATTTGGCAGCCACCTATCATATTGGGCTCTATTAAACGCATGTTGGGGCCTTTTATCGCTGGGATCTAGGACGGAGCGTTTCATCGTAGTTTCGCCTCCGACCGGGAAAAAGGGCTTCTTGAAGCCTGGAAATGCTCGATCAACCAGAGAAGTAATCTTACCCAGGTGAGGTGTACTCAATACATCGAAGACCGGACTCAATCACGGCATTGTTTCCATTGAGTTCAGGGGAACTCTGCTCATGCAGGGGCGTATGCATGAGCTGTGATACAGACTAACCGGTCAGAGGCTGCTCAGCCATGTCAGCCATGTCAGCCTTCTTGGCGCGGCTCCAACCAATAGAAGTATGATAAAAGCGCCTGCGCCCCAGCCTTACCATGTGTTGACAGCCATGCAACTCCCTTCAGGGAAAATTCATAAAAGAGGTCAGCCTGAGGATTGCATGACGCTATCTTGTGGCATACAAAAGGCGGTGAACCCTTTTGCTTGCGGACAACACAATCTACAACCTCCAAGACGGTATCAACCTTCCTAGGTAGGTCAGATGCACCCTCAACGCACATATAATCCTAGCGTTGCATTAGAGGACGCGCATGAGTTATCCCTTAGCCTATTGACTAATGATGGCCAAAACATCTCCAAATGTAACATCAACATTCACGAAGGCCTTGTCCGATTTCAAGTCAACGGCCGGTCTTAGCTTAGAGGAATTGCGATCTTTCGAGCAGACATCCCTTGACGAACTTAAGGATGCGATTGCAACCATCCAGAACGACCAACGCACGAGCAGGAAGCTACGATATCTCAAGCGTCTGGAACCATTTTTGGACGCCATGGAACAGTATGGCAAGATAATCGAAGTGTTCCTGAACGTTTCAGGCATTATAGCTTTCGTCTGGGCAAGTGAAACCTGCCTTTTCACAGTGTTACGGGAGTTGACTTATAACAGGGGCCAATGAAATTTCTGCTCATGGTTACGAGGAATTATGCCGACGGGTTCAACGCATTACTAAGTTTTTACTCGGAGATCAGTGAGAATGTACCACAATTCAACCAATACCAGATACTCTTCCACGACAATACACACATGCAACTTGCACTAGCCCATATATACAGAGATATCCTTGAATTTCACAAAGAAGCCCTTAGATACTTTCGACAAAGAAGTAGGCATCCAATTCTTTACATGAATTCTACTGCTAATGTAATTGACAGCATGGAAAGAACTCTTTCATGCCACATGGCGTTCGTTCAGCAACACTGTTACACATCTTAGCCAGAATCTCCATCGACACAAGTCGCTTATTGAAAGCCAGGCTTCAATTGCTGAATATGAAAAATTACAGGACTTATATATTCAGTCAATGAGGCATTTTGAAGTAGATAAACAAGCAGAACTTGATCGAAAGCGCAAAAATGTACAGCACTGGCTTGGTACAGTAGACGCGCAGTCAAGGCACGAAGATGCTACAAAAGCTCGGTACGCCACCAGCGGAAATTGGCTGATTCAAGAGCCTCAATTTAAACAGTGGTTCGACTTCAATACCTGCCAGCAGCCTCTCCTCTGGCTTTCTGGGATCCCTGGAGCTGGTTCGTAGCCAAATCCTCGTAAGAGAGCGAGCTGATGGTTTTAGGTAAAACTATTTTAGCTTCTCGTATCATCGACTCTTGCAAGGGCCTTCCTCATGCGAGAGTGGGCTTCTTTTATTGTCGTCACACGGACGAAGATCGCAACGCTTTCGCAAGCGTAGCGAGGACGATAATTTCACAACTTATGGTGAATGACGACCTGCTTCTCGAATTGATTTATGAACGTGCAGCACGTTGTGGCGAAACAATACTATCGACCAGTATTACATCAAAATCTTTGCTCAAGATAGTTCTACAAACATATAGTGCTGCACAGAAGACATACATAATTATTGACGGCTTAGATGAATACAATCGGGAAGATCGTAAGGAGATTATTTTTTGGTTCAAAGAGCAGGTGGATGATATTCCCAAGAGTGATTGTGGTCGGTTGCGGTGTTTGTTCGTTAGTCAGAACGACGGATATGCACGCAAAGATCTATCCGACTGCTCGTCTATCGCTTTGACGGCTAAGAACACACATACAGATATTGAAACATACTGCCAAATGTGGCATCAACGTATCAACCAACGTTTCGGGCCCCTTGATCCTAACGAACAGAACATTTCAAAAGTTGTCACAGCGAGAGCCCAAGGTATAATATGGTTTCCCATTATCGATTTATGCTAATCAATTATAGGCATGTTTCTGTATGCAAAGTTGGTGATGTGGAATCTACATGAACAACCCAATCGAAAGTCGTTCAAAAATGAATTGCGTCCAGAAACACTACCTGATGGGCTAGAACAAGCGTATGTATAATGATGCTCTATTTTATTCTTGCTGAGAGTTTATAGCTATGGTCGTGTAATCGATCGAATCATAGGCCCTGATGTACAGCCAAAATCTCGTAGTGAAAACGCGAAGAAACTACTTGGGTGGTTAGTGTGCGCAAAACGCGCATTATACTGGCGCGAAATACAAGGTGCTGTATCTATTGACCTTGAAGAGGGGACCATATGCCCAGATTTACGTTTTGAAGATGACTGCAAAGATTTATGTGCATCACTAGTCGATCGGGCTTCTGATGGTACTGTGGTACTTGTCCATTCAACAGCTAAAAGGTAGGCGTTCCAATTGAGTCAACAGCTTCTACTAACTTGAAAGATTTCTGATCGATGGAGCGCACATTTATGTCCCTGAGGTCGAGTTCGATCTGGCGCTCCGTTGTTTAACGTACATGAGCTTCGAACAATTCAAGTATCCAACAGACGCAGTTGTTGTTCATGCTGCACTACATAAGGGCGAATTTTCTTTCGCAGACTACGCATCCTGCTTTTGGGCACATCATCTCGTTGAAAGCCTTCAAGCAATCAAGGAGCCACCCTCCAGTAACTTGGAAGATTTGAAAGAGGCCATCGACGCTCTGCTGGATATGCAAGGGGCCCAGTCCACAAAGTTACTAGTTGTATCACCCACTATGACTAAGGCACTCTCGGCATTAGTTTGTTTCGAAAATTATGATAGAATTTGCCAAGCAATAATATCCACGAAGAATCAGCTGTTGCCTACAGGGAAAGGCCCTTCCGAGGATGAACCCTTGCAGATCGCGAAAGCGCTCGGGGAAATACGCACAGCGCTTGAGGCTCTGGCAATATCACCAGCTACGACTAAGGAGGAAAAGGTACGAATGGAAGAATTTTACGGCTCTAAGTTGTTCAAATGTCACAGAATCAACTGCCAGTTCTATTGGAAAGGGTTCGAAACTCGCTCCTCACGGGATAACCATATATCTAAACATGAGAGAGCTTTCACCTGTACGGAAGCAGACTGTTTCCGCAACACGATTGGCTGTGTGACGGCACAAGATCTCCGAAAACACCTAGAAGATGACCACGGCATATTTCTTGACGCCGATCCCGAGTTCCCAGAAGACAAGGCCGAAGCTGTCAATGCAGTGAAAAGAAAGCCAAAGAACCCAGCAACATTCGAATGCCATGTTTGTCTCAAGAAATTTACGCGTGTTTTTAATCTGCGCACACATCTTCGCACGCACGGCGATGAGCGACCATTCGCTTGCTCCAAATGTTCAAAAACCTTCACTCGACAGTACGATCACAAAAGACACGAAAGACAACACTGGAAATTCATATGCCGAGGAAATCGTAAGGATGGCAAGAATTGGGGTTGCGGTAGCCGTTTTGAAAACATAGAAAGCGTAGGAGAACACTTCGAGGCGGAAGACGGCCGTGTTTGTATCCAGCCGCTCATAGAGGAATTGAACCAGGATCGTGAAGAGAGTGATTGGCTATAGAAATTTCAGAATAGCTCAATTGCCCCTATATCTATTTTTTACTTAACAACTATTTGGCTTAAAGATATCTTCAGTTTGCTTGAAATTGGGTTGAGCAAAACCTCTATTCTTTCACATACGGCCATAGGACACTAAAATATAGTTCGCTTGTCTAGTGCGCGATATACGCCAGCCCCAATTTAGAAATATTCGAAAGTATTATTAACAGGACCCTATTTCTTATACTATAGGGCTTACTTTCTGACTCTGATATGCCAAACTTATTATCTTAAACTTAGATGAAGAATAGCTGCCCAAGTGTCTTAGAACAGGGCCCCTCGAATATGAAATCGCTCCTAAGTCACGATCCTAGGCCTTTCGTTCTACATAGCTATGCGCCTCTACACGGATCGATCAGCAGTTTCACGGCCCACCCAGGCGCCTACATCTCACGTTCAGCCTCATCAGGATAATCCAGAGCAACATCAAACACGGCCATGCTCCTTCACTACGTATATGCCTTTAGCTCGCCTAAACCACAGCGCCTTCCACTGTTTTCTTCACTCCTCAGCATCGACTATGCTCCATGTTTCCGAACTTCTTAGCGACACCACATCCCACAGATCACCCTCGCATGTTTTGAAGTCGTCAGATGAAGCTTGAGCTTTGATGCTGTACATACCCTCCTCTTCCGACAGAATGATCTTTCTTCCTTCTCTACCAACCCACTCCAAAAGAACACACCTCTGCGTCTCTTCAGGTGCAGGCTCCGTCCCAAACTCTCGACAATAGCACCCGTAAAACATGCCCCAACTGTCAGCGCAACAGTGTGGACAAGGAATCGGTTCATTCTCCCAGTCACCTTCACGTTGTGAGCAGCCGGCATAACCCAGCTCCCAACATCCCGACATGTTTCGATGCCAAGCCCATTGACACTCGCCGAACCATCTGTACCCATCAATTGGGCACAAACCATTTGAACCATGAGGCGCGAGAGCCCTTTGGAGGAGTGCGTGACCATTTGCGTCGTATGCGTTTGTAGGAAGCGTTGTGGTATTGGCGTCGCCGGTGTATATGTCGAATTGCTCGATATGCCCTTGGTCCTTCTTTCTTTTCCACCTGAGCACTGTTTGCGACAATGGCTGACCGAGTCGAAGTCTAGTCTCCTTGACGCTTCGCATTTCTGCGATGCGCCGCTGGGCCCATGTTGCAAAGTTCTCTCCGGCATTGGTGTACGGTCCTACAGATTCGAAGACACCGGCGCCTTGACGAAAGGTTACATAGCGTACCACATCGTCACTCATGTTGAGGACCACTTCATCTAGCTCTTCCGGGAGTCGAACATCCCACGCGATGATTTTGTGCTTTTTTGGTTCGAGGTTGCGCGTGTAGCAAGCCACAACTAGCTGACTCTCTTCTACTGCTAGTTTAAGTTTCTCCCGTTTTGCCCTTTTATTTCTCGTGCGTTGATCTGTCTGACCCTGTTTCCTGCATTTGTAGCTATTGCAACGCCCGCTCTTGTTTTCGCGTATCGTGCGTTGTCGCTGCCTTTCTCGCGCCACGGATCGCAGGTCGCGATACGGCTGAAAATTCAAGGAGTCCTGAACGGCTTGAGCGATCATTTCATCTATGTACGTTCCGTTACAGAAATGACAGTTTTCGTCGCAGTCCTCGAACCATGGCAATGAAAGTTCAGAGGTAGTTGAAGTATGATCTGTGAAGCAGGAAGCCGAGAGGGCAGAGAGAGTAGAGTGAGTGTATGTCGTGTCTGAGTTCATGATAAATACCACTATCCCAATAGTGTTTCTCGTGGCCAATTGGAGCAAGTATGAGAGTAATACGCTCGGCGACGCGCAGACAGGTGAAGCTAGAGTAGGGGAAACTTGTTTTGAATACCTAGTCGACGTGCAATCCGTCAGTAGATATCCGTTATTACCATTGAGCCATATGCTCTGGTGGCGCCCTTGACAGTCGCCAACTGCGCCACATGCGAGGGCGTTGCCAAGGGCTGCCAAGGGCTGAGGGCGCAGTCAAGGGCGGTGTTGGATACCTCGTATCATAATTAGATATTCGTTATAATATCGTCGGTAAAGTACGGAATACCAATATAACTTTAGAAATTCGGGGAGCTCATGTAAGTGCATAACTTTACGAATCCGTACATCAGTGCTAGTCTTTTTTTTCTGAGAATTTGAAATGTTTCATTATTACCACTATTTACCCTTTCTTTGATATATAGGTGTAGATTACATCTCTGAACTAGGTATTTTGAAATATCACACCTGCGTTGGGGAGTGAAAAAATGCTCGGCCAAAGTTGCTGGTATTGTAGTGTGGCTCACCACCTGACGCCCAGCCCCACCTAATGCCCGTTTTTTCCCCTTAGCCCCCCCCTCTATCTCAACAACTACTTCTTCTATTTACTCTAAATTTTAGTATATCTTATAAATAGCTATTAGAAATTACTTTATCTAATTTTTTTTAAAAAAAGTTTAATATTAGTAGAAATATTAAACTTTAAAATATTTTAGTATTTTTTACTTATTTATTAATAACTATATTATAAAGCTTAATTAGAAGCTATAAATCTTAATATAGGTTATCTATATATTTAATAGTTATATATATTAGTTATAATTAATACTAAATACTTATTAAGTTATTTAAAGCTAAACTTTCTATAAAAAGCTTAATAAAAATATCTTAAATATAATAGTTATTTTATATAATAATAATAATTTTTTTAATTAATATATATTTATTATTACTTATATAAGTTATATTAAAGTCTTCTTTATTAATATTTAGTTAAATAAGTATACTTATATAAAACTTATATTTTATTAGTTTTATAATTTTAAATATAATTTTATATAGTATTAAGTATATAAAAAGACTTATAGTAGTTATATATATTATAAAACTTTAAAAACTATATATAATCCTATTATTTTTATTAAAGTTTTAGTAAATTCCGTAAAAGAATATATAAATAGTATTATTACTTTTAAATTTATTATTTTAACTCTTTTTATATTTTAGTATAGTACTAATATATATAAAAAAAATATAAAACTATAAAATTTATAATTTATTTTTAAATTTTACTTATTATATTAAAAAAAATACTACTATTTAATATAAGTATACTTATTTAACTAAATATTAATAAAGAAGACTTTAATATAACTTATATAAGTAATAATAAATATATATTAATTAAAAAAATTATTATTATTATATAAAATAACTATTATATTTAAGATATTTTTATTAAGCTTTTTATAGAAAGTTTAGCTTTAAATAACTTAATAAGTATTTAGTATTAATTATAACTAATATATATAACTATTAAATATATAGATAACCTATATTAAGATTTATAGCTTCTAATTAAGCTTTATAATATAGTTATTAATAAATAAGTAAAAAATACTAAAATATTTTAAAGTTTAATATTTCTACTAATATTAAACTTTTTTTAAAAAAAATTAGATAAAGTAATTTCTAATAGCTATTTATAAGATATACTAAAATTTAGAGTAAATAGAAGAAGTAGTTGTTGAGATAGAGGGGGGGGCTAAGGGGAAAAAACGGGCATTAGGTGGGGCTGGGCGTCAGGTGGTGAGCCACACTATGATGTGGCCTCGCTAGATTTCTCAGTTCCCCGCCAAAAGAATTTGAACTTCTCTTGAGGTTTGTTGTTTGCAACGCAAAGGCTGATGAATAGTAATGACATAAATGTGGCGCTTAGGGAAACTGCCACGTGGATCTGTTCTTGATACTCCATCTCAAGCTTAGGATGAGGCGCAATGGCACATTCGAGCCATCTAGAACCGTTATTACAGATGCACTAGCAGCAAACCCCCTACAACCCTGCTTCCACTTCATAATCCAGCCATTGTATAGCTCCTACATTACTGAGACAGTGCATGCGCGGCCAGAGCCATTATGTACGGAGAATAAGTCGGCCGGTAAGTGTCAAGATCAAGATTTCAAATTATTATTTTTTCCCAATAAAAAACGACGAAAGCAATCAAGTAATATTTTTAAATTCCTACTTCTGTTGTTACTCGAAACCAGCTTTTTGTGGTACCAAGTTTGGAAGCTAGTGTGATTGGATTCGCGAGGCTTCCAAGGTTACAGAGACCCCACTCCACGGGTTGCGTAACGATCATGGTGCGTATCTGCAATGTATATAAGCCGCCAACGTACTCGACTGCAATATTTTATGCCTGATTGTTTAAACAAGGCTGTAGAATTATACTTCCCTTTAGCATTTGTAGCTCATACAGTTTCCAGTATTCAAATATACTGAGCTATGGAAGAAATCCTGCAGCTGCATACCAGATCACAGGTAAAACCTTTTTATTATGGCACTGCAAGCAGTTAGCTGACCCGAAAACCAGACTCTATCTACGCCACTTATTCAAGATACAATTAGCAATCGTCTAGGCCGTTTTGATGACATTCGACAAGTAACCAAGCAGCCAGGTCTATCGATCGGAGTTGTTTTTGATGGCGAACCTGTTGCTGAGCATCATTTTGGTGTGAAAGATATCGATAGCCAAGCGCCACCGAACTCGAATACATTATTCTCGATCGCATCTTTGACCAAAGCATTCATAACGTCATCAATCGGAATCTTAGTATCAGAAGGCAAAACCTCATGGGATGCTACCGTCTGCTCTATCCTACCCGATTTTGCACCAAAAGCGAAAAGTCCTGACCTCAAGGCAGCTACGCTGCGAGGTATTTTATCTCATCGATGTGGTGCAGCTAGCCTTGACCCCCTCATTCAGGGTCTTCACTCACAAATGACCCTTCGTAGGGAGACGGTATGAGTCTAGTGAATGCACTTCCTGTTCGCGGTACCTTCCGTGGATCTTTCGAATACAATAATGCGCTATATGGTGTCGCTGGGAGAGTCATCGAGAAGTTAGCAAGTGTGGACAGCTGGGCTGATTTTGTCCAAGGGCGCATCTTACGGCCGCTTGAAATGCATGATACGACTGCTTTAGATATTGATGTCGACCACAAGGATATAGCAACTCCATACACAGCCAATTCAGATGGAAGCCTATTCAAGGAGCCATTCCCAGCACTATCGGGTACATCGATCAATGGCGGATCCGGAGGAATGAAGAGCACAGTTGCTGATATTTCTAAGTGGTGCGTTGCCATCACGGATGCCTTCAAGTTCGGAGATGCACAAGCTGATACTCAAAAACGTTGGGTACCCAGCAATCCTATCAAGGAGCTTCAGCTGATAACATCTGCGCATACCATTGTTGATTCGGAATTTCCCTCAGACGAGCACTACTGCCTCGGATGGTTTCGACAGACAACTCCAGCCAGATTCGGTCTCATTTCCCCTAATCGAAGCCTCCGATCCCCCGTGTTGGGAAAGGAGTCATGTCCCTTGACGGTATACTCGCATCAGGGCGATGTACCTGGCTATACATGCTCTCTTTACATCATTCCCGAAGCAACATTTGCGGTGTTCGCTCTTTCAAACGGGACTGGTTTGAGTGACTGTACTGATTGGGTTTGTCAGGATCTTGTCCAGGAACTCTTCGGCCTCATGCCTGCGTTCGACTTCTTGCAAGAGGCAAAGCTAGCCGCTGAAGATTACAAAACGAAGTTTGATAGAACGCTCTATCAACCTTATTTGGAGGCAAAGGGCAATAAATACCGACCGCCCACCGTCATAGATTTCGAAGGTCTATATATCCTACAAGGTTGCGACTTCAGAGTAGATATCTCTCAAATTGAATTAGGGAATAGGCTCGTGATGGTGGTCAACAAACGACCCAATCAACGTCATTCACTTCACCCTTTCCGCGTGGACCAGTGGTGTTTCATGCCAAACAACCTAGACGAATACTTGCAGCGAGGGTACGGTTTATTTGACCGGATGGATAATTTTGTGCTAATCTTTCACCGTAATGGTGGCGAAAAGATTAAGAGCTTCACTTAGCGGATCAGTAACGTTGAGACTCGTTGGTTAAAGAGACAATAGGTTACAGAGTTTTTGGTTTTACGATTGTATTCGAATGCCTGTGAACTTTGGGAATTGGTAAACAATAGGCTTTGGAATCTTAGAGAGTGTTTCGACACAATTCAAATTCAATTCCATGTGATTTCCATCGCTTGGGGATACTTTAGGTGCAGCTTATTCTTGGACTGCAATCAAAAGCTACTACCCTATCGCGTTGTTGCGTTGATGCTAATCTAGGTTTGGGAAAGTTGGTGGGGTGCACAGCTCGCTTGTGAACTACGTCGTCTATTCTAGGATCAATTTCGAGTCATTTAAGCGCATTGCAGAGTTCATAGCGAATGCCGTGACAACCAATATGTATCCCTTAGTAACGCCTCCGAATCTGTGGGCCCATAAAAAGAGGATTGTGCTTTGGGTGTGGTCAGAGGATTCTTCGTTGGGTCGTCAGATATCTCGAGCAGAATATCATATTGTATTGCCTCTCGTGATACCAAGGTATCGACAATCCTGGCTTCACCAATCGTACCGGTCTCAGTATTACCTTGTCGGTAATCAAGCATAGCCTGGGAAAGGGCATAACACTTTCTCGCTGAGGCTCGAAGTTCGAAAGGCTCAGATGGTCCAGTATCACGCCGTAGGGGGCCCCCGAATGAAGCATTGCCTTTGTCACAGAATCCTTGACGGAGGCTAACTCCTCACTAAATGGCATTTTAGGCGAGTAACTCGATATATGCAAGGGCAATGTGTTAGCAAGGAAGCCCATAGCTGACATTTCGTCTATGTTGGAGGCTCGATTCGTATCGGCGAGACCAATGCCTATATCGGTAGATTTAGAGGCACGCGCCAAAAGGACACGAAACGCAGCCAAATAAAACTGCATGGCTGTAGCTTTATAGAGACGACTACGCTCCCTCACCCGACGAGCAACCATTAAGCTTATGCGTGTACTGGCTGTATGTTGCTTCCAAGGAGGGCCGTATCGATTCTCAGGTTTCGCCTCAGGTAAGGGAAGAACAAGAAGGATGGATGGTATCTCTGCATCTAGAGATGTCCAATATGCTATGTCCGCTTACATTCGACCATTTTCCAGATCGACACGCTAGCGGGCAGCATAGCCGGCAAACTGTAAGCGAGGGCAGTTCAGAACCCGCATATAGCTGAGCGGACTCGGTGAATATGTTCTCAGTTGTTGATCCAACTCCAACCAGGCGATGGTAGTCGTAAACGAGTGGTGAGCTGTCCTTATCCCAACGGAACAGGGTAAACTTTGTAGTTTCACCCGCTCCCAGGTTATATTCTTCGCTCTCCAGTTTTTTATATGCTTCCAAGGCAGCCTCCTTATTGGCCACCTGCCTAAACCGCAAGTACGATCTTGCGAAGCTCATGATTTCCTGCACTGGCTCGCCATGAGCATTTTCTGCAACGAAAGCTGTGCGGAATATCTCATGGAGTTGGAGACAGGTATCCCATGCCCTGCTAAACCGCCTAACGTGTAAAGGTCAATTCAAAATATATGCCAATGGTGTTGTTAAAGAGAGTAGGCTTTTCAGAGTTTAGATGCTGATTTTTTCACGCGTACACCTGAGCAAAGGAGAGGGGTTCTCGACAAAGAACCACAGGCTCCTCTGTGCTTAGCAGTTCAGGAGTATCTGGGTCTAAATCGTCTTCCATATTTATGTTCTTGCCCAGGCCTGGAGCGGCTGTAGTTGCTCCTTCCTTCTGGTCGTCGTCTCCAGGATTAAGGTGGTTTGCGCTGGTCTCAATCAGAGGGGTTGCGCTCTGTGGCAATCGTCTAACTGCTTCTTCGGCAAGCGTGGTGACCGAAGCGCCTCCGAGAATCTTCAAAACTGGCGTGTCAACGAAAAGTTGCTTCGAGAACCTAGCAAATTGTAAGCGAAATGATTGACTTTGTTTAACCTTAATTTGGGATAGATGACAGTTACTTACCACGTTGTTACAGTGATAGCACCTGACGAATCCACACCTTGGTCAATCAATAGAATAGTTGTATCAAACTCCTCGTTCCCGACAATCTGTAGAGAACTGCGCAATTTGGTCGCGAGACCATTGACTATGATCTCGCGGACTTGTCCCAAATCTGTAGCTTGCAGTAGTTGATCTCGCGTGGAGCCATTTGATCCAGAGGCCCTACCTCCTGATTCCTATGGTCTCTGCTCAGACAACTTTATACCTCCAAAACGTGGATCATCCCAAACTTTGATACGTTCTTTGTTTGCAGGATCAGGATCTACGATACCTGTCGTGATCTCGAGGTCGACCACTTTGGTCACATCAAGATCTTTGTTTAGTCTACCAAACTGCCGCCCAGAGACCACAGATTCAGCAAATAGAGTATGGAGCTCTTGCTCGTCTGGTATTGATGAGTGGTGAAATCTGCTTCACGGCCGGCTTTGTGGATGAATCCAACGCCAAAAACGGCGCCGATGTTGATAGTAGATCCCATTAATCCTGCTGGTTGGCGCTTCTGTAGGAGGGCCTGGACATATGTATTCGCTGTTGTGTAGTTTGCCTAGCCTGGGTTACCAGTAGTGGATGCAACAGACGAGAACATGACAACGAAGTCAAGGGGCTCTGCAGGGTTAGAGAGCCGTTCGTGCAGAAAATTGGGGCCTACCTGCAGTCTGTTCGACATGCTTCACGTATGTACACAGCACATGCTTACGGCATATACGTAACTTGAAGGACGTCACTGCTGCTCCGCGCCCCTCACCTCTCCACGCCTACACTGCAATTGAGTCTGGTAACCTTCTCCCGAAAGAGTATGCGGGGACATGATGCGCCTTCTCAGGTGCCTCAAGGGCGACGGCGGCTTCGAGTTGACCTCTTTTCACGATGGCCTCGCTCCTCATTGCTGGTTGTGGGGAGGGCGCCGATCACGCCAGGCAATTGCATGGCGCTAGTAAGTGGGTGCAGCGTGTGTACGTTTCTCCTTGGCAAGGGTGTATGGGAATTCACGTAACAGGGTAATTTTCATATTTATTAGTGGAGATATGTCTTGGCGAATAGCCGAGAAAACAACAGGCGGGAGGTCCATTTTACACCAAAATCTGCCAACTTTGCAATACTATAGAGCCACCACTAAATAATTTCTAAGAATACTAATAAATATATATATATCTTAGATCTTAAACTTTTATATATAAACTATTTTTATTAGAGCTTTCTATAAAGTCTAATATTAATCTAAAGTTGAAATTTTAAAAATTAGCTAATGTTATATAAAAAATACTACTTTTTTAAAAAATATTAGCTAGATTTTACTTTTAACTTGCGCATCTTTATTATAAATAACTGTTTTAGAAAATAATAAACATAGGAATTATAGATCTATTTAATCTCTTTAATAATGTTTAATATTATAATAATATCTAAAGTAGTTATAAAGTTATAGTAATATGCAAATATATACTTTTTGGTGGGGTTCGGTGAGGGGAACGATCAGTGGTACAAAACGTTTGACGTAGTACAGTACAGTAGCAACTAATTGGGCGCTGAAATCTTGTCGCGATCCTTCGAATCTCTTAACACTAACAATAGATGAGCTGGCCGACCCGCTCCTCCGCGCCCATGGAACAAAGCATAAGTACCCTACATGCCAGTTACTTCTGGCCACCTTCATTTCTAAACTGCTATCAATTAATGGCAGAAATATATGACACAGATCAATTCGCTCAACTTTACTACAATTCAAGACAACCTACCGCAGATCACTTGCTCTTGGCTGCAAAACATCTGACAGAAATATGCCAGCACGCCACTATACCGCATGCATTTTTAGGAGGTTGGACTGTTCGGCTAAGGGGCGGCAACCGAGAAACACAAGATGTTGATATTGCTGTGTCAGCAACTATGGAGCAGTTCAAGCAGGTGGTATCGCAGATGCCTCGGTATGTCTCTATAGGCAATACAAGAATAGTCGTTGTGCCTCAAACTCAAGGAGAAGATTTTCTTTTTATGACGAATACTAAACATTGAACAGAATCTGTTTTCCCAAAACTCATGGCCCAGCAGCCGTGAATCTATTTGTTCATACCGGCAAGTCTTATGACCATGATTACAGAGATCTCCCAAACCTTGCTGTTCAAGTAGACGTAATTATGAGTGGTAGGCAATTCAACATCGTTCGAATAACCAAAGCTAATAATTTAGGCCAATTAAATAGTCCTTCGACTATTGACAACACTACATCAGAGATTTTCACAATATCGAATGGTTTCAATGCTAGAGTCGTTAACACTTACCATCTCTTGAAAGGGAAATTTCACGCATTTATGACGCGCGGACAAGCGAATACAAATGATTACCAGGATTTAGTTTTTCTTATAACCAAGTATGGAGCGCATGTGGCTCAGTACAATTGCGGTATTGACAAAGCGTACCGCCAGGTATTTCTTCAAAAATATGCAGAGATGAACGCAGGAAATGCAGGCTTTGTCCAGTGGATGAGACAGACACTTGGGTTGGAGGAAGAACAACAACCATCACAATTGGCAACAGCTTCTGGATGGGTTTGGGACAAAGAGCACACGCAATATAGGAGATTGGTTAACGGACAGTGGCAGTGGGCACCTACTTAGCAGAGACAAATACTTAGATTTGTATCATATCATTGCCCTGAAATGGCACAGTATAATAGCTGACTATAAAAGACGAGCTATGGGGTGAGCTTCAACTTTTACCGTCTAACATGACTCGCACTTTTCTTCCCATGGTTTGGATGAAGATCCTTTCAGCATAAACCGTGTCTTAAACAAGTTGATAGGTAACATGACTTGCGCTAAACGTTGTTTCTTTTCTTCTATCGTCTTCTTCCACAGCGACTTCTTTTCTACCTGAGCCGTTGGGAATGCGCTGCCAAGCAGTGAGGGTTCAAACTTTCCCTCACCTCCCATTAGCTCTATATTGCGCTGCTGCGCCCATTCAACGTCGGTGGTTCCATTCAGATCTAGGTGCGTTTCCCCCCACCGATAACTTAGATTCGCTCCATCAACAATGTCGCAGAGCGACACTAGGTCGTTCATGTCCAAATAGCTCTGTACCAGCTCTTTCAACGGTGCATACGGAACGCCGTTTGGGCTTCTGCACACTGCAATCCTGCCTACCGCTATTCGCACGTGCGTAGAGGGCACTAAGCAGAATTTATAGTCCACCATATTCCCCCGAAACCATGTATATGTGTGCGCAAGCGACAGAGGTTGAGGAATCTGCTTCTCATTCGTGCGGACATATTCGATTCGCTCTTGTAGTATTTTAGTAGCCTCATTTATTCTCTGGGATGGTATACAGATTTCCCATTTCTATTTAACAATTAGTTTCGATCTTTGTAATACTATCTGGGTTTCAAACATCTCGAACTCGCGGCACGCCGTAGAACATAAGTGCTGACACGCCAACAATGCAGCATGGTATCTGACTTTGTTCCAAAAGACATGTCACATCACGGATCTCAAAAGTTCCGTGTCCCCCGCAAGATGCCTGCCTGCTCATCTTTGTTATTCAACTAGTCACTTGTTCCAATCAAGCGCCGGGAAGAGTTCACACTAGGCGAAGCGCGGAGGACGTTCGAGGTATGAGTGTAAAGAGGACTTCTACAACAGTCAAGGTATACCGGGGATGATGGGTAAGGAGTACTGGTGGAGAAAATGCGTGGAGGAGAGGACGAGCGGTTATCTGGAGTGAGCCGAATTCAGAGCCGAATTCGCATCCGTTGTAGTAGCAAGGCGTAGGGTGTCTGTGCACCGCGTGCACATGTTCAGCCCGTGCACGCCGAACGCGAAACTCCGTCCCATCTACCCAAACTCCACACGCGATATCTCCACCAATATGAGTCGAATTGAAGCAGCGATTGAAGCAATTAACTCGCGAGATCACGGTGAACCTTTTTCGTATACAGAAACTGCTGCCAAATTTAATGTTGAGCGCACCACACTCAGCCGAAGGCACCGCGGCGTGACGAGCTCAATTCACGCTGGTACAATCAATCAACGCAAACTCAACCCACAACAAGAGTTAGAGCTACTCAAATATATCAAAAAACTCACTGAGAGAGGCCTTCCACCTACAAGAGAGATGATCAAAAATTAGGTTGCACAAATAGCTCACCAGCCCGTAAGCGATAGCTGGGTTACTCGCTTTATCCACCGAAATAAGAGCTTAGTTATATCAAAATGGACCTCCGGCATTGATCGCTCCCGCTACGCCGCTGATTCCTATATGAAATATAAGTCATATTTTGAGCAATTACACCAAAAAATAGAGGAGTATTATATTGAGCCTCGGCACACCTATAATATGGATGAGAAAGGCTTTATGATAGGCATAACTGGCAGGTCAAAACGTATATTCAGCCGCGGCGATTGGGAGAGAAAGAAGGTTAGAGAGGCTCTTCAAGATGGATCACGTGCGTGGATAACTATCCTAGCTTGCATCTGCGCTGATGGGACGTCTCTACCGCCCGGCATTATCTATGAGGCTGCCCAAGGAGCTATATGGTTAGCATGGGTGGATCAAATTGAAGCTGGAGAGCATCTTACTTACGTTAGCTCATCTCCGACTGGGTGGATAAATAATGATCTAGGGTTAGCATGGCTCGAGCAGGTTTTTGATCGTTATACGAAGAGTAAGGCGAGACGCTTATATCGATTACTTATTTTAGATGGGTATGGCTCCTATGTTACTCTAGCTTTTATTGATTATTGCGATTAAAATAGGATTCTACTGGCTATCTTTCCTCCATATTTAACTCATACTCTCCAGCCTCTCGATGTAGTGGTTTTTAAGCCTCTCTCATCTGCCTACTCTACCGAACTCACTCAACACCTCTACTGTACGTAGGGCCTTATTGTAGTCAATAAAGGCGACTTTTTTCTACTCTTCTGGCGAGCCTGGATAACTACGTTTAAAGCTCTACTTATATTAAAGGCCTTTGAAGCTACTAGTATATGGCTAAGAGATGCTGAGTATGTACTCAAAAAGTTCAATAACTCGCTAGTAAATAAGAGCTCGCGCTCTAGCTTACCATTATAACTTAATAATAGTAGTTGGAGACAGATGGATCGTTAACTCCAGCATGCAGTAACTGATACTACTTAGCCTGCAGCTCGAGCTGTACGCTCTCTACTCCACGGTCTCTAAGTCGAAAACGAGCTACTTAAGCATGAGAATGAGGGACTACAAGTAGCTCTCCGCGTTAAATAGAGACACCAGAAAAAGAGCAAACCTCTCAACCTCTAGCAGAGAGAGGAGTACTATGGTGGAGGCGTATTTTGGTCGCCGCGCAAGGTACGAGAAGCTCGGACTCGTGAGGCAGTAAAGCAGCGTGAACGAGAGCAAGAGAAACTCCAAAAAGCTGAGAGAAGGGAGCTACAGCGGGCTAATAAATGATATAAAAAGCAGATAGTAGAGGAGAAACGGGTAGAGAGAGCTGCTCTTAAATTGGTGAGGGAGAAGGAGAGAGCTACCAAGGCCGCCCAGCGCGCTGCTTAAAAAGCTGCTCTTAACACCAAAAATTCTATATAAGCTCCAACTATAGTGAAGAGAAAAGCTTCAGCTCTATCTACGCCAAAGAACAAGCGTCGCCGCCAAGTTGCTGACGCTGCAGCTGCTGAGGAGCCTCCAAGAGCTGCACCTCTAGCTCCAGCTCGAACTACTCGCTCGGGCCGTAACGTTAACCTCCTATTAAAATTCAGATAGTATAAATTACTCACAGTCCTTCAATTACTACTCTACTACAAAATCTCGTGATAATAACTATTATATGTGGCTCTATAGCCTCATTTTTGAGATCGCGAATTTGGCGTTCGGCGTGCACGGGCTGAACACGTGCACGCGGTGCACAGACACCCTAGCGTTTATTACATAAGCTTAAACCCAGTAGATTACAAGGTGTGGGTATTGTTTCGGTTTCTCTCTGATTGGATGCATTTTTGTAAGTACCGAGTCGCGCGTTCTATAGCTCGTGAGCGATGCTATTAAGTCTGTAGACTCAGATAAGGGTGCAGATGGGTTGCGACAGTGGTGTGACCTTGATGGTGGCCCTATGGCGCACAATGCTCGTTTTCGCCAAAATAAAGACCCCTCGAAAATCAGGCAGGGAGTCCTCTATGTGGGAAGGGTCATAGAGGTTCCATATTGGTTTTAGCACATGAATTACACGTGTTAGAAGAGAAATCAAAACGTGTACGGACTATCTATTGCTTTAAAGTCAAAGTACCTATAGTTTGTTCTGTTACAGCGGTTGTTCCGTTACTTGTGTGTACGTTAAAAACGAACAACAATATCACACATATTTGGATATATTATTCTACAGATAAAGCGCAATGCTTAAATGACGTTACATAACGTCGTCGATATGAGTTCGATGCCGATTTCAGAGTCGCGCGACACGCGTGACACGTTTGAAGAGGATATTGCCAGCAGCCATTAGGCGGAGGTTTTCTTCTTCTTTATGTCGAATAATACGAAGCACAATGTGTGTGTTTGGGATGGCGAAGCGCCTCGCAGCTGAAAGCGAGGAATTAGGCCCGGTTCTATTCGGGCTTGCCGCCGCCATCTCGCTGCTTTAAACTCTACCTTAGACTCCCTGCGACACATCAGCTCAGCCCCTTTACGTACTCTAGGTCCTCGCAACACTAAACGGGAACATGTTCCAAAAATCACTGAAATGGGACTAGAGTAGATAGCGGATCGGAAGGGATTTCTTGCTCTCAACGTATGTGAAAGGCGTAGGGTGTTGCGACAAGTCGATGCAGATTGAAAGATATCTTTGAGCCGAAGTTATTGAGTGTAAAGTAGATATAGGAGCGATGAAACAATCTATGGAGTGTAATAACGATATAATATGTAAAAATAATGAAAGACGAAAAACGAAAAACGACCATTATCGCTGTAGACAAGACTGCGGATAACCATATGACCTCAACCTCCCTGCACCTGTTCACCAGTCTAATTCATTTCTATCCGTTCCTTTCTCCCGACTCCAATCATAAATGCCTCCGCGCTCTTGAAATGCACCCTCGTCCCAATAAACACTCTCAAGTGCTTTCTGAACACCAACTTCCAGTATGGGTTCAGATGGTTTGCGCCCATCGCGGTCCAGGAACCGCATGTACTCGTCAAGTATGAGGTAGGACTTTGCCATAAGCCGGTTGGACTCTGGAACAATTGAAGACTGCTTATCGTGGCGCTGACAGAAGCTTTGGTACTCTTCATCTGTTATCAAGAACTTTCGGCCGTCGCGGAGGGTTTTGTCTGAGTCGTTTTCGCCTGCGACGATGAGGACTTGAAAGCATTTCCAGCGGAACGGCTGAAGAGCTTCGATGTGCTTGTTCATATCCTCCTCGTGATTGAGCTTACAAACTACCGTGTTGATCTTGAACTTGATACCGTATTGCTTGCACCAGGAACTAATCTTGTACAGTTGTGGTACTTGATCGCCAGAGCCGCGACCGATTTCGATATTCGTAGCTTCGTGGAAGGAGTCGCAGGACACGGCCAGGATGTCGATGTTTGCGCCGTGTTTCTGAAGGAAGCTCTCCTTGACTAAGCTACCATTGGTGACGATCGAAACTGATTCAAGATGCAAATCTTCCTTGCAGAAGTCGATCATTTCGCCTAGAAACTTGGTGTAAAGGAAAGGTTCTCCGCCGGCGAAATTGATTTTGCGCATTCCAGCTCGTTTGAGTAACAGTAGGCCCTGCTTAGCCTGAGCGATCGGTACCATATGCGAGGTACTGGCAGTGTGGAAACAAAATCCGCATGTTCTGTTGCAGCGACGAGTAAAGTGGTAGTTGACTGCCACCGGGCATATTCTTCGATAGTAAGATTGTAATCGATATAACCCTATGCTGAGAAGAATCAACAACAGACTTAGCAAGATTGGGTTCATTTTGTTGAAGAAATTTTCGAATGTGTGAGACAAGTTGAGTTGGACCAATCCTTTAGTTGAGTTAGACTGACCCTTTATAAGGCATTGAAGTGAAAGTACTGGCACGTGAAGTTACGTTAGCCCCACTTCAATACGTTGTCAACCTGTTTGTTTCAGCAAAAGCAAACGTCAAGAAAACATCCTCATACATGCCCCAGCTCTAGCGAAAACCCTCACGCACCTAGTTGCGATGACAAACTCTGCTGCAAGCTCCATTGTTTTCGTACTTGGTAAAGTCTTCTGATATTTCCGCGTGCGGCGCTGACTCAGTCAAGGTGCTCCCGGGTCTGGGAAAGGAACTCTTTGTAAAAAGTTGTCCGAGGAGTACAAGCTCAAGCACCTGTCCATTGGCGACGTTCTGAGACACATCGTAGCTTCTCGAGATGCTGGCAAAGAGATTATCAATAGCATGCAAGCCGGAGAGCTCGTGCTTGTAGAGGCGCTTGTTCCGATACTGCAGAGCCAAATTGAGGAGGCAAACCGGGCGGGGTTCCAGACGGTTCTTGTGGATGGTTTCCCAAGAAGACTGGATCAAGTTGCAGCTGTAGAGGCGATTGTGAGATAACTCCACTCCCGTCGCTTGGCGCAACTCACTCATATGCGACAGATTGGAAGTCCTGTGCTCGTCCTACACTTCGATTGTCCAGAACATCTAGCTCAGGAGCGTTTTCTCACGAGGAAGCTAGCCGGGAGAGAAACCGATGACGAGCAATTGTTCCAGAAGAGGTACAAGGAGTTTTCCGCGTCAAACCCGATCATAATTAAGCATTATCAAACTAGAGACCTGGTGCTGGGGGTAAGTTCGGTGGCATTTGCTCGTCACTTTTGTTCTAACTTTGAGACAGATCGATACGAGCGGTAAGACTGAGGTATCATATCAGAAGTTGATGAATGCCTTGAGGGATACAAAGAATTGGGAGCGGCTAGTTGGAACGTGAGGGTTTTAGCAAGGCCACTTTACATGTAATAGAAAGATCCCTTTGCATGACGTTTTGCCATGAATTTGAAGACTGCGCACAAATCAAAATGCCATCATGAGATCTGCCATTCGTTAATTCATTGATCCTAATTATGTACGGCTACAAAACTCGATGCCATGCTTGAACATGAAAGTATCCGCGCCTACTTGAGACACCTGTAAAAAAGCGACATTCATCGAGACAACTCTGCCTTCCCTTGTGCATCGAGAGATTGATCAGTCTCGCTTATTAATACCAGACCCATACACCCTCCATACATTTAGGTAGGTCGTCCTGCAGAGTTGCAGCAAGCATGGATTCTTTTGCATAATCACTGGCCGACGCTCACGCTATAAGATCCAAGCAATTATGGCAGATGAAGAATTGATTGGTCTTCCATAGTTCGAGATGTGATGTAGGGGGAGGTGAAGATGGAGGCGATTCTGATACTTGGTTAGTTGTGTCGAACGTGTTGGATACAAAGGCAATTTAGGGAGCCAACATATTTAGAATCTAGCCAGCCTCAAGTTGAACTTACGGTTAACTGGTATCGCCAGCCATAAAATGCGTAAGTGGCAATATTAGACGTAGCCAGCAAAAGATCGCTCTATTTTTCCTGGAGGGAAGCTTTGAGCTCAAAATAGGCCGTCAACTTGCCCTTCGGCATACCCGGAGAAAATGCCCACGCATATCGATCCATAAATTCAACAATTCTCTGATCCATTGCCCGCATTACTCTCAACTTGCAATTTTCAACAGATGCGCTTTCGATATCCGAGAAGGTCGTTGTTCGCTCCAACTCCACTTCACCAACCGTATGTCCAAAGTCCATGGTATCCAGCACAATCCGGAATTCATCGTCGGCCATCCAGGATTCCCGCGTGGTTGTGAAACCCGCTGTGCAATCCAGTCCGAAATTATCTTTCTCCATGCCATTGATGCCTGTAACTTCTCTTATGCACCGAGAGATTGAAAGAGGATCAGAAAGCTCCTCAAAACTTGAATTGGTAAAGTTCCCGGCCTTGCGAATCTTAGCCTCCCACCGTTCATTCCGTCTCCTCACCCAGATACCCGATGATGAGAGCAGATTCGACCGATCGTAATAAGTGTCAGAGATAGTTCGCTGGCCGAGCGCCCGGAGACTCCGAAAAGGAGGACTTCCTTTGTGTGTAGTCAACTCCTGCACCGCAAGAGAGTGAAATTTTCGCTCCACTTCGAGGACGAAGGAGGTCGATAAGAGGGATTTGGCGATATTGGGGTTCATTGTTTCTTTGGCGTAGTAATAATTGGTGTGTATATGGGCGACAGCTAAAGTCATGCGTTTGGGAGCTGGAAAGTGGTGGTGGGTAATGGTGCTGACTAATCACATTTGTTCCTCTTTCCAACAATGTCTGTGATTTGCTCTCCAGGGCCTGTCTAAAATTCACCTTGGAACCACTGAGGCAACGATTTCTCTTTTCCTCCTAGAAGGGTGATTGTAGCTCTCAACATGTGGCTACAAGCCGTGCGTGAGTACAAGCCCCAGGCAACAACGGATCGCAACCAAAGTAATTCACTCGATCTCTCTATTCATCTAACCACAAAAAAGATCAAATAACATAGACCTTGAGGTCAATTTCATTGTTTTTTATTCCACGGCGCGAGCTATTAGCAGACATAACCCATTATAAAGCCCTGTTCAAGGCGAAGAATGATGGCAATTATGTTGTTGAAAATTCACGATAAGGATCCTTTCGATAGAAACACTGCAAGTCTTTGTAAGTTCTACGCTACTTTTCCTGTCTATTTAATCGGCAAGTAGGCCGAAAAAACCAGAGCAGATGGATAAAGCACGATATAGACTGGCGATGATGAGCCCTTTTCACAAGATTCTCGTTTTCCCAAAACTTCTCATCCTCATACCTGAATCCCCCAAACTTTCCCAAAAAAAAGCGAAACAAAAAAACTCCAAACACAAGTCAACCTAATAGGTTTTCTTCATTCATACATCGTCCTCAGCTCAAAACTCCAAAGCCTTGGCCTTTTCCTCTTTCCCCTCCTTATCCACCCTCTCCTTCGGCCCCTTCCCCTTCCTCCAAACCCTCTCATCTCTCGGATCAAACCCTCCATTCCCCCACAACGCCCACTCGGGCGTATCCCCGCCCACATAATCCTCAGGCCTCCACCCGCCCCCCTCCCCACTACCCTGTACCTTCCCCTCGCACAGGTCAAAAAAGCGCTCAAAGTCAATCCGCGTGGCCCAGTTGCCCCTTGGCTTAAAGCGCGTTTCGTCGGCAAGGAGCACGCAGCACGAATGTGCGTGTTCGGCGCCGATGCCATAGGTGAGGCCGCGGGATGTGAGCTCGGCGACGAGGGCGAGGACGAAGGCGCTAATTTCGGAGTAGAAGGGGACGTTTTGCATTGTTAGGCCTGCGGTGCCGGCGGCGGAGGTGCCGCAGTATGTCACACCCTTAACTTCGACGAAGCCTGGGAGCGCGCGTTCAACGAGGTCTGCGTAGCCGCGGACTTCGTCGGCCATGTTGAAGCCTTTGACAAGCGTGAGGCGGAAGACGGTGCGCTGTTCGAAGCGGCGGGCGCGTAGGATGTCGAGGCATGTGCAGAAGCGTTCCCAGAAGTCGCGGTGGAGGGGGCGATCTATTTTGCGGAGGCTTTCTTTGTTGGAGGCGTCGATGCTGACGTACAGTTGGGTGACGGGGATGAGGGAGGCGAGTTGGGCGGGGTGTTGGGCGTTGCAGACGAGGAAGGTAGAGATGCGGTTGCGGTGCATGATGTCGAGGAGGGTGTTGATGTGGGGGTAGAAGATTGGTTCGCCGACGAGAGAGAGGGCGCAGTGCCGGATGCGCATGGCCTCGCTGAAGCGTTCGGCTCGGACGCCGGGGACGCCTTTCATCATTTTTATCTTTTTGTAGTGAGCTGCTGTTATGCCGTCAAAGATTAGTTCGGGAGCGTCGGTGATCCAGCGCCAGGTTGTTCCTACGGGGTTTGTGCCGTGGCGCCAGCAGAAGACACATTTGTTAGAGCAGGATAGAGATGGTGTTGCTTCCATGCAAAGATGGGAGGCTATGCCATAGAAGGAATATTTGTAGCAAGACCCGCGACCTCGAAGTGCAGATTTGGTCCAACGACAAATCTTTACGCCAGAGTGACTGCCGATGATAGAGTAGCCTTGTTTTGTCAGGGCAGCGTATGTGGGTGATGTAGTTGGGACCATTTCCTTGGGTGCTGCAGTAGACTTGATAAGCGGCTTCGATGACGACTTGTAGGTTGTAAAGTCAACAGGAATAGGGGTTGAGGAGGGAGTGTTGGTCATAGAGCCTAGATCCTCAATCTCATCAACACGAACAGCTTCGCTATTGGTATCCTCCAACTCTTCCTCGTCACTTTCGGCAGGATCGCCACTGCCGAGTACACCTTCGCCCAAACCTCGACCTTCTGCAATTTCCACCAATGCTTCTTGGACACCCAACCGCCACTCCTGTAACCGATCTGCAGTATCTTCTTTGATGTCTCCCATTCCTAGTGGGTAAGCTCTTTTTCTACCAGTCAACCTCGCCATCCATTTGTCGACTTCCCTAGCTTGACTGCAAAAACCCTCCTCTTCTGTTGGCCATCTTTCCCGGTCGCCAAATCCGAAGACCGAGTAGCCAAGCAAGGCCCTCAGCGGCGCTGTGTCTATTCTGAAATCATTGTGTGTTTCTTGGAGATTCTCGAGGAAATTGTCAAGCACAGTGTCGATGTTATAGGTTGGTAGGAGGAGGATGTAGAAGTGCTTAGTATCTGCTTCTCCTTTCGGTGGGGTGATGAAGTAATCATCAAACTCGATGTAAGATATATCGTGCAATTGGGGCTCAAGAAAGGAAGCCGGTGAATTGCACCCAGTCGTCCATTCTGTAAGGATTTTGGCAAATCCGGTAGCGTAACGCTCGGTTGTGCCGGATAGTGACTGAAAGAAGACTACCGGCTGGATCTTGTCTGTTGTATGATCGAAAGTAAGAGCTGGAATTGCCGTCTTTTTTGGAGCCTTTCTACCTTTTACTGTCCTCGGTCCCTTTCTTGGCTTTGCGATCATAGCTACCGCATCCGTATCATCCTCAGCATGATTATCCACGTTCAGCAACGATGAATGAAGCGTCGTGTTTTCGGGAAGCCATTCTGGTCGCAACTCGTATTTCTTCTTTTCAACCGGGGACTGGGTAACGGGCGACGTGGGCCGTTTTTCCCGGCGACTGCGTGCATGAATAGCCAGACGCACAGTGGCTACGAGAACGACTGCAGAAAAGAGGATTGCAATGCGATGGTCGTGCCAGATAAGGAGCAGTTCTAGCGGAAATTAGTAAATTAGCCAATCGTTAAAAATGGGACACTCACCAGCCGGTGGCTCCCCTAAACTGGCAAGTAAAGACATTATGGTGGCGTACAAGAAGGTGAACTGTTGCGCCTGGGAACTTTTGTGATTGCTCGCGTGGGGTTATGCGGGGTTCCATCATCATGTCTCTAATTGGTCAATAACTTGACATAAAAAAGCCAATTGACTTAGCATCTACTGCGCTCATAGAAGGCCAGTATGCAAGCACTTGCAGAGATTAAATGAAATCATAAGACGTCACAACATGAGCGCACACAAAATGGGATAACAGTCATTGTTGAACCATGCCCTCAGGCATACATTGCCAAGTCTGTGGCCTAGATTACACTGAGGTTAAGTATCGTTGACGTGAGCAGTTGGACGCGTCCAAGGTCTTGTATTGTTGGCATGTCATGCTCCTCCCTCCCCTCAATTCCTGGCTCAGCCAGCGCATTGGGCATCATCATCCTTGGAAAAGTTAAACGAGGCCAACTCGATAACTATGACAGCGAACTGAAGTAGTGTCTATTTTCAACGTCTTCTCTAGCAATGTGTGACGAGCGCAATAACGAGCTATCTAGAGGAAGTAATCTGGAGTTCTTCGTGACACCATAGGCTCTCCAGCTCGTGGGCAGGGGTCAAACTGAAGGCTGCAATTTTCGTTAGCGCTGCATCACATAGACCTGATAGGGGAGACTTACAAGGTATACTTCAAGTGCTCATCAATTTCCATGATGGCAGCTTGATTGCCGCAGCGGTAGCAGTAATTAGGCGCTATATTTATCAGTCAACGAAACATGAAATCAATTCAAGAATCTTCACCTGAGAATATGGTTACAACGTTGCGATCTTGCGACCAGTTATAGCCCTCCATGACAAGTTGATGGGCTCTTGCAACCAGCGTAAGACCATTGTTATGGTTGAACGCCTCGGAAATATCCTGGCCGAAAGTGTAACCTGCACCACGAGGTGATATTCCCCAGCCACACCTGTCATCTGGGTCGGACCATAGCAAGTCACACATGGGTCCCTCGTGTGGTACCTCTTGTATGCGGTCGAGCGCCCTAATGTTATCAAGAGTGTCGATACTGGGCGACAGGCCGCCATGCAAGCAGAAAATCTGGTTATCGATCAAAGCAGTGAGTGGCAGGTAGTCAAACAGATCTGTGAAATATTTCCAGACATTGGCATTGCCGTATTTGCGAAGACACTCGTCATAGAAACCGTAGACTTGGGTGATTTGGCGGGACTCGTGATTTCCGCGGAGAATGGTAATGCGCTGTGGGTAGCGAATCTTAAGTGCGACAAGGAGCGTCACGGTCTCTACGGAGAAGTAGCCTCGGTCGACATAGTCGCCTATGGTAGGTTAGTGGGCGATGGGCACAGGGGAAGCGGTAGGTGTGTACCCATGAAGAGGTAATTTGTGTCTGGGTTTGGGCCGCCAATTTTGAATAGTTCCATGAGATCATGGAACTGTCCATGTATATCTCCACAGACTGTAACTGGGCATTTCTAGGCGCGTGTAAGTAGACATAGGATAGATGACCTAGATGCACATACCACTGGCTGTACGTTTGATTCGTCCTGCAAGACCTCACGGGCCTGTGGTAGTGTTGCATTAGTTTATCGTACGTATCAAGCAAAGCGGCTGAAAGCGATTGTCGCATACCTTTTCGCACAGCCTCTGCACGTCGCTTTCAGCCAGCTGCTTGCAACTCATCAGACTTTCAATCCAGCCGTCCAGGGTAGGAATTGTGGCCGGCTCCGAAGCAGGTGCCGAGGACAACTGCATGGGCTCGGGCATCTTCACATCCTCCATGTTGGTATCCATGGTTGTGGGGTGGTGACGGGTGGTGGGGCGATCGCTTGTTGTGATGCAGAGCTGTCGAGGGGTTCTTGCCCTTCCAACTTTCGACAGATGACGTGCGAAGGGCGAGTAAGGGCAGAAACGGGTGAAAGACGAATATACAAGGAGAGTGGGAAAGTGTAGTTGATTTACTGTGTAGTGACGTTCAGATGGGTATTAGAAGCGGCAGCAGGGTTCAGTACAAGAATGTATGGTGAATACCTAGCACGACAGCCCCATTCAACGCACTAGCCTTGGCTGGTGCCAAGCCCTACTTAGCCCGGAGAAAGGTGTCTCCGATGCATCACGTGAATGATGCAGAACGTGAGTTGGCTAAGGACTGATAAGAACTGATAAGAAAGAAAAACAAGGCTGGCCCATCCGCTGGTACGGCTGGCAGGCAAGGCTGTCGCGCTATGACCAGGGGTTCACCTTGGCAACGCGAATAGCAACTGACCTCGCGTCAAAGTGTTCCTTTCCTTCTCCACCCCATCCCCCACCACCTACTTGTTCGATCAGTTTGCGCAAGTCAACCGCGCTGCATTGCACCGCACTGCACCGCATCCAGCAACTTCCGAAATGTCTTTCAAGCGCGACCACGGGCTTGCCTTCCCACACCGCGCCCCAACTGTTCGCCCCAACTTATTCGACACTTCCCAGCCCCAGGTTTGTTCACAACGCGCTGTATCTGTGGCCTCGAATTGACACAACAACAATAGCAGCAGGAGCAGTCAGCTATCGCCCCTTCTCCAAGCTCATTATTTGTCCCAGGACAATGGCCGTCTGAGCTCAATTCCGAATCTGGGCCCTTAGTAGCTGATGAGAGCGCATCGACTGGCGCAGTCGCTTCCAGCACTGGCTCCCTCTTCCACACCGTCGGCAAATGGGCTGCTACTGTTGCCATCCCAAACCTCTTCGCCTTGCCTGCACAAATTGCGCTACGCTTCTGTCGACGCCAGAAGCTCTTAGTTCAGCCCATCGTCCGCGAAGATGGTGCGCGCAAGAAGCGCATCATTGACGCTGGCGTTGTAGCTGAGCCAGGCACACCCACACCCACACCAAGAGCACAGTCGCGCGCAACCCTGTTGCGTCGCATTCCCAATAGGCGCGTCGTGCCCACCACCACGACACAACCAGAAACTCACCAGCCGCCAGATTTCTGGTTTCCAGGCTCCTCAAACGGACCCCGGGGGCCGACAACCGTCGCCGGTAACACGGCGAATAGCGACAGCGATATAGACGACGGTCTGGATGACTCGTGGTCCGACCTGTTGGCGAGCAGCACACCACCGCGAGGCCCCGTGCCCGACTGGGCCGCGCGAGGTCGAAAGAGCTCCACCGAGCACCAGCGATTCTCTCCCAACACACATCGCTTGATCATCGCTAGCGCACCAGTAACGCCTATGCGCAGGTCGTTAGTCAAGAGACAGCTCGGGGTCTTCGGCGTCTCTGCTTCCCCAACTTCACCTGCAAAGCTTCACACCGTTCCTTCGCCTAAATCTCGGGCTCGGGAGCCAAGTGAATTGCAGAAACAGAGTATCCAAGCCTCTGTTCTAAAGATAAATGCTGCTGCCGTTGCGGATAACGCGCAGCAAGCTAGCGAGCAACACAAAGCCCAGACCGAGGCTCGGCGAAACAGTAACCCCGACATTGCGGCTGTTGTTGAACAGATCAACGACATTTTTGCCGAGACTGTTGACGTCGACCTATCTACACTCCCTGATGCCCCAGAATATGATGAAGAAGTCATTGCCCACTTTTCACCACGCCGACACACCCCAAAGAGGAAGTCAGTAACATGGTCAGACCACGCCACCGCAAAGGCTTTCTACTGCGATGAGATTGTCGCCGAGATGCTAGATACCACACTTGAGTCCGTCGTCTTCAGCCCTATGAGGCCTATATATGAAGATGCATATGATGATACTTCCGAAGATGACGCCCAGGAGGCTTCCGAATCATCGCCATCGGCTAACAACAGCCCCACCTATTCTCCAAACCAACTCCCAACTGTGTCAGTCGGCTTCACTGGCGTCCCAGAAAACACCTGGGAGGACTCAGAAGATTCCCTAAATGATTTCCAGATCTCACTTCATGAGTCTCAGATCTCCTACGAACTTCTCTCGGATCTTCAGGAAGACCTACAGAAGAAGCTTGCCCTTGAGCCTACCCCGCCCCCACCTGCGGTTATCAAAGCTCTCGTCACGCCTTTGTCCTCAGAAGAGAAGGACAGGCTCGATGCCGCTGCCGCAAAGACTGAATACGGCAGGATCCCCACTGCAGAAGTGGTTGGTCAAAAGCTTAGCGCGCACGATTTCGGCACTCTCCTGCCTGATCAGTTCTGTGGTGATAGGAGGGCTTGGCTCAACGATAACATCGTGAATGAGTACATGTCCATCCTAGTTGGACAAATGAAGAAAGAAGCCGGCTTTGAGCATAAGCGTGGTGGACCAGCACCCTCGGTGCACGCCTTCTCCTCCTTTTGGTACACTACTATCAAGTCTCGGCCCAAAGGCGTAGAGCGCTGGGCTGCTCGATTCCAGCTCGCTGGTCAGCAATATCTTGATGCCGAACTTATACTCTACCCAATCTGCGATGGTGGACACTGGCGCCTACTTGTGGTCAAGCCCAAGGATCGCACTATCGAGTACCTCGACTCTCTCGGCGGCCCTGGAGGAAAGTACATTAACACAGTCAAGGAGTACCTAGCCAAAGAACTAGGGGTTCTCTACATCGAGAGCGAATGGATTGTCGTTGAGAAGCAGCGATCCACCAGACAGGTCAACGGCAGCGACTGTGGCATTTTCACTGTCCTGAATGCATTGGCGCTACTTCGAGGTGAACAGATGAATAGGGTTCTGGCTTGCGATGGTATGCAAGATGCTAGAGAGCGCGTCGCCATTACCTTGATGAACGGATCACCGACGACTGAATTGGAATGAACTTCGGTCCCTTCTTGTTCCTATTTGAGTCAACTCGGACTCTACCCTTGGTCAGCAGACCTGTAAACGTACGACCGGCAGCCACTTTGTTATTTGTGGTCTGGGCTGAAACATTTGTCTTCTTGTTTGCATTATTGGTTTCGATACCATCTTTCCGGCGAACCTGTAAACGTGCCACTCTTCTTGTGTGGTCCGGTCCGGACTTTTGCTCTTATTTTTTGTATCATTGGATTGGACTTTGGCATTTTCCTGGCGCTCGTTGGCCTGTAAAGGAACCACTCTTTTATGTGGTCTGGTCTGGATGGGCATTTGGCTTTTCTTACCTTTCTTGTTTTTTACTTTGGTGTTCGCTCGCTGTGCGAGGCTCACGATTTATGACCTGCGATACCCAATGATGACCTGTACAAAATGCATTCTATAGAGCATAGTTTAGCCCAGCATAGCATAGCGAAATAAGCAAACATTCGCAGTTTAATTAATACAATACACTATTAGCCACTATTGTCCTTCTCTCTTTCTATTAAATAATGTGATGACAGTATAACAAGACAGTACATGATGTATCAACCTGAAATCATTTAATTGCTATTATCCTTTTATTCAGAGATACCTCTACTCAGCAATCTTAACCACCACCTTCCCAAAATGCTTCTGCTCCCAAACATACTGATACGCCTCCCTCACCTCCTCCAATCCAAACACCCTCCCATCCACAACAGGATGCAAATCATTCCCCTCAATCGCCGCACACATCTCCTCCATCTGCTCCCGCGACCCAACCAACACCCCCCTCACCGTACATATATTATTCAAGCACTCCAAAAACCCAGGCTGGTTCTTGTCCCCGCCCCCAATAAACCCAATGATCGTAATCACCCCGTCGATGCACACCGCCTTGAGCGACTGCGCGATCGTGCTGGGGCCCCCGACTTCGAGCACGTGCTGCACGCCCAGGCCGCCGGGTGTGAGGCGCGCGACGGCCTCGCCCCAGCTCGGCGTCGTTTTGTAATTGATGATGTGGTCTGCGCCTAGCTTTTTCAACGTCGCGGCTTTCTCGTCGGAGGACGTGGTAGCGATGACGCGCGCGCCGGCCGCTTTTGCGAACTGGAGCGCGAATATTGATACGCCGCCTGTGCCCTGTATGAGGACTGTTTGGCCCGGCTTGAGGGCGCGCGAGGAGAGGCCGTAGAGGGCGTTCCAGGCGGTTAGGGCGGCGCAGGAGAGGGTGGAGGCTTCGGTGAAGGAGAGGTTGGTGGGCATGGGGACGAGGCCTGATTCGGCGAAGACGGCGTGGGCACGCAGGGTGCCGTCTAGGACGCCGCCGAGGCCGGTTAAGATGGATTGAGGGGTGAGGGAGCCGGAGATGTGGGCTTGGTTGAAGAGGGTGACTACTTTGTCTAGGGGGGAAGTGTTAGAGGGGTGAAAACATATATGGCTAGGGAATATGGTACCTCCTGGCTTGAAGCGTGTTACTCTTTTGCCGACTGATTCGACGGTGCCGGCGCCGTCTGAGCCGGGGACGACGAGGTCTTTGACTGGGAATGGGTATTTGCCTTTGGGGATGGCTAGGTCGCGGTAGTTGAGTGAAGCAGCGTGGACTATGAAGTGGTCAGTAATTGGAAGTTGATAAGATTGGAAGAGAGGCATACTCTTGACGAGAACATCTACATCACCTATCTCCGGGATAGGTGCATTCTCGTTGAATTTCAAGGCATCGAATCCAGCCTTGCCTTCTACCGTCCACTGCTTGGTTGTTGTTGGTGCCATGATGTGTGGTGTAGTGTACTGAACTCTGGATTTTCCAACTGGAAAGTAAAAGTTGGGCAAAGCCATGACATCTTAATACGTCGACATTAGGCCCTTCTTGAAGAATAATTTCTAAGCAATGCGGGGATACATTTGACAATAGTCAGGCAGTGACGCAACAAAACATGGGTTTTTTGATCAGTCGAATCGATCCAACGTCACAATTACTAAACTAGCTCTTTCATAACGGCAGTTATCCATGTAGGTACTTTACTTGTACCGAATAATCACCAAAAAAAGGCCGGTCAAATCATGATGCTCGGGTGGCTTGGTGTTGCTTGATAGTCGTTAGATTAAGGTACCTGGATTGGTCAGCAGCTTGTGACACAGATATACTGGGCAGATAATCACCTTCACCCCAACCTGATTGCTTTAGTTATCACTATGCTTCCATCATTGCGCATTGCTTCTTGAACTGTTGATGGATCTTTTTTTTTTCATTTTCACTCACCCACCAAACCTTCTGATCACTCCTCATCAACCTTTGTAGCGCTAGAGTTTGGCCTCGCGTAACTAGCCAGTAAGATAGTATACATGGTGTTGGCCGATCAAACCCTATTGGCTAAGTGCTGGGGTTATAGCTCCCCTATTGTGGCAGGGTTACAGACCCAATAGGATTTAATCAGCATAAATAATGCACACTTTCTTACTGGCTAGTTACACGAGGCCAAACTCCAGCAGACGAAAGGACAGTACTAATAGCACGTGATATACGCAAGGACCTATCAGAATAAGTACCTATCACTGCGTTGCTTCGATCGTAGTGCTTATATATGCGGCACAAGGTAGTGCATTGCAAGGCTGACCCTATCCGGAACAACGAGCTTCTCGCCTGGGCAAAGATCAGCCAGCCACATGTCCGTGTCGCATGTGGCAGCATGCAATTCTCCTGAACCCGATAGACCGATAGAGAGCTCTTATCGCGGGGTCCAATAATTGGCCGTTTTCTACTTTTAGTACATACAACACACCCAAGGCTAATGGCCGCCAATGTCTCATCAACCCCTTCAACTTGTCACTATCAAAACGTGTCCAGTGAGCAGTTTGTCCAGCTTGCCCAGCTTGCCCAGCTCGTCCAGCCTGTCCAGCTTGTACTGCACCTACAGGCCCATAACGGACCTCCCCACCAGTCATGAAGCCCAATTCGGCAACTAAGCGAGCTCAGCCGCCAGCCACAGGGTACAGCGTGGTGCTTGGTGCGTCCTAGCTCCAGGCTGGCTGAGGTCTCGCCCGCATGCTGCACCAGCTTCGCGAAAGGATCGGGAGCGGACGCCAACAATGCTGCAACCACGCGTACCGCCCTTGGGGAGGTTCTTTCAGTTCCAAACACAGCTTCATACATCAATATCGTCCTGCATTGAGGATCCTTATTTCTTACGGTTGGCGTCGAGTGCGTGCACTTATCCGTCTGAAGTAGCACAGAACGCTTTACTATTACATCCGTCAATGGTAGTCGTGCCATAAATTATTCAGAGGCCAATTTCTGTCTACGCAATGTCTTCTCGAGGCCCACAATCCGCCTACTCCTCGCATCCAACGTCGCCGACCGCGGCCCCTGCTCGGTACGATCCATTTGCATCAGACGCCGACCCAGTCGAGCTGTACGATATCCCGCGACAGTCTTTGAACCACCACAATACGGGCGGCACGGATGGCACATCTCCCCTTCAGTCTCCCGATCCTGATGATATTGCACGTGGACGGGGTAGCTTGCGTCCAGACTCATACTTTGGCTTATCCTATAACAGTGGCGGGCAGTATGCACCACTTCCGGGCCAAAATGAGAGTCCTGGGCGACCGTCGTTACGAGCCGGGAGAGAGTCCATGTATACATTGAATTCGCTTTACCAGACTAAGCAGATCGACGCAGATACACAAGCTTTGGTTGATCGACGAGCGGGAGAAATTGCACAATGGCATATACATTGGACGACCCCCGCTATTATTGCGGTCCTCTTCTTAGCTGGCGTAGGTGCTGCAGTGGGACATCATTTCTTCTATCTCAGCCTACATGGGGCGCCGGCACACAATCAGTTAGGCATGATTCGATGGGGCACAGGCTTAGCATTCTTCGTCAAGAGTACGCTTGTGGGAACAGCCATCATTTGCAATCGACAACGTATATGGCGAACTTTTCGTCGCAAAGCCATGACGATAGAAGGAATTGATGGGCTCTTCTCTGCACCTGAAGACCCGACCCAATTCTTCATTAACATGGAGATGTGGAAGAATGGAAAACTTGCTACCTTCATGGCACTCTGTTCATGGTGAGTTCGCAATGAGTATATTGGGAAACCTACTTACGAAAATAAAGGTTGATCCCACTCGCTTCTATCGCAGCCCCAGCTTCGCTTACAGTTCAATTAACCAACTTCGAAGTCAACCAGACATGTGCTAACGTGGGAACCCTCAACTTTGCACGTGAGTCGACCTTCAACTTCCGTAAACTTGACCCACATGAGGATCGCCGTGCTTCAGCGTCATATTACAACACGACGGATTTAGAGGGCACCAAAGAAGGTTACTTTGACTATTATGATCAGCCCTCAAAGAATGTTAGACGCTTGGCAATCAGTGCAGCATATCTGAGGAGACCTCAGACACGTGAGCGGGCCGCCGTTACTTTCTGCGGTCCCGGATGGAATTGCACCTACTCAATCAACTTCGAAGGCCCGGGGTACAAGTGCGAGGATGTCACCACTGCTCCCCCACCGGACGCACCGATAGATTTAAAACTCATGGCCCCCCAAGGGAATTTCACATACCTTGCTGAGGTTGATCAAAACGAATACAAGTCGCCCCAAATCGACACAGTTGGTGGTGTCCCAAGACAGCCCCCACCTTATCCAGCTTCATTGGGTGTTTTTGAGAGCGAGCCTATTCTATGGATCGCCTTCGCCAACAAAACGAACGTGTCCTATGAAGCAAGTTCACCCTATGCGACAAAGTGGAAAGTCGTTCACGAACCGAAAATGTTCAAATGCGTTATGTACCATACTAATTACACTTTTGAAATGAGCTATCGTCCTATACAGACTGCAGTTCTCAAGCAAAGGGACTTCCTCCGCCCCGTCATAGATACTACATTGAAACCAAACCTGGGCAATCGAAGCCACTGGATAGCATCGCCACAAACGAACTTCATCCGCCCATCGATAGATCCCAAGATCTACAAACTCACAGCTGCATACCACTCCATGGGCTCTCTACTACGCAACTTCCTCCGCGGATCCGTCGAAAAAACAACTAACACCTTCACCGTGACCAGATCTGACATATCCGAGACTCGCCTCATGGACGCCAGAAACTCCCACCCATCCCAACCCTCATGACCGACGTCCAAAACCTCTTCGAAGAAATGCTCATCAGCCTCATCAGCGAGCCAACGCTCGTCGTCGCCGACAGCCAAGACGTCCCTTGCATCAAAACCATGTCCCGCAACACATTCAGGTACTGGAAGCGCTACCTTTGGATCGGCTACACGGCCGTCATCAGCCTAACATTCTGCTTCGTGCTCATCGGCGCATATTCGATTCACCAAAATGGCGTAGCATCCGATGTCCTCTTTTCGCGCATCATGGTCACCACGCGCAATCCCACGCTCGATCATCTTAGCGTTGGCGCCTGTCTGGGAGGCGACCCGTTCCCCAAAGAACTTACGGAGACGAAGTTACGGTTTGGCGTCTTGTTAGAGGATAATCCGCGCGAGGGCCCGTTGGGGACCGTGGAGCATTGTTGCTTTGGGACGGTGGGCGAGACGAAGGAGGTTGTTAAGGGGGGGACGTATGCGGGGCTTGCGAGGTATCGGGGTAGGGGACCTTGGGTGGAGGAGAGGGGGAGTGGTGCTGAGAAGGAAGCGTTGCTGGGGGAGAGTGAGGGGTTGTGATGGGAGGCTGGGTAGATTGTGCTTTTATTATTTGGTTTGGAATGGCTGGTGTGATTGTTTTGTACATATTTACGTTTTTAATGAGATACCCTTTCGCGTAAATATTACTATTGCTAAGTATTATCGCGATGTGTATATTATGCGTGTTCGCTGAATTGAACATGGAGGATAAGGCTATGCCGTGTACGCAAGTTTCAGCGCCTGTTTAATATATGCACTACGCCTACCCCAACAGCTTATTGGCACCTGTGGCTGTGTAAAAAATAAGCTTCTCTTGATCCCGCAGTCTTGTTCATGCCACCGTTCAACTAGCTTACCTCTCGCTGAGTGAGTGCTGATCTACAGCCTTGCTGAGTTGCCTTGCGTTGAAGGCTGATAATGCATGTTTGCCTTACTCCGCCTCCTATTGGGCTGTGACGAAATTCCCCTCCCCACCTCCAGGCTGCCAGGCTGAATCTCAATAACTGCGGAGCTTCGACAACGCATATTTACCAAATTCCACAGCTGACCTATTGGAAGATCCGATAGGTGCGCCAAAATATGAATCGATTATTATAACTTGACATAGCCTCCGTCACTAAGAAGGTGGTCTGCGCATAGGTATACCCTCCGCCTTGGTCAGGCGCCTGTACGCAGCTGTTCCGTAACCCTAAAGCCAACAGTCGTGTTTCTGTAAGTCAATACCTACAATTAGTGGGTTTATTGTATCCAGATGGATCCTCTTTCAGTGACCGCTAGTATTCTCACGTTAGTATCTGCCATTGGCGCGGTGCTCAAAACGCTGGAAGATGTTCGACAGCGGATCGTTTCCAGCGGGGAATTTCTTATGCTTATGAACTCGGTCAGTTCCCCGCTATCCTATATATCTTGTACAAGATTGACAATAAACAAAGGTGACAGATGTGCAGGCAACCCTAGGCATAATTCAGGATTGTGTAGACACTCTGAAAGATAGTAAAGCTCCAGCCGCGCAACAGAGCTACCGAGATCTTCCTTATGCCATTGATAAGGTTCAGACATCCGTTAACCGACTTACTGATTTCATATGGACCAAACTGTTGAGAAAGGGGGCGGGCGTGTCTCGTCTGCCGCTCAGTACAAGTAAGAGAAAAAGACTTTTGGAGCTCCGCGTGTCGATTTCTGAAGCCCATCAACATCTGCAGTTGATACTTCTTTCCGCTAACCTGTTAGTATTTCTTGTCTTTTCACATAATTCGCTATTGACATGACCTTTTAGACGTCAAGCCCCTGCGTTGTTTTCAGTCATCGAAGAAACGGCAATTGTACAAAACAATCATCACACGCAGACTTCAGCAACACTGGAACAAATAGTCACACAGCTTACTGATCTGAAAGAAGGTAAATCGGGGGGTAACTCAGCTAAAGGCAGCAATATATCCTCTGTGGCAACAATTGACTGTGCTGTATCCCCGAAGGAACCGAGCTCGATCAACGCTTCGCCAGCGTCCCATCAGATCCGTATCACAACTTCAACTCCGCTAAAGCAATGCGATGTAGGTTGTAACTGCCAATGTCATACTAGGTCACAGTATCAAACGCCTCGATGGTTATCAGCAGTTGTAGGGACGCTATTCTACTCTTCCACAAATACTCCAACTTTGGACATACGGCCATGTAATAGGACCAAATGTGTTCGGTCCCAACCTAGATCATCATCGCACCTAACCTATTACTTCCCTATTTGGATGATGCGAAGAGTTCTCGTATACTCCACGTGGAGTAATCTCGATGGCGTCAATTCATCCTGGATGGTCAGAATGCCGACGGTAATCTCGTTCGAACATCCCTGCTGGAGCTTGATTCAACATGGAAATACAGATGAGATAATGCAATTTCTCCATAGTAGAGAGATATCACCTTATGATATCGATTCCAATGGATGCTCTATGCTTCATGTATGTTTCAAATCAAAATCAAGACTTATGGAATTTTGCCTGCAATCAGGGCTGATCGATCACAGTGGGCTCTGAATCTCGAAAAGCTTGATATCTGCTCCTTATTGGTGATGGCTGGGGCAGACTGGCATTTCGAAGACAATACTGGAAGGTCGGTTCATCCTGACGAAATTTTAGAATCAAAATTTGTAACTTGACTAAAATTTGTTTTTTTTAGCTCCCCTATAGATCTTGCATGGACTTGCGTACTGTCCATTAAGACTACCGGTGCTCACAGGACTGCTCTAAGGGGTCTTATTGGCTCAGAAGATTCGGTTGATTTGGATTTGAGCCCGATAAATCGAATCGTATTAGATTTATCAAGTGCTGACATTCAAAAGCAATTAGACCTGAAACCTTCAAGAGTCAACGAGTGCGACTGGATGGGTAGATCACCTCTGATATGGGCAGCTTCTCAAGGCAACCATGTTACTTCCCAACTCTTGCTTTCTCATGATGCTAACGTAGGACTGAGGGACAATCTAGGCAGAACAGCGCTTCATTATGCCTGCCACGCTGGCTCTTCTGCATGTGTCAATCTCCTCCTCAACGTAGGGGCTGACCCCCAAGTCTCTAACATCTGGGGCATGACCGCGCTCCATTATGCCTGCAAGGCTGGCTCTCCAGAATGTGTTAATCTCCTCCTCAAAGCAGGAGCTGACCCCAATTTCTCGGACGCTTATGGCTGTACTGCTCTCCATCGCGCGATACAATCAAGCTCACCGCAATATGGCCTAGAAGAAATTATCGCGGCCTTGAAATATTACCATGCGAATATCGACGCTCGAGACGAATATGGCGATTCTCCACTACATATAGCCGCTTACTTTGGTAACCGTGCTGGAATCAGAGCTCTCTGCAAGTTTGGTGCTCGCATGAACGTAGTCAACTACTACGAGAATACTCCTATATGCCAAGCTATTTATAATTGTAACTACAAAGCCATAAAATTGCTTTGTGAGTTTGGCGCCTCTCTATGCTGGACATCATCGATAGGCAATTATGACAGCGTCTTTGACGTATTGGCTCGCCATGGTACCGTAGAAGCCATGAAAATTTTTGCCGACTTCGACTTTTTCCCGATAGACTATAATCTAGATGAGATGAGATTTGTTTTTACTGTGCATCGCGATGATCGACACATTCACGGCCGTCGGTTCCCTATGGAAGAAGAGCGCGCTGCCTTCGAAAACCTACTTGCTGAGAAAGGAAATAAAGTTAGACACGTTTTAGACACTTCGACTAAACTGGAGACCACTTTGCCAGGAAGAGATACGCAAGCGGGGAATGACGAGGAAGAGGTTGACAACTTTGAGGATGCTTTAGAAAACCTTGATTGTTTACTTGAGAACGAAGTTTAAGGGTCGCCTGTAAATTCCACTAGTACATTTATATCATATCTATGAACCTAGAACTATGGAAATTGGAATTCTAACTGGATGAATTACACCGCTCATAAATTGTATTTGTGATCATTCTCGGAATTATCGTTCGAAGGGCACAGGTATTCCCAGTAATTTCAATCATTTAGTACTCTGCTAGGAAGGAGTAGTGAACTGGTTTAGGTTATAGGAATATGAAATTACGAATATCAGCAGGTGTACGTTGAGAGTTAATTTCATCAAGAAAATTAATGCATGGCCATACTTGATGTGGTCGTCCGCATTTTTGAAGGGACCAATCATCCTTAAATTGACATGTATCGCTGAGAGCTGCTCAAAACCTCCTGCAAGTCTTTCATCTATTTATGCCTCCCGCCCCTAAAATCATGGGGCACCGCTATACAGCTGTTGACCATTCTTTTTAAAACTAGTAATGACATTCTGGCCGTTGCGGCTTGTGGCCCAATTCGCAAATTGGTAAGCGAGCGTTGCATTGTTGGCTCTTTTACCCACAAGAAGATGCGCTGGGTTCAATAGAGGATCGTCCTCATTATCAGTAGCCGCTTTGTAAATATTTATGCCATTTGTCAAATTACCCTGTAGCGATAAGTAGGTTCCACGGTCGGTCAGAGTGTACTCTTTTAGTAGAATAGCCGTGGTCAAAGCCTGAACAGGAAACGCGATGAATTGGTGGTACCAGGTGGAGTATGGTAATGCCCACGGAACCTTAAACGATTAGAGCAGATTCCTTCGTAGTAAAATATGACACTTACCTGGCCAATCCCTAGCCATAACTGAGATTCTTTGAGATTGGTGGCGGATTTGTCGTATCGACTCAAAAATCGAGTAGGAACTGGGGTCGTAGCGTTGTTGCGATCTGCAGACTGGAACAGATATGCGAAAATCGTTGTCACGTCCATCGTATCGTTAATGTTGGCAGGGTTCTCTGGTGGCCCTGTGATGATGAAGTGATCGCGGAAAAGGTAGTATGTTTTCGTATCGATGATGCCCTGGTCCCCAGCGACCTTTTCGGCAGCAGGAACGTAGGAGATTCCTAGATCTGCCTCGCCGCTTTGAAGATTCTTGATCGTGAACGTTGTATCGCTCAGAACCTGTTAGGCTGCAGTCAGAATGATTTCCAAAACAACGGCAAATGATACTATATCAAGCCAAGTTCCTATATGTTGAGTTATAGCGGAACACGCACGCCATTAGCACTTCGACCACCACCCAAAAACTGTGTGCAGATAGAATTTGTCGCATGGACCCCGGCATACATACCCATCCAATACTGAACGGTTTTGAGCCATTCTTTACGCTTTCTTGAATAAACGCATCGGCAAGAACTACGACTCGTGTTACACAAGAGAAACAATTATTAAGATAGGGAAATTCATACCTTTAACCAGACCGCTTTGCCCAGCCCCTCCAGTTGCGATCCGTAAAAGGATTGGCGTGTTGGTTGAGTTGAAGCCGCCATTATAAGATTCAGTTGGGTCAACAATAGCCTGAATTCCGCTAGTTATAGCGGATATAGCGAACAAAGACCTAGTGATGTGAAAACCGAACATGTTTAAGGCAAAGGAAGACAAATATCTGTTGACGATATTCTAACACACACCAGTGAAGATGCCGTGGCTATATACCATTCTCCATAATTAATATCGCATCAATAAACTTTGCGTTTTAGATGCAATCAACTTCGGATCTCCGCATCACCATTCCCACTTGCGTAAACATAGTCGAGTGGCTGAGCTAGATAGGCCCATGAGCGTGACTCACTCCAAACGGACCTCTCATGTTAGGTACGATCGTCAATCATGAGCACCAATGCTGTAATTATCTAGCCACTAGTGTCCAGCTTCCTAGACCAAGCAAGCTAGCTTTTGCTGATCGATCTCGGTAATTTCCGCTAGCACAACTTTTCTGATTAGACCGAACAAGATGAGGCGATCCAGCCTTTACCTTAGTGCGGAACATCTGTGCTGATCGTGATAATATCCCTAGCGTCAAAACCTCTTCTCCACATCTTCTGTCACGAGCTTTCGTCACATCGGGAGGACCGAACTGGCACAGTTAAGCATGCACTTATCAATGCACTCTTTGAATTTGCTTTACCGAGTTCTGAACATAATTTCAGAAAAAGGTTGTAATGTGTTCCATCACCAAGCGGCGCACATCATGTGCTTAATGATGGAAGGTCAAAGAACTTGGCAATGAGCAGCAGCCCCTATGGTTATAATTAGCTGTTCATCTCATGTTCCTGAATATGAAGACGCTAACCTATGCTCACGCCAAACACCACCTTGACAAACCGTGACAGCGGAATTGGCAGGTCGATGCGATCTTGATTGCGTTTCATGTGTATCAGCGGCACGATGCCGCGTGTGCCTCCTCCGTCCATGCATATGACCCCAGCTCCGGCTGTTGGAGGGTGCACTCTTACGGCGATCTTGTTGGACATCTCTTGCCCACAGAGGAAGCAGCGACGGTGAAATGGTGCTGGCGTGCCATACGAAGTAAGCTTATACGCAAGCTCATATTGAGTATGCCAGCCCAGTTACAGGCCTGCCAAAGAGCACGCGGTTGGCAAACCAAATATTAAGTATAGCTTTAACTTGAATTCAGAAAAATCTACTTTATACAGAGTTTTGGCTGCAAACTTGGTTGAGAAGATATGGGTGTTTTGGTGTTGGGTTGCCCGAGCGCGACGATAGTTCAAAACTTTTGACCTAATACAGTCCACATGACAATACATCTCTCCTAAAAAACTTTTACAACTGATATTTTTTATAGTATAAAGTTTTTTTATAACTCTTAAATTACAAAAGTTATAGACATACCTAAAAAAGATAGGGTATAGTTGGGGTAGATCCCTAAATTTCGCTCTTCTTTTCCTTATAACTGAGGTAATAGTATAGATATGCCCTAAAGTCTATATTACTTCTACTAACTTTGAATGAATTGTGTTTGATAAGGGCTTAATAGTCGGTCTCTGTGCCGTTGCTACCTATCCCGCGTTTGCGCTAACTAGACACGTTTTTTAGCTACGATGTTTCTCTATTTGCTGAGCTTAGATATTATACCCAGCACAATCCTCAAGTTTTCTAGTCATATCGCTTAAGTGAATATATTAACTGCGGTCTGTATTGCTTCTTAATCTTTTTTTGGGGTATATACTAACTATACCTATACCTCCTCGAATATTGTAGATACAATGCTAGCAAATCACCATGTTATCAAGACTATAACTACGTCTACTGGGAAGAATATCATTCTTGCACGGACTTTAAGGCATAAGAACAACAACTAGACGCGCCCAAGCGAGAGCCTTGCATAGGCTGTCAATGATGACTTAGTTGCAGTCGCCGTGAACTACAAAGACAAGTTGCAACCAGAAACAACCAAGGTTGTCATGAAGTGGGTTTTATGTCAAAATTTCACATCCTAGCTAATCTTATCAGCGAGAAGGAGTATTCTAGCCTTAAAGATATATGCCCACATTACAGCGTTGAACAATTCGACAAGGATAACAAATCGATCGCAGAGAATCATTGGGTCAAACGTCAAACAAAGTCAGAGGCCCAAGGCGGGTCAAAACTCCAAGCGGAGTCACAGACGGGGTGAGTGAATCATAGGGTTATTGTGCCGGTGCCTAAGATGACATCTTGGTGCTCCACTAGGTCATCCTCTTCCGGACTAGGATCATCAGATGGATGGCGGTATATATCGCCAACTTGGGCAACTCTGATATTCAGAATTCAGACAAGTCTTCAGTGACCGAGATATCAGTTTATTCAGTAATCATCATATATTGTCCATCGCAATTGTTTGCAGTGATCTTGTACAAGTTTGAAAGTTCCCGCATCACGCATCCGACACTGCATCTCATCTCATCTCGCACTAGTCATCCGTGCAAGTACTCAGTGGAATTGAGTAACAAACCTCCACACAACAGCACATTATCTGGTGTTGGCAGATCTTGCGAAGGACGTCGGTTTAGAAGGTACCAAAGTTGCTTTAACCGAGTCTTGGGGTCCTTGATTTCAAAATCTACACTCTCGAAGTAGTTAGGGTGGCCTACTGAGAATAAATCAGGATTTTCCTACTTGAATTCATGTTGAATGAAATCCATATCCAATAATCAAAAGGAGACCTCCGCATGAAGACGCGGTAAAAATGCTAAGACAATTAGTCTCTAACATTCGTTGAGAGACTCTTGGGTGCTACGTACCGGTCATATAGGGCGTTTAGTAGTCACCTGTAGCCCTTCTGCCTTTGACGTACTGACCACATGCAACACCCCTAAGGTTGCACCATGCTTCAGCATCCATTGCCGGGGCAAAAACCTCGATATGAATCTTTCCCTGGATGATGACACCTAAATTTTCCACGACATCAGGTTGTAAAAATGCGACTTGACTCGCATTCTGATTTCCGCACTTCATTACTACCTCCTGCTGTGTCATCAACTCGTGAATCTTATCCTTCGCAGTCTTCTGCACTTTCCTGCTAACCGCAGAGCAGATGGCGCCTTGAATAACTTGGACGTCTCCTAGACCTGTCTGCCAAAACAAATCATACTTTGATGGTGGTCGTGCCCCAGTTCGGCAGTGCCACACATATTCCCTCCAATCTGGTCCGTACCAAAGATGTTGAATTTTCAGATTATTTAAGAACTTCTTTGGAACTTGAAGTCGAATAAGCCAAGTTTCGGAGTTCTCATGTCTTCGTGCGATAAACTTCCGATACTCCTCAGCTGTCTCTCTTTTAGTAGTGAAATACCAAACGTAACTATGGAGGTTGAAATCTCCATTACGCGCGCTTATGAGTGCGCGCATATTAAGGGTACCGTCATCTTGAATCCACTGGAACTCATCAATCATCTCAGCTGCGGCTTTACTTTTGTACAGAACGACGTGATCATCTAGGACAGGAGCAGGCTCTTGGACAACAATACAGGCCTTGGGAAGATGCTTGCTGCTTGATGCAGAAGAGATTGTAGCCGAAGGTTGGGAAGATGATGAGTCTGCTGAAGGCAACACATGCTCTTTGAGTCGGGTTTGCAGCCCAACGAGCGTCCAGTAGTTGATACGGAGGGAATCCTTGACCCAGAAGAGCAAACTTTGAGTTTCGAAGATGTGGCGGAACCTAGGATCGAGGATGCCGTCTCGGAGGGATTTTTTTATCCCAATGTGTGCCAGTGCTTCATCAGGTGAGAGACTAGATAGTGGCAGTAAATTGAGAGAATGTGCGTGTCCGTAAGCCCACGGAAGGATCTCGTCTTCATCGAACGGCGAGTCCGTAGGACGGCGGCAATAGTTGTGGTGAATGTCTTGTGCAACTTGGGGAGTGAAGCCGTAAAATTCAAAAGCCTCTGGACTTGATTCTGATAGAGGAATTTCGAGATCGAGGATTTTGGCTTCATCCGCACTGAAGGCCATTGTTTGGAGCGATAGCTGGTCAGCTGTATTTAGAGGGGAGTGTGTAAAAGGTGGGTAGGAGGCAGGAGGAAGAAGTAAGAGGTGGGAGGAAGAGGAGTTGCCTACTACCCCTCGGCGCAGACGAGGGAAAATATACGTCTAATGAGTAGCGTCATAGGTAAGCTTGGCACTTTCACTTAATTATCTCTGCCATCTCGCAGTCGCGACGAGTAGTCGTCGCCATCTTAAGTTAGCGTTGATAACCTATCAGAGCCCCATTTTGGCTGCGAACTACTACGGGCTATATCTAGTATCTCCTCATTTTTAACTCTAAACTATATGATAGATGTATATGTTAATATAACTTAGCATTATAAAATCGCAGAGAGTAAGCTCTAACACTAACTATGTTAGGAGTAACTTAGGTCTAATCGGCATAAAACACGTCCTGCCGAACCCTTGCATTTTCCACCGGAGGTGACGAGATGGAGTTCACCGCATTGACCAATCATTATCTAGCGCGGTTCCGGCTTGGCTGGACCACGGTTACTAGAAAGAGGAACCACGGTTACCAGAAAGAGTCATGCCAGTAACTTTGGTTCGCAAGCCAAGAGATTGAAAACTCTGTCTGGATTTTTCCTGCAGATCATCGAGCGGCACTGAGTGAACATTGAAATGTTTCTTCAAGGTCTTTGAACATTAAACGTCGATGTGAAAGAAATAAGAGAGCGCTGTCAAGTTCTCTTCCAGCCACAGTGATGTGCTAGCGTTTCATTCCAAACGCACTCACTTACGGCTTCGGGGGGTACCTGCCGTCTCATCTAGGATGCGTTCCCTACAGAAGTAACGTGGTTGGCAAACGAGTGGCGCCTCCCAAAATACACCAAAAATGTTGAAAAACAGCGACTTGAATCTCAACAACGGCTCTATAAAATAATTAGAAAACTTAAGGATAGCCTCTTATATCTATCTTGAGACAAAGTAATATAATGAATAAAAACGTAAAACTAGGGGCTAAAATATTATATCTAAGAAACGATTGAACTATTTAACTAAAGAATTTCAAAAGAGACTTAAATTAGGCATAAGAGGCTATCCTTAAGTTTTCTAATTATTTTATAGAGCCGTTGTTGAGATTCAAGTCGCTGTTTTTCAACATTTTTGGTGTATTTTGGGGGGCGCCGCTCGCTTGCCAACCACATTACACAGGCAAGTCAACATGTTCTCACCAAAACGCACCCAATAAGCAGAATGGGGAGGGGAAACCCATCTCTCTTTCGTCCTTACGTTGCCCCATATACCCAAGTTGACTACACCATCTTTCAATCCCAATATCCTTCCTAGGAATATCGGAGACTCCGTACACAGTAACCCTCTCATCATCCTATATGCAAGGTCATCCCTTCCCCAAGACGTGGCGCCCAAGCTCAAGATGCCCTGACTCCATGACTAATCGGCAACGATTGATGCAGGCGGACTAAGCGGGACGCTAAAAGTATTTCATCATCTGAGACAGTTAGAAACGTTCCTGGATTCAAAGGAATGGTCAGTTTCAGCGGTCTCGGAAGCTGAGGTCCTACTTGAATGTTCATATCGTGTCTCTCTTCTTGGAAACTTTCGCACATTCATCGCCGATCAGTTTGCGTTGCTCGAGCATGGCGTTTGCGTTTTAGGAGAGCTTTCCTGTAAAGTAAGAGAGAGAGGTTCGATGGGATGTGGGATTGTTCAAACATTTCCATCCACGAAGCCAGCCCTGCGGTCAAGATCAATGAAAAAGGATCTCTGTTGGAACGTCTCGTAGGATATCGGTCTTCACCTCGATCGATCATTAGACGCAAATTCCTTCCAAATCCAGCTTGTGGTTATCGGAAGTACCGCGGATTAAAAAAGCTCGTTAGTCGATGATGGATAGGTGAAACCACCGCAATTGAATTTCCGAAATACTTTGTTAATAGTTGCCTATCTTGCTTGATTTCAAACATGTCAATGCGCGAAGCAGACAGCCCGTGCGCCGCGAGATGGTTCCACGCTCATAATCGCGCAAAACTACTTGTAGAGCGCTATAGCGATTTAATTAAGGGCGACCTTAATATTAAGCTAGGTTAAATCCAAAATATTGAGCGATTGAACTTCTTAAGACAAGTTCCTTATCTCTAGGTGTGGCGGGTTAGAAAAGATGTTTAGAAAATATTATATATGAGTCTCAAAGAATTATATTAACTAATTACTCTATTTCTTTAGGTAATTATAGACTAAGACACTAAAGCCATCAGTGTGTCTGGATGTTCATGCCCAAGCACCATTTTTCTCGTCTCCATCGCTTGCACCTCCATGTCTTCGGCCTCCTTCCACCGCCTTTGACGCCACAAAGCTGAGGCCAGGTTGGCCACGCTGGTGAGCGTGTCTGGGTGCTTCCGGCTCTACTTTCTCAAAACACTCTTCTCTTTAATCTCTTTCTACATCCCCAAGTCGTCGCTTCCTACGACAATCCCGGACTTCCGGATCACCATAGTTTAGGCTTCCCAGAGAGCAGCCAAATGTATTCATCTTATCGCCTATTCGCGCACTTCCGCCAGTCTGTACCTAATAGCTTTTGTTGCAATTCGTAAGGACAAGTTTGAGCGTTGGTCTGGGCAAGGGAGTCCTGTTCAAGAATCCAATCAACAAGAAATTCTTCTAGTTCAGGAGTTAATCGTTGCTGGTGTTGATGGGCTATAGCGTGAGGTTGTGCACCATTCAATCTACCATCTAGTGTAGTCCTAGGGACACCCCAGGCTCTAGCAACTGCCTGGATATTAGATTCAGTACCCGAATCGAGATCTTCAAGGGCATTGTATATGGTTTTCATTGGTACGCATATTGGATGAATTGTGGTGGAGGAATAACGCGTTAAAAAAAATGGACGCGTTTCGTTACACGCTCCGGAAACCTTGTACTCCGGAAAGTGGGTAGCCGAGCTTACTGTACAAGGTGTCCTGGGCTTACAAGTAAACCACTTCTATTTACCCAAACCCCTTCAGCATATGGGTATCTACAAAGAAGGCAGTCGATTACATTTTCTGACCATGGCGGATTGTATTTCCTTGAGTCAGCACCTAACAAGCTCCAGTATCCATTCTGGCCATCGTCCAAAGGCGATATGGTGAAAACCGTCGTAAGGTTGGGAAAGTGTTGAGCGATAATCCTCTTTACCATGACTCTCTTACGTATCCTAGCTCTTTGCTTGATAGGATACCCGTCATAAAAGTAGTCTACTGTAAAGAGAGCAAACTCAAGTTCCGGAAATAGGCAAAGCTTATTTAGATCCGAAAGTGAGGCAAAGTCCTCTTCCACATTTATGGTTAGGCTCTGAAGGCTCCGGCAGCACTTGCCCAAAGCTGAGAGGAAAACGGAAAATGTACGAGGGTGGTTTTGTTCGCAAAGATGAAGGGTGAGATGAGTTAGGTTGGTTAGGAGCGCCGCAAAAGAATCTATATCATCATCAGACATGCTAATGCCCGCCCATATTTTCGGCCAATTGAGACTCAATTTCTTTAGTTGTGGGTGAGCGAGAGCAAAATCCGTTATATCTCTCGCCTCAACAACATGAGCTTCAACATTGCCCGAAAGATTGTAGCTGTATAGATCGAACTCCTCCAATTTAGGAAAAATTTGCACCAAGCGAATAAGATCTGTGTCTGTGTCTCCATTGAAGGTATCCTCATGACTGCGATACAGATATAGTGCCCGCAGCGAAGTTGGTGTTAGCCCGAGAGAGATATGTATCTGAATAAAATGACCTTGTACGTGGAGTGTATGCAGAGTGTTAACAGCAAAGTCGCTGTTTTTTGTCATATAGGCGAAGTCCGCGATAAAATCGACCTCCTTTTGATCCTTAAACTTCAGATGAAGAATCGAAAGTGAACTAAGGGAGTTTATGAGTTTACGTGTTCCGTCATCAAGAGTATTAGATAATGGAACGAGAGTCAAGTCGACCAAGTGAGGACAGCGATCCGCGACATAAGCAAATGCTAAGGGATTGGGAAAATCCAGGCTAAGCTGCAGCAGTGTGGGGTGGAAGAGACCATTCAATAAGGTCTCGTTCCAGTCTTTTCCTTGTATCTCTAGACTCCGAAGCCGGGGCATATTGAGAGGCAAAAACTCGATGCATAAAGATTCTTCCCTGCCGAAGTAACGATCAGGAAAGGTTTGAATCCAAAGTCTCTTAACCTTCAAGGCATAATAACATCGGCGGCTTGGAGACATTGCCCCGAAGGTCCGGAAAGATGGCCGATTTGCCCAAAGGACATTGGTGCCCTCTTCAGCCCATAATCTGTTGACGCGAACGCACGCATAGATGTCTCTTAGGACTTGGTGAGGGCGATTATATGCAATGCTAACATCGAGACAAGCGATGATGCTATGCACCAATTCAGGGACAGAAAGCGCATGATTCAGGGCCATTAGAAATCCGGGTCGCTAAAGCTGCCGGTGGGAAGATTTATTCTCAGGAGGATAAGCGGAGTGTCACGGCCATAGGATCGTGCCTAGGGGCCTGAGGGGTCACTAACGAAGCGAAACGTAGCGGCGGAAGGAGGAGTGACAGAGCGAGGCACAGTGCGGCTACCAAGCGGCCAGTGAGGTGTCGAATGATTTGGAATTTCGACCTCTGGAGGGGATGGAGAAGGAAGGGTCGGGGTCACGCAAGGACGCGGGAAAAGTGGTCGGAAGGGGTGAGATATGTCGTAAAAAAAATACGCCCACTCCGACGGCCCGTGCCCCAACAACAACATGACGATCCTAGAACCCACCTACCTAAATTAATTCATATCACTTCACAATACCACATTTACGATAATATTTTACGCGCATCTTTGTGGCAATGTCTAAAAAAGGAATTATCAACTTTGATACCCCCAAAAAAGCTCGTCTGAAGGGCGCCGCTGACTACCTAGACTACTTGGGCATATCATACAACCATAATGACCTTTTTCGATACCACAAAGTCAGTAAAGAGCAGGGCTGGGCTATATTGAAGCAAGATAATGAGCTGTACGATAGGACCTTCAATAACAACGAAGGAGTCTCTGAGACTCGCGGCCGTCCTCCAGCACTCTCTCCAAAGGATCTAGAGCTCGCAGATCGCTTTCTTCAAGAGGTCGGATGGTCCGCCAGAGTGCTCTCTTGGAGTCAACTTGCGGAGGAGCTTGACCTTAACGTCTGCGGCGAGACTCTGCGCACCCATATGGGGTCTATGGACTATCACAAGTGCGTGGCATGCTCGAAAGGCTGGGTTTCTGAGCGCCTTGCTCGCCGGAGGAAGGAATGGGCAGAGGTAATGCTCGAGCGCTACCCAGAACCTTACCAGTGGCGTCGCGTCCGCTTCTCCGACGAAGTACACTGGTCTGTAGGGCCCGAGGGCAAGTGCAGAATTATTAGGAAGCCGGGAGAGCGCCTCTGCTCTGACTGTATACAGCACACCTTGGACCGAGAGGATGAGAAAAAGAATACCCGGCTGCACAGCTGGGCTGCTATAGGGTACAACTTTAAGAGTGACCTCTATTTCCATACTACGAAGTCGAAGAATGGTAAGCTCTCCCTCCAGGTCTACCGCGACCAGATCCTCGAACCCATCGTCAAGCCCTGGCTTGAGCGCGGCGACGACTTCGCCCTCGAAGACAAACCATTACCCGAGGTGGTCGAGGCGTCTGCGCGACTATACCGCCGTCAGCATAAACAAGGTCCGGTACACGATTCTTGGACTGATCTTAGTCTCCAAGTCGATGAACGCACAAATGAAACTATTATCGTGGAGTCACGCCGCGAGCATCAATAATTTTCTGTCTTTGCTCCTGAGCTATTGGAAACCCTCTACCAGCTTTCTCACTTACAATCTTGCCTAACTGGACCGACTTGTTGCAGTTCGGAGCCTTTGATAATGATGGGTCATCCGGGGAGTAAAAAGCAACCTCGAACTCTTGCATCTCGACCCACCCACCAGGATTCAGGTTGTCATATATCCGTCGGTATAGCAATTCGTAATTTGCAACACATCCTCCAAGGGCTCTTCCATGGATAAAGTCAAACGCCTCGTCTGGCCTAAAGGTCCATTCGCTTTCAAAATCGTCGACGTAGAATCTGCAGTTGGGCGACACGGCGCTTGGCTGTATGGGGCTGAGGTCCGTCTCGATGACAAAGGAGCTAGGGAACTCATCCGCGAAGTCAATTGACCAGATACCGGTGCCAGTGCCCAAGTCTAGAACGCGCTGGGGTTTGGCACCAATAGAGGCACGGAAGAGACTACCACCAACCATGAGACGCCATGGATGTATTTCCCGTCTTTGTAGGCGTGGTATCTCCGGCCATTCTCATATCTGTAGTTGTGCATAGACGAAGCTAAGGAACTACTGCGGAGCGAGCTGTCCGACCCAAGAGTTGAGTCTAAATCATCATTTTGGTTGACCAAATGCTGTACTATGGTCAGTTAAGTGACAGACGCAGGTTGCATGAACTTCTGTGATGAAGTGCAAAGCGGGGGCAGTACATCAATATCAATTTCCGGGTAGTTTGGCTGAGGAGGCTTCCCCACGTCAGATGCTGATCCGCCACCAATTGTTGGATTTGAGGCCATGGTCCGTGTATATTGCGGAAAGAGCGTGGGATTAGGTCGGTAGGGGTTGAAGGGGTGCACTTGCAGGGTCAAATGAATTGCTGGCAGGAATGCTTGAAGAGGTCACATTGTGGGGTTGTATCTTGGCAAGTCGGATCAACCAATCAGCGATAGGTCGAATTCCGACCTGTCGCTCAGGGTTTTTTTCTCGGCCGCGGCATAAGACCTTCCGGAACTTCGTTCCTTCAGGCACAGGTGGGGGGTGGAGGGGGGAGGTGTGGCGCGCCTCACGTGTTGTCCTCTAAGACAGGAGCACGCAAACCGCAGAGCGGTTTAGCGAGAAGAGCCTTGAGGAACGCAGTTAGTGACATCGGTATAGTAGTTTTATTCTCTCAGTTGAAAACGCGAGATATACCAGCCGAACCATAGAAAATCTAGCGAATACACGCTGCAGAGATTTCACCAACTTCACGACAACTGTCGACGCCGTAGCCGTCACAAACTTTGTCACACTTGACACCTTCCGCAACCCAAACACGGTGCTCCTGCCCCACAATTGGTAATCTCCACTGCTTCGCCGTGTCCCCGTCTGCATGCGCAGACGCTTTGTAGCCGGGACGACAGGCGCACGCCGCCCTCGGGTGGGCAACCAGTGGGTTAGGAAAGATGCAATTAGGAGCCGTTTCGGCACCACAGTTGTTAAAGTTGGCATCACAAGCCTGGGGGCAGGCGGTGGTATTCGTTCCAGTTCTAGTTGCGCAAGGCGGCAGACTACCATCGGGACAGGTAGCCTGAGTGGTGTTGGTCGAGCATTTCAATGTCTGGCCGACTGGACAGACAGAAGGGCCTGAGCATGGAGGCATAGTTCCATCACCACACACTCCACTATCTGGCGTACATGGCGGATAACTGTTATCTTCGCAAAGCTGGACGACTACGCATGGTGGGTTCTCTCCATTAGGACAAGTTGCTCCACTGGGCGGCGGTTGGCATGTACTGTCCGTGCAGTTAATTTCTTCTCCGGATATCATATCAATTAAGTAGCTCGAGTTGGGTTGGAACGGTCCGGCGCAAATACGCTTGAGGGTGTCTCGAAGGTTTGGTGCTTGCCTCAAAATATCCGGTCCAACGAAGCTTTGCAGATTTTGGATGGGCGAATCTCTCTTCGTCAACTTCATGCCTGTGACAAATGGGTCATCATATACAATCCACTTGTCACAAGTAGGATCAACGCCTTTTGGTGCAAGTCCTCGCCGGAAAGTAAAGAATGAAGTAAAAGCGTGTACCCGCTGACCAGAGGTCCAAGGCCGTGTGCCTAATTCGTCCGTATCGATCAGGTCGCCTCTATCCCAGCTATAGCTCATATAGTTCGCCACGTGAAGGCTTGTGACATTGGTGCATAGTTCATATTGTCCAACCTTTCCACCCGGAATAGGACAGCATGGATGCTGAAAAGCATCCAACATATCAGGGCCCCTTGGAAACTGGATCGTATCCGCAATTCCATCGCTCTCCCCATTGCATTGGACTGCCGCGTTACCCTGATCCTGAGGAAATATATGTACTGTTTTAACGTTCGTTACGGTGTGAATTGACTCCGAAACCACTTACGCAGATCAAACCAATGGCCAAGCTCATGAGTAAGTGTGTCCCCTTTACTACTTTGATCAGATCGAAATTGAACTCCAGGAAGTGCGTCGAGCGTGATAACGCAGCTATCAGCCTCATGGTTCGGCGTGGTCAAATATCTAGCAAGAGTGCAATATCCAGGAACATAACCCCCTGTACTGCAATCTATTCCATCGATAGATTCTACGACCCAAATATTAACTTCGTCGTTGCCTCCATATCTATTTCTATTCTTCACTTCCTCGGAATATTTTCTATAATCCTCTGGTGGGTTTGACAAGTGCTGAGTGAAGCGGCGGAACTCTTCGCCTATATGATAGCTAACAGTAGAGATGAAGAAACTGATATTGAGAGGTGCAAAGGCAGTATTGGTTTGCCCAAGCTGTGTTTCAAGCACTGCTAGAGTGACGAGGCTTGATGTCGTAGTGTTTGTTGTGAAGATGGTGAAATGGATTGGAAGCGAGATAGATGTCGGTATGCATAATGGCTTTGGAAGGTCGTAGGATGGCCTTAGTGGTGGGAATAGATATCGAGTCAAGTCTATAGGATCTGGTTGAAAGATAAGTATTAGCGAAATGAACTTTGCCTAGTTGATACTCGTCTCAAGCGATCAGTTCCCATTTGTATTATTCTTCAAGTACAGGTAAGGGGGCTAGTTCAGTTTGTCCCAAGTGTCAGTACTTATAGGCAACATTCCGTGTAAGAGTTGATCGGCTGTATCGATAACACTCCCTCCCAGATCCACAAGACCATCGCCCAGATCCACGAGACCATCGCCAATATCACCCGCGGTATGTTTCACAGCGTTAACGATACCGCGATATGTTAGGATTTTTGGGAAACCACGCTTTTCTTTAGCAACTGATCTTTTTTGCGTCACTTGTGGAGCTCCGCAGAGTGGTAATTCTTCTTTGGGTTCCCATGGGAGCGGGTTTTTCATAAACTCTATGGTGTATTCCAGTTCAATCGATTTGAAGAAGATATAGTCGAGCGTGGACAACCTCGCTTCGTGGGTATAATTGTCGAAGAAACCAAAGTTACTGGCGGAGGTGTTAAGTAAAGGGCAGAAACCACAGCCTCTTGTTGGTGTATCGCAGAGCTTATAAGTTGGCGTCCCACATTTTGTCCTCTGTGAGAGTGGAAGCACTGGGCAAGAGGGGTGAGATATTGGAAACTGAACAGTAGGAATGGAAGTCTGAGCAACAACAAGTTGGAAAAATTGCAGAATCGAGAAGAAAAGTATAGATTTGCCCATATTCACGTACTCCTAGTTTCAGTTCAGGATAATAAAGTAGTACCTCGCACGATAAAGAGCGGATATGGTCACCTTATGAGGGTCGCCAGTATTGGCAAACTGAATGTCTTACTTTGAACCCGGTCACTATCATCAGGCTGACCTGGAACGACTATTTTCAGCCTAAATATATAAATAAATTTGCTGTCAGTTGATGGTATGATATTAAAATGCGTACCGCAACTGGGAAGTTCCGAGAGGCCGCTGAGAAGAGCCAAGAGCGCTTGGCTCTGTGCTAAGCCCCCTCTCTCGATATCCAAGAGTAGCAGCTGAACCCCCTCCTATGCCTCAAGAGTACGGAGGTGCCTTTCAAAAGTTTTGCGCAGCGCCACCCCAGCCACCAAAACGCCTGTTTCTTGGCGCTCAGCTTTGAAAATTTTGCTGTACGCTGTATACTGTAGATATCTCATTTTGTGAAGTTGTAAAACGTACCAAGATGCCTAAAACTGCTCCAAACTTTGACCTGGCAACCCGTGCCTCTGTGGTAACTTCGAAGGCGCCTGCTGGTGGTGGTTTACCCAGCACACAGATTGAAAAGATTACTGGTGTTCCCATTAGTACAATCAACCGTATATACGCTCGGGCAGTTGCTCGCAGCTTTAAACCTGATCAGAGGCCTCTCTATATACGAGACGCGTACGTTGAAGATGCTCCACGAGCCGGCCGTCCCTCAAAGCGCTCCTCCGCCGTTATCTCAGCGATTTCTGAAGCTATTCGTACCGACCGCTTTAGCCGTAAGAAGACTTGTAATACTCTAGCGTACGAGCTACAACAACGAGGTGTACGGATCTCAGCTACCACAGTATAGAGAGTCCTCAGATCTACTAGATTTCGAAAGACTAAGCCTACAAGAAAGCCGGGCTTGTCAGCCGCCATGCAAGCAGCTAGATATAACTAGTGCAAGCAGCACGAACACTAGACCATAGAAGACTAGAAGAAAGTTATTTTCAGCGACGAAACTTCTATTGTACTTAGCCACCGCCGTAGTAGCTACCGTATATAGCGTACGCCCGATAAACGCTTCCAAAAAAGCAGTATCCGCCTACGCTAGAAGGGCTACTTAGAGTTCATATTCTAGGGCTACTTCTCATACGATCAAAAGGGACCTTACCATATATATACACCTAAGACTAAGAAGTAGAGAGGCGGCTCAAAAAAAGATTAACGCGCTGAATATTAAGATAGAGCCGCTTAAAAAAGGGGAGTAGGAGCTTATAACCCAGATAAGGCGGTTAGCAATAAAGAATCTCCTAGGCAAGAAACCACAATAGAGATAGAATAAAAAGAACGGGAAGCTCGTACGAGATAGTAAGGGTAGTGTAGATTAGTAGCTATACCAGTTAGAAGTAATGCTTCTAAAGCTAATTTCATTTGCAAAGAAGTGCGCTGAGGCATTACCTAGTAGTAGGATAGTATAAGAAGATAGAGCTCCTACTTATCGCTACTAGTATTAGAACGTCGTATATAATCTTAACTAAGTTTCCCGTCTTCTCTAGATAGGTAACTCGCCGGATCTAAACGCAATAGAGCCTGCCTAGCCGTACATGAAGCCCAAAACAACCGCTAAAGGTGCTCTATAAATATAGGTAGAAGGGAAGAAAGTCTAGAAAAAGTACTAGGATAAGCTACCTTAACACTAAATACAGGCTTGGATAGAGAGGATTCCCGTACATATAAAAAAGATAATTGAGCTAGAGGGTAGTAATAAGTATAAAGAAGGTAGAGACTTATCACGGTAACTACCATAGTTCCCGCAACACTACTACTACCCACCCGAGCTACTAGTCTAGAGAGCCCGAGGAGAGCTCGGAGAGCCTCTAGAGTATAGGTACGACGCAGAGGCCTTACACCAAGCGCACGAGTTATACCCCTAATATATATCTTCTAACCTAAACTATTATTTAACTTCCTTTTATTACGTAATGTCTTATATTACACCTAAGTATCGTACGTAGCATATTAATTAAGCTTCTAAAGTAAGCTCTAACCTCCCTACTTATTACTTCTTATAATATTATATTATATTAACCTTCCTAAAATATAGACTTATAAGTAACTTATAACGCGCTATAGCTTATTTTATAGCAACTAGCTAAGATAAAGGTAAGTAATAAAGCCTTATAGAATAGCTTAGCTACTTAAGAGTTATTATATTAATAATAGTAAGAGGAACTACTTATAAAATTCTAAACCCTCTCTAAAGATATAGTAATAATTAGAATTAAGTTATCTTCCCTACCTATTCTAAGATAACCTAATACTAAGGAGGAATTAGCTAGCTTTAAAGAGCTATCTAGGAATAGCTTAACTCCTATAAACCTTATCTAACTAATAACTTAAACCTCCTATCTAGGCGCCCTAATAGCTACTAAGCCTAAAACTAACTAACTACCTAACTCTCTTCTATTTAATAGTAGAAGAAAGGATCTTTTAGCCTTTATCTATAAACTATAATATAAGCTTAAAGGAAACTCTAACTACTACTCTAATAAGAGAGTATACCTCCTATATATATACTTATACTTAGAGAAGGATACTATTATTACGAACCTTAAAAGAGAGTATAGCGATTATATAGGAAGACGATAATAGGAAGATAGTAGGGATAGGTTAGCTAAAGGGTTAATAAGGGAAGTATTAGGAATCTAGCTATAGTAGGACTCGAACTCGCGCACTCTATATAGTTACCCTAGTAACCTAGGCAACCTACCTGTTTAGGTAACTCTAGCTACTCGGGCTAGAACCTAAATAGTAGATATACGCGCTCGCGATCTAAGCGCTCTACGCTTAATACTATATAGAGCTCTCTCTACTATAGATATCTAATCTATACTTTTCCTCTATACGTAACCAACTATAGTTATGCGAAGCTTTACCTATACGCTAAGTTATATTAATAGGAAGACTAATAGATAATACTACTCTATAGATATACGTAATCCTACGCGCTTAGTAGAAGGCTAGTATAGAATAGGTTATATATATCCTATAATATACTATAGAGTCTTATAGAGTACTATAGATAGGATAGTATAGGATAGTATTAGATAACTATATATATAACTATAGGTAATAAACCCTTATAGCTTATTATATTAAACTTAACTTATTACAAGTAATATATTATCTATTACCTTACTTTATCTATAAGAATTAACTCTTACTTTATTAATATATAGTTAGTATATTAATAGACCTAATACTTTTAATACCTCTTTAATAAGTAACGCGTTAATAGATACTAATAACTAGTAGGTAGGACTAACCTACGCTATAACCTCTAAGGTCGCGAAGCTAGACCTCTATTATAGAGGCTATACTAAGCTTAAATTATAGCTACTTTAAGTTAATATCTACTTTAAAATAGATAAAGTACCTAATAATAATTAACTAATACTTATAGTAATATACCTAAGAGGAAAAGTAGAGAAATAGGTTATACTATACCTTAAGAAATTTATAGATAAAGATAGTAATAGTTATAATAATATATTCAAATAATAGCTAGAGTTTAAGAATAAGATATAATAAGCTTTCTAACTTACTAATAAACTAGTTATTATAGAATAAGCTATCTAGGGCCTATAATAGAATTATTTAGCTTCTAGTTATACTAATAAATTTAAGAATTATATAATCTAGACTAAATAGAATAATTAGGCTCTTATAAGGATATTTAGATAGAGATTAAAAGTAGGCGTATAGGTAGAGCTTATAAGAAGTAGAGCCTTAATTAATAATTATAACGAACTAGTTAAAGAATTAATTAGAGTTAATAACTACTTGTATAAATTTCGCCTTAAAGTAAAAGATAAGTATACTATACTAACCTATATATATAAGAAGAAATACTAGCTAAACTATAGATACTAGAGAGTTATAAAGGTACTTAAGGTTAGTAGTAATTATAGGTATTTTAGACTTAATAATATATATATTAATAATATAAACCTAAGAGGATAAATATAAGATTATCGGCTTAAGAAGCTAGATAATAGTAAGGAGATAAGAACTTACTATAACTATAGTAAACTAGGCTACCTATTAAAGGACTACTAATTAAAGAATAAAGCTAAAAGATAAATAGGTAAGAGATATTAGGTTATAGACTACTCTCTAAATATAATTAAAGGGTAAAGTAATAATACTAAGGATAAATAAGAAGTAATATATAAGATATAAATAAGAAGTAATATATAAGATATAAAATAAAGAGAAAGCTATTTAATTACTAGATTAAGAACTTAAAGACTTAGAAAATCTAACTCTAGATAAATAATATATAGAAGATAAGCTATATATAGAGAACATATAAAAATACTTTAAAAGAGAATTTATAGATAATAAGTATAAGTAAAACTTCCTTAAGAGAAGGAATATAAGGAAAAAGAATATTTAATTCCTTAAATTTACTAGAAAAGAAAGATTCTATTAAAATAGTAGAGGAGGAAATTACTATAATACTATAGTATACCCTTACTTAAGAAAAAAAATACTAATAGTTTAGGACTACTTAGACTCTAATAATTAGGAGCTAGAAAATAAAAAAAATAATAACTATATAGAAGATACTAAGCTAGAGTCCTTAGGATATTATATACTACTAGAAATCCTAATACTATAGCGTAAAGATATAATAGTATAAGATAGGTTTATAGGAGAAATCTAGAACCTAGTAGATAGCTACTACTTAATTAAAGATTAGTAAGATAAAGAATAGATAGACTAGAGTCTCTACTAAAGATTATAACTAGATCTATTTACTTAAGAAGCTTAAGAACTTATTAATATATCTAATATACTAATTAAAAGAATTCTACTATACTAGTTATACTATAAAAACCTAAATTATCTACTATTATTATAGGTAGGATATTTCTATAATAAATATCTAATATACTATTTAGATAAAATAGGCTTAGGATATTTCTCTAAATAGAAGTCTAAGTATAAATAGTTTTAGAATAAATATAAGAAAGTAATTAATAAAAGATATTTATAGGAAAAATAATAAGTAGGATATTTTACTAGAGTATTAACTATAACGTATTTTATAAGCGAGTAGCCACCCTAAGCGAGTAGCTACCCTAATTTTACTATTAGATTTAAGATAGTATTCGATAAGTACTTAGATCTATATAGGTTTATAATAAATATATATAATAAAAGTTGAATTATATTAATCTTAAAAGATTAATCTATCTATATTTTTTCTATCTTATAAGCTATAGAGATTTCCTTATATACTTATCCTAGACTTTATTGTACATTAATTTTACCTTTATTAGGGTTATATTGTATAATTATACTTATTTCTATTTTCTTACAATCTCTAACCTATACCTCTTATCTAATACACCCCTTCAGCTTAAGACCCTTATTAAGCTAGACTAAGATATATATTATCGAGTTGAGATTAGATTTCGTTAAGTAGAGCTTTATATAATACCTAACGTTCTCCTATCTATATAAGTCTAAGTTAAGTAAGAAAGTATTCCTATTTATTATATAGTAGAACCTTAGTAAAGCTGTCGGCTATTATCTCTATAGATAGAGTATACTTAACTTGGATTCGTCCGGCTAATACTTCTTACCGTAGCTAGTGGTTATAGATATCAACGTGCCTTAGTTTAGTCTAAAGCTTGGCTAGTTCTTTAGTAATAAGTTGAATTGTTTGCGTATTATCGTACTAAATAGTAATATAACTCGTAGGTAGCTTAACTTATAGCTCATTAATTAATCGTGACGTGAATATCGCCTCTTTAGCTACCTATAATAGGGCTAGTAGCTTAGCTTTAGTTATTAACGTTGTAATAGTGTCTTGTTTATTAGCTCTCTATGCAATAAGGCCGTTGAATAATTTAATTGTATATTCTTATAAGCTTCTCCTATCTAGTATATTATCTATAAATAATATATTACTAGCTACTTGAAGTAAGTCGCCTCCTCTAAGCTATAGTACTCTCTATTTCAAGTCTAATAGATATATAAGAACTTAGTTAGTAGCTGCCTAATATTTAGTGCTTAGGTTTAAGAGAAATTGTACTAGTTATAATATTATAAAGGCAATATCTAGATAAGTAGTTATAGCTATAAATAGTAGAGAACTAATTTTGCGTTAGTACTTATTGATTTTAGATAGCGTCGCCTAGTCTAAGTTTAGTATAATCTCTATAGTAGCTATAGGAGTATCGTAGTAGACGTCTTACTTATTAGTAAGCTAGCTAATTTTATCCACGTACGCAGCTTATAAAAGTTAGATAAGTCGTTACTCTCTATTTTATATAACCTCTATACTAAGGAACTATTAGAGATCTACTCCTCTAGTTATAGTATACTTCTTCTATAGGAGGCTAATTACTTATTCTACTTCTTTAATCTTTCTTTAATTATAGGCTATAATAATATTATCTATATAAAAGAAGATAATAATACTATCCTTAATTATATAGTATAGCTTATAAGGTACTATTTAAAAGCTAATATCTTTAAGCGTTGATATAAACTCTCTCTACTAGAGGAGAGGCGATATTCGTAGTCTATATAGAGCTTTCTAGACTTAAAGTAATATCCCTTTCTTTTAATAGCCTTTTAGTATCTTTATATAGATCTCTCTATTAATAGTAGTATGAATAAAAGTATTAGTTACGTTATACTACTTTAGTTTAAGGTTATATTTAGCTGTAATTACTATAAGTAATTGAAAAGAGTGACTAGCTAGCGTAGTAGCGTAAGTATCCTGTAATGTAACGTTCTATTACTAGTCTCCTCGAACGACTATTCTAGCTTTATATTTAATAAACTAGTGATGTTTATTGAGCTTATACGTGTATACCTATATATAATTAAGTATCTACTAGCTAGATAGTCTAATAGATTTAGCTAGTACTTTAGTCTATAATCTTATCTACTAATAGCTAGCTAAGTAATCTTATTCTACTTGTTTAAATAGTTCGCCTATTAGATAATTATCTAAGTTTATTTAGCACGTTAGCGGAGGTAGGAGTTAGCTTTAATATAGCTTTAAGCCTCTAGCGAGCATTCTTTTCATCTTAGCTTTATCTATTATCTCTTCTTTATATTATCTAACGTTTCCTGCTTAAGTACTAGCTATAAAGGCTACTGCCTATAGTATAGTTTTTAATGTGCTAGAGTTATTATAGTAAGTTATTATAGTTTCTAGTTGGTTACTAGTTATTAGCTAAGCTAGTAGTACTGTAGGTAGTGGAGAAGGAGGTGGAGTTAGATAATAATCTATAATCTTCCTTCCTTAGTAGTAGCTAGGCTAGTCTCCTTTATCTATTTGGGTTAATATATCTATATTAATATTATCTTTATAGAAAGACTCTATTTCTAGCTAATAACTTAGTATTAGGAGTTTAATCGTTCTTACATGAGTAGCTATCTCTTATAGGGTTTAATGTATAAGGTTATCTATAAGGTCCTTAGTCTTACTATTAAAGATTATATACTTATTGAAAATAACGTTATAAGTACTAATTATCTTTACTATCGATAGTATCTAGATCCTATATATATTTAATAATTAGTATCTAACTAGATAGCCTATCTATACTTTTAGGTCTAGTCTTTATAGTCTTAATTTTCTATAATAGGTATTATTAGTTATTATAAATACTTTATACCTATATACTTTTAGATAAGCTAAGTTTAGCTTTCGGATAGATTTAGTAATACCTCTATTATATGCAACTACTGTAAAGAAAGCCTTATATAGTGTTTTCTAATTATTTAAGTAGATTAGAGTTTAGTTGTAAAGGTAGACTCTAGCTTATATAATCTCTAGCTAGAGTTCCTATAGTAGATTTATATTAAGCCGCATAGTACGTAACTTCTCTTTATTAATCCCTCTAGTACGCTTAGCTCTACTATTTTAAGCTTATATATCTAGAGCTAAAGGTTCAACTATAATGCCTTATAAGTTTAGCTAGCGTTAGACTTCTAGTTTTACTATTGTAATCTTATTATTAGCTTTAATAACTTTTACTAAGATATTGTATTAATTCTTTAAGAAGAGAATAAGGTTTAATAGTATTTTAATAATCGACTTAGCTAGTCTATTATTAGTAAAGTAGAAGTCCTACTATAGTCTAGAGTATTAGTCTATAGCTAATATTTAACTCTTCTCTTTAGTAACGCTCTATATCTTATATAAGTAGAAGTTAATTGTAATTCTCTCTCTTAGGCCTTTAGTGATTACTTGTAGTACGCGACTAACCTACCTCTTTATCTTAGCTCTGCCGCAGGAGTTATATTTAATAGTAGTTACTCCTTTAACGCGCACCCCTTGAGCTTACTGCACGAGGTGCTTAATTACTACTAGTCTAGGATAGCTAAGTCTCTTATACTATAGTTTAGCTATTACTCTCTATAGGGTCTTTTTAGTTCGTAGCGTGTAAGTATAAGTAGAGTATAATACTTCTAGTACTAGATAAAACTTAAGTACCTACTATCTATAGATCTCTATAAGCTCTCTAATTGTCGTCCTATCTAGCTTATTTAGAGTCGTTGGTTCTAACTAGGTATCCTACTAGACTCCTTTCTGCTAGAGTAGTTGAAATGATATAAGATTATAGTGAATATCTAGGTATATAGCTACGTTATATAGGACTAGTCTTTTAACCTTAGATTAACCCTTTAATATTAGATTAATTAAGCTATAACCTTTTACCTATATCTTTATATTACTAGCCTATATATAATTATCTTAAGTAGGCTGGCGAAAGTTATATACTTGGCTATAGTTATTTATAATATAGTAGGTTAAACCTAAATCGAGTATAAACGAGTTATATAGTAGGTATTTAATATAGTTGTTTATTATAGTATAGGTAGCTTTAATATATAAGATTCTCTAGCCTTCTAGTTAGTTGTCTTGAACGTTAGGAGTATATTACTACTCTATATAATGTTTTATCTATTCTCTTATAAGCCCTTAGAATATTATATTATTCTTATACTTATAGTCTATAAGCTCTTTTAGAGTCTTATTTAGCTACTACTATTTAGGGGCTATATCTAGGTATATATAATAGTAATCCTTTAGTTTATAATACTTGCCGTAAGTAGGGTATTATACTCTATCTACTATATTAGTCTTAGAGTTATAAGGACGCTTATAGTTAGTATTACTGCTACATTGATTATAGGGTCTACCCTAGGTATTAAGTGGCGCGGTTTCTATAAGAGAGGCGTCCCTATTATTACTCTAGGTAGATTTACTACGGCTAGCGAGATATGCTAAGGTATTATTAGCTATAAAGGTAGCTATATTTTTCCCTAATTTAAGGGGATAAGTTACTATTATATACTCTCGGAATCGTTTTATTATCTCTTTCTAAGTTATTTTAGATAAAAATCGGCTACTATCTTAAAAGATTATAGACTATACTAGTGCTGCTTTATTAATAGCTACTAGAAAGTCTTGAGTAATTATATTAATCTATAATAACTCTACGACGTTATAGGTTTCGGCTTTAGTAGTAGTATAATTATACTTAGCTAGCTATTTATCCTAATTGGATACGTTCCTTATTAGCTTAAGTGAGATAAGATATCTATTACGAGCTTACTCTTATTCGATACGTTTATCTATACTAATAGTTTACTTTAGGTTTATTAGCTACTATCTTAGCGATAGATCTAGTAAATAGCACGTGCGTAGTAGATATAGCGAGACTAAGGATTGGATAAATGTTACGATATGTTAGAGGCTAGACTACTCTTTCTTATATAGATACTAGTTACTATAGTATAGCTCTACTAGAATCTTATAGTACTTAAGATCCTCTTTAAAGGCTTTAAGTCTAGTAGTCGATAACTTAGACTATCTAGTTAGAGTTTATATATTTGTACTAGGAGTATAGTTAGTAATTAATAGAGGGGGTAATACTTCTAGTTCTTAGATTAATTAAGTTATTATATCTAGGTTAATTTTATCCTAGACTTTATAGGCTATATATCTAGATTGTAGTTGAATTATCTAAGCTATATAATTAGTATCGTTCTTTAATATTACTATTGGATCGCGTTGTAATATATAAGCTATATTCGTATTCGATTTAGTTTAGGTAGTTTCAGTTCGCTTTAGTTCGCTTTAGTTAAGGTAGTAAGACTCTTAATTATTAGATTTAAGATAGTATTCGATAAGTACTTAGATCTGTATAGGTTTGTAATAAATATATGTAATAAAAGTTGAATTGTATTAATCTTAAAAGATTAATCTATCTGTATTTTTTCTATCTTATAAGCTATAGAGATTTCCTTATATACTTATCCTAGACTTTATTATACATTAATTTTACCTTTATTAGGGTTATATTGTATAATTACACTTATTTCTGTTTTCTCACAATCTCTAACCTGTACCTCTTATCTAACACTTACTAGTAAAAATCGATAAATTACTACCTAATATCTCTAGAACGACTTCGTAGAATTAGCTAGAAATTTTACTTGTAATAGATATTTATATATTCTATAATCTATTAGAATTTAAAGTTAGTAGCTCTTATATTACGTAAGCTATTAAAGCTTAAAGTAAGTTTATCTACTATTATTACTTTAGTATATAACTAAATAAGGTATTATACTATAGCTTTATAATTTTAAATATAGATTTTAACTATATTAGAAATAATAATTTAAAAGTACGATAGGCTATACTCGATTAGTAGTAGTACCTACAAGGGTTAGAAGGACTAAGCGAGATAGACTTCTATCTTTAATAACTTAGTTAATATAAGAGATATCTTAATGCAACTATATTATAAGGTGTATAATAGATAGTTCTATATATAGTTAAAGTTATAGCGTATTATAATTAGAATCTAGAAAGTTATTAAGTAAAAACCTATTTCTTAAGCTACTCTACCTCTTAAACTAATAGCTTACGTAATATAAGAGCTACTAACTTTAAATTCTAATAGATTATAGAATATATATATATCTATTACTAGTAAAATTTCTAGCTAATTCTACTAAGTTGTTCTAGAGATATTAGGTAGTAATTTATCGATTTTTACTAGTAAGATTAAGGTAGCCACTCGCTTAGGGTAGTTACTCGCTTATAAAACACGTTAGATAAAACTATAAATAATATATTAATTAATAGAAGGTATATATACTTAATTTAGTAATACTATCTATAGGATAAGTATAAATAATATAAGGAAGCTAAGATCCTATATAGATTTATAAAAAGATAATATAAATAAGATAAGTCTTTTTTAGATAAGTACCTAATAAATAAGAATATAATACTATTAATATAGAAAAATTTATTAAACTTCTAGTTATAGTAGGAGGATAATAGATAAAAGTATTATTAGATTTAGGATTATTTATAAACTTTATATTACTAAATATAGTATAATAAGCTAGACTTAAGCCTATAGAGAAGAAGTATCTCTATTTAGTCTATATCGCGAATAGAAAAGCTATACTAAGAGAACTAGTAGTAACGTATAAGATAACTATAATAGTTACTATCTAAGGAAGAACTATAGAACTATACCTAGATATCCTAGCCTTAGCTAGTAAAGATATTATATTAGGACTACTATAGTTATAAGAGTTTAATCCTAGAATTAATTAGAAATACTAGAACTACTTATTTAAGAACTATAAAAACGTATATAGATCTAAGCCTACGTATTAATAGAAAATAATAGTAAATAAGAAGATAATTTATAAATTAACTACTTTATAACTAATATATAATAAAAGTATAGTTAGCTCTATAGATACTAACTAAGTATTAGGTTATAAAGTAAGAGTATTAGAGAAATATATAACTCCTAATATCCTATAAATATATATAGAGTTTAGTTATCTCTTTATAGAAGGAATAGAAGAAAACTCTCTACTAAATTATTAACCCTAGGATTATATAATTATATTATAGGAAGGAAAGGAACTAACTTCTAGACCTATCTATAGACTATTAGATAATAAGCTAAAAATACTTAGAGACTATATTAAGAAGAATATAGTAAGAAATTATATATAGGAATTATAATTACTAGTAAGCTACTTAATATTATTTATACTAAAGAAATAAGAGCTATCTTAAGTATATATTAACTTTAGAAAGCTTAATAATATTATAATAAAGAACTACTACCTACTACTAAATATTATAGAACTATATAATTAACTAGTATATATAAAGATATTTATAAAGCTAGATCTATAGGATAGTTACTACCTAATTAGAATAAAAAAAGATAGAGAATAGAAGATAGTATTTAGAATATATAATAGCTATTATAAGTATATAGTTATACTATTTAGGCTAACTAACGTACTAGCTATATTCTAAGTATTAATTAATAATATATTTAGGGAATACCTAGATAAATATATTATAGTATATTTAGATAATATATTAATTTACTTAGAGTTTATAGAAGAATATAAATAATATATTAAAATAGTATTAAGAAGCTTAGACTAGTATAACCTAAAGCTAAAACTAGAGAAATATAAATAGTATAAGATAGAAGTTAATTTCCTTAGATATATAATTAGTACTAAAGGAGTAAAGATAAGTAAAGAAAAGATTAAAGTAGTAAAAGTATAGAAGGAACTAAGAAATATTAAAGAAGTATAGTTATTCTTAGGATTTATTAACTTTAATAGATACTTTATAAGGAATTTTTTAGGAAAAGTCTTACTACTTACTAACCTAATAAGGAAAGATATACCTTAGTTATAAATAAAAGAATATTAAGAGGTATTTAGCGAACTTAAGATAGTTTATATAATACTACCTATATTAGTACTATTCTATAGAGGGGAAGTATTAAGATTTAAAACTAATATATTAGACTTAGTATATAGTATAGTAGTACTATAAGAATATAAAGAGAAATAGTACTTAATAGCCTACTACTCTAGAAAGTTCTTAGGACTAGAAGAATAATATAATATATATAATAAATAACTATTAGTAATAGTTACTATATTAAGATATTAGAGAATTTACGTAGAAAGTTACTTAGAACTTATAATATTTACTAATTATAAGAACTTAGTTATATTTATAATAACTAAAGTATTAAATTAATAATAAACTAGATAGTTAGAACTCTTAGGATAATATAAATTCTAAATTATATATATACTAGGAAAAGATAATAGTAGAGTAGACGCTCTTAGCCGAAGATATAATATTATAGGAATAAAAGAGACTATTAAAGGTACTATACTAAAGTATAACTAGGACGGATCCTTAGAACTAGTAAATAAGATTAATATAAATTAAGAAATTAATAATCTTATAATAATTATAAATAATATACCTAAAGAATTATAAGAGGTAATTATAAGATAATACTATAATAATCTAGTATATAGATACCCTAGAATTATAAGAACTATAGAACTTATTAAGTAAAACTATAAGTTTAATAATATAAAGGATAAAGTAATATCCTTTATTAGGAAATATATAGACTATTAGAAGAATAAATATAGTATATATATACTCTATAGCGAGATATAAGTAATAGAATTTCTAGAATTTCCTTAGGAAGATATCTTAATAGACTTTATAATAGGACTATATTATAGTAACTACTATAGTTCCTATAATACTAGTACTACCTACTTAAGCTACTAGTCTAGAGAGCCCGAGGAGAGCTTAGAGAGCCTCTAGAGTATAGGTACGATATAGAGGCCTTATACTAAGCGTACGAGCTATACCCCTAATAAATATCTTCTAACCTAAACTATTATTTAACTTCCTCTTATTATATAATATCTTATATTATACTAGAGTATTATACGTAGTATATTAATTAAGCTTCTAAAGTAAGCTCTAATATCCTTACTTATTACCTCTTATAATATTATATTATATTACTAATCTAATAACTAATATATCCTAGAATTACCCTAATACTCTATAATTAATTCTAAGCTAGCTATAAGCTCTTTAAGCTAACTCTACCGCGCTAAGAGCTAGTAATAAAGTACTATATACTAGCCTCGCTAAATAAGAGGACTACTATTAATAGTAGATAGAGGAGCTCTAATACGAGCTTAAAATAATTAAGACTAAGTTTATACCTAATTCTTCTCTAGTTATTATTATAACTAATAATAAGGGTAACCTAGTTAATACTAGTAATAAGACGCTATCTAGAGATAGCTTAACTCCTATAATAACGAATACGCCTACTACGCTAATAGCTTAGCCTCGTACTAAATAACTACCTAACCTACCTATATTTAATAGTAGGAGAAAGGACTTACTACTCTTTATTACTAAACTTTAATATAAGCTCTATAGTAATACTAATTAATACCTAAATAAAGAGTTAAAACTTATTTATACCTACTCCTACTTTAAATAAGATCCTACTACGCTTATAGACCTACTTATAGATAGCGATATTATTACTATAGAATAATTCGTTGAATTCCTATAAGCTATATATAGAGACCTAAATAAGGAGCTCTTAGTATAGAGTAAACTTAATAATCTAAAGTAAAGAATAGGCTAGTAAATAGGTTAGGGGTACCTATTAATAGGTTAGGTTAGGTTAGGGTCGCATAGACTCTAGGTTTAGGTTAGGTTAAGGTTCCTACCCCTCTAGGTTAGGTTAGGTTAGGGTCGTATAGGCCCTAGGTATAGGTTTAGTCGAACCTAGCACTAGCGTAGGTATAGGTTAGGTTAGGGTACCTATTAGGTTATATAATATTATATAATATTATAAGTATAAAGTATTTTATATATACTATAATTATTCGCTATAATAATATAATTATACTTATTAGTAAAAATAAAATAAATTACATTTAATACGAAATATATATTACTTAGACCTAAGGTAACCTAGTCTATACTAACCTAACCTAAACCTAGAGTCTATATAACCCTAACCTAACCTAACCTATTACTAGCGCTAACCTAGTAAACTTAGGTTAGGTTAGGTTAGGTTATTACGTAATCTAACCTAACCCTAACCTAACCCTAACCTAACCCTTACCTATTTACTAGCCTAGTAAAGAAGAAAGAGTTTCTTTTCCTATTTTACTAAGTTTTAAAGGCTAATTACTAATACTAGTTTAAATAAAGCTACCTAGATTAATTAACTCTAGTACTTCCTCTTAGAGGAATTACAACGCGCTATAATAGGCGTTAAAATCCTAGACTAGCTTAATAAATATACTAACTTAATTACCCTATATAATAATAATCTCTAATACCTACTAAACTACTAATACTACTATAGGGCTTAATATATAGCTCCTCCTAGAGACCTAGATACTATAGAAATTAATATAACTACTAACTACGCCCTAGCTAACTCTATAGAATACTAGAAGCGCGTTAAAGAAGGACGTTACTTTAAATATAATAAGAAAGACTATATCTCTTATTACTACTCTATTCCTATACTATAGATATACTTAAGTAGTATACGCCTATATTTCTCCCCTATACGTAAGTAATCTAGAAGCTCTTATAGCTACTAAATATTATCTTTATTATACTACTCTAACTAGTCCTAAGGGCGCTATAGATCTTACTCCTACTCCTACTCCTATAAGGAAAAAGCTTTATCCTAAGGATAAGTTACTTCTTAGGACTACGCATTTATTAAATCTCTACTAAACTCTAGTCTAAGCCTTACTAAGATATCTAGAAATACTATATAATAACTCTATACTTACTCTAATAAAGCTCTACTAAGAGAAACCTAAAAGTTCTTATAGATATAGGAGTAACTAGTATAGTATATATTTATAGAGATTTCGCGTGTAACCTAAAATTAAACTAAACGCTACTACCTTATATAATATATCTAACTAGATTTACTAGAACTATACTTAATAGTAGAGAAATCTCTTATACTATTAATTTAACCCTCTAATATAGAACCTATAAAGAGAACCTATACCTATATATTATAAATATAGGTTACTATAATATAATTCTTAGCTAACCCTAGATATATAAGTATAGGGTTAGTATTAACTATAATCGCGAGTAGTTAATATTTAATACTTAACGCTATATAGAGCGCTATACACGTAGAACCTAAATCTACTACCTTAATATATCTTATTACCCTAACGCACGATACCCTAATATATCTTATTATTCTAATACGTAATGTCGCCCTAACGCGCCTTATCCTACGAGCCTAACTATCTAATATAAATATAACTACTAGTTACTAAAGATAAAGCGCTAGCTATAGGAACTTAAGATAGAACTAAAAGGAGAACCTTTAGGTGTCCTAAAAGCTAAGAGGGAAGAGCTAAACCTTATATCTTAGCCTAGCCTAGATATATACTATATTAGAGCTACTCTACTTATATATATAGTATAGAAGTATAGCTATAAGATATTTATAGTATTAATTACTAATATTAATAAGGTCCTTACCTTAAAGGTCTATACTAACCTACTAATAAAGATACTTATAGAGTACTATAACTTAATTAAAGTCTTCTCGCGATATAAAGTAGATTAGCTACCTAAAAGATAGAAATATAATCTTAAGATTAATCTTAAGGATAGTAAGTAACCTAGATTTAGCCTATTATATAGTATATCCTAAAACGAGCTCCTTATACTATATTAGTACCTTAAAGATAACCTAGTAAAAGGCTTTATCTAGGCTAGCTTATCCCTAGTTACTTTACCTATAATCTTTATTAAGAAACTAGGAGGAGGTTATTAAGAGTCTATAGATATACTAACTATATATCGATAGAGTAAGGTTAGTTCTTAAAGATAAAGTAAGGTTAGGGTAGATAGGTCTTACTTGGTATAATAGGGCGTAGAAGTAATAACTTAAATTACTATACTATTATTAAGTTGAATATAATAAGCCCTAGGGGTTTATTACCTATAATTATATATATACTAGAGGCGCTTTATATTAATTACTTTAATATAATCGCTTTATATTAATCGCTTAACTTTACGCGCTTTATCTTGCGTACTTTAATTAAAGTAGTTATATAATAACTATTACCTTATCCTATACGTACGTCTAATAGTAACCTTATACTAGCTCCTAGTCTTATTAGGATTATAATACTATCCTCTCTCTTTTAGTTAGGTCTACTCTTAGGCCTTAGTTCCTAATTAGGTTAGTCCTAACTTATAAGTAGCGTGCCCTATACTAGTTATAAGTTAGCCTACTATAATATCTTTATTAGCCTATAAGTAAAAGCTCTATCTAGTCTCTAAAATCCTTAAAGCTAATTACCCTATAAAAACTCCTTATCTTAAGTATTCTATTTCTAGATCTTCTTATTACATTATACTAAATACTAATTTAAAGTATACTAAATATACTTACCTTAATCGTCCGTACGTTAGTATATCCTAGGAGTCTCTTAATAAGACTTATAAAGAGTATAAGAAAAAGGTTAATAAAGATAAGGTACTTCTTACTATTATTATTAACTAGTTATTATAGAATAAGAAGATTCTATAATATACTAAAGAGTATACTTATTATAAGGCCTTATACTTTATATTAGAATTAGAGTTAGAGGGTAAACTAGATTCTTGTTAAACGTTTAACTATCCTAACCTTTTAATTAGTATAGCTACGTCGCCTATACTCTAGTCTATACTAGGGTTATTAGATAAATATATTATTATAGAGGGTATTACTTCTCCTATTAGTTCTTCTAATTAAGTTTCTAGCTCTTATAAGTTCTAATCCTTATTTTTCTTAATTATCTCTTTAATATAGCTCTTAGTTAGGTATTATTATTCTATTATTCCTATATAGGGATAGATACTATATCTCTTTCTTATTTTATTAAGTAGTTTTTTATAGTTCTAGAGGTTAGCTTCTACTTCCTATATATTTTCTAAGTTAGAGTAGCCTTTCTATTTTACTAACTACTCTTAGTAGAAATATCTATCCTAGAATTCTTCTCATCCTATCTTATAGTATCTATAGAGATCTTTAACTTTAAATTTATCTTCTTCTTCTATTTTATAGTAGAAGTTTTACTATAGTAGCGTTTCTAGATTAGTAGGTTCTAGTTTACTTATATAGAACCTAGGGTAGATTTTTATATCTTTTAGGAGTTATAAGGTGTATATAACTAGTCCGTCTTATATCTTAACTAAAAATAGTCTAACCTTAATATTATTAAGTCCCTTACTTAGTTATTTTATATATAGGTTCTTTATATATAAATATACTCTATCCCTCTCTTTTAGCTAAGGTACTATTTTTTATTTCTTATTAGCGTATTTAATACTACTTTCTTATACTCTAAGTATCTTATCTTATATTTCTTTATATACTTTCTTAAGTTTATCTATAGTAGCTATTACTACCTATACCTTTAGTCCTAGTAGTATTCTTTTAAATAGGTTTAGATATCATCTATAATTTATAAAGAATAGTATTCTTCCTATTAATTCTAAGAACTTATTATTGTATATAAGTTATACTATAGGTAGTAATAATATCTAATTATTTTATTAAGTATTGACGTAGATTCGTAGATACGCTTTTATCGTACGATTCGTCCTTTCTATCTATCTATCTATCTATAGATAATAAGCTATTAATAGCTTTCTTTTCGTTCCTATTAATGCTAATAGCGTTACCTAAAAGTTTAATATAAAGAGCTTATCTCTATTACTAATAATTAACTTTAGTATTCTATAGTATCTAATTAATCGATCTAGGAATATAAATACTAACTACTATATAGTATAGTTATTCCTAAATAGTATTATCTCTACGTACTTAATAAATCTATATATAATAACTATTATTATATTATAAATAATTCCTATAGCTAGGTCTTTTAATAGTAGTAGTCCTATTATAAAGTCTATTAAGATATCTTTCTAGGGAAATTCTAGTAGTTCTATTACTTGTATCTTACTATATAGTGCGTAAGTACTATATTTATTTTTCTAATAGTCTATATATTTCCTAATAAAGGTTATTACCTTATCCTTTATATTCTTGAACTTATAGTTTTACTTAATAAGTTCTATAGTTCTTATAATTCTAGGGTATCTATATACTAGATTATTATAGTATTATCTTATAATTACCTCTTATAATTCTTTAGGTATATTATTTATAATTATTATAAGATTATTAATTTCTTAATTTATATTAATCTTATTTACTAGTTCTAAGGATCCGTCCTAGTTATACTTTAGTATAGTACCTTTAATAGTCTCTTTTATTCCTATAATATTATATCTTCGGCTAAGAGCGTCTACTCTACTATTATCTTTTCCTAGTATATATATAATTCGGAATTTATATTATCCTAAGAGTTCTAACTATCTAGTTTATCGTTAATTTAAGGCTTTAGTTATTGTAAACGTAACTAGATTCTTATAATTAGTAAATATTATAAGTTCTAAGTAACTTTCTATATAAATTCTCTAATATTTTAGTATAGTAACTATTACTAGTAGTTCCTTATTATATATATTATATTATTCTTCTAGTCCTAAGAACTTTCTAGAGTAGTAGGCTATTAGGTACTATTTTCCTTCGCGTTCTTATAGTACTACTATACTATATGCGAGGTCTAATATATTAGTCTTAAATCTTAATATTTCTCCTCTATAGAATAGTACTAATATAGGTAGTATTATATAAACTATCTTAAGTTTATTAAATACTTCTTAGTATTCCTTTATCTATAACTAAGGTATATCTTTCCTTATTAGATTTATAAGTAGTAAGGCTTTTTCTAAAAAGTTCCTTATAAAATATCTATTAAAGTTAATAAATCCTAAGAATAATTATATTTCTTTAATATTCCTTAGTTCTTTCTATACTTTTACTACTTTAATCTTTTCTTTACTTATTTTTACTCCCTTAGTACTAATTGTATATTTAAGAAATTTAACTTCTATCTTATACTATTTATATTTTTCTAGTTTTAGCTTTAGGTTATACTAGTCTAAGCTTTTTAATACTATTTTAATATATTATTTATATTTATTTATAACTATAAGTATATTAATATATCGTCTAAGTATACTATAATATATTTATCTAGGTATTCTCTAAGTATATTATTAATTAATACTTAGAATATAGCTAGTACGTTAGTTAGCCTAAATAGTATAACTATATACTTATAATAGCTATAGCGTATTCTAAACACTATCTTCTATTCTTTACCTTTTTTTATTCTAATTAGGTAGTAACTATCCTATAGATCTAGCTTCGTGAATATCTTTACGTATACTAGTCTATCGCGTAGTTCTATAATATTTAGTAGTAGGTAGTAGTTCTTAATTATAATATTATTAAGCTTCCTAAAGTTAATATATACTTAAGGTAGCTCTTATTTCTTTAGTATAAATAATATTAGGTAGCCTACTAGTAATATTAATTCCTATATATATTCTCTTTTAAGATTCTTCTTAATATAGTCTCTAAGCGTCTCTAGCTCTTATTCTAATAGTCTATATATAGGTTTAGAAGTTAGTTTCTTCCCTTCCTATAGTATAATTATATAGTCCTAAGGTTAATACTTTAGTAGAGAGTTTTCTTCTATCTCTTCTATAAAGAGGTAACTAAATTCCTTATACTATTATAGGATATTAGGAGTTACGCGTTTCTCTAATACTTTTACTTTATAACCTAATACCTAGTTAGTATCTATAGAGGTAACTATACTTCTATAATATATTAGTTATAAAGTAGTTAATTTATAAATTATCTTCTTATCTACTATTATATTTAGTTAATACGTAGGCTTAGATCTATATACATTTTTATAGTCTATCTATAAGAGGGTTTAGTATTTCTAATTAACTCTAGGATTAAACTCTTATAACTATAGTAGTCCTAGTATAATATCTTTACTAGCTAAGACTAGATATCTAGGTATACTTCTATAGTTCTTCCTTAGATAGTAAGTATTATAGTTATCTTGTATATTACTACTAGTTCTCCTAGTATAGCTTTTCTATTCGCGATATAGACTAGATAGGGATACTTCTTCTTTATAAGCTTAAGTCTAGCTCGTTATACTACGCTTAGTAATATAAAGTTTATAAATAATCCTAAATCTAATAATACCTTTATCTATTATACTCCTACTATAACTAGGAGTTTAATAAGCTTCTCTACGTTAATAGCGTTATATTCTTATCTATAAGTATAGTTCTAAAAAAGACTTATCTTATTTATACTCTCTTCTTATAAATCTATTTAGTATCTTAGCTTCTTTATATTATTTATACTTATCCTATAGATAGTACTACTAAATTAAATATATATACCTTCTATTAATTAGTATATTTTTACGTTTTTATCTATAGTTATAGCTCTAGTAAAATATCCTACTTATCTTTTATCCTATAAGTATATTTATAAGTTACTTTTTTATATTTATTCTAAAACTATTTATACTTAGATTTCTTATTAGGAAATATCCTAAGCCTATTTTATCTAAGTAGTATATAAGATATTTATTATAAAAATACTATATTTATAATAGTAGTAGGTAGTTTAGGTTTTTATAATATAACTAGTATTATAGGATTCTACTAATTAGTGTATTAGATATATTAAGTAGCTCTTAAGCTTCTAAGGTAAATAAATCTAGTTATAATCCTTAGTAGAGACTCTAGTCTATCCTTTTATTATCTTACTAATCTTTTATTAAGTAGTAGCTATCTACTAGGTTCTAGATTTCTCCTATAAATCTATCTTATACTATTACGTCTTTACGCTATAGTTCTAGGGTTTCTAGTAGGGTATAATATCCTAAGGACTCTAGCTTAGTATTATCTACGTATTATTATATTTATCCTTCTAGCTCCTATCTTAGTTAGAGTCTAGGTAATCCTAAACTATAGGTACTTTCTTTCCTAGATAAGGGTGCGCGGTAGTATTACGGTAGTATCCTCTCCTACTATTATAGTATAATCTCTCTTTTCTTATAAACTCTAGGAAGTTAATATTCTACTTCCTTATATTTCTTCTTTTAAGGCTATTGCGTTTATATCGTCTTTAATAAGCTTTCTTATAAGGTTTTTTCTACTTACTCTATAAGTACTTTATTATTATTAAGTACCTTAATATTATATTATTTATCTAGAGTTAGATCTCCTAGGTCTTTAAGTTCTTAGTCTTATAGTTAAATAGCTTTCCTTTATTCTATATCTTCTATACTACTTCCTATTTATCTTAGTATTATTACCTTACCCTTTAATTATATTAAGAGAGTAGTCTACGACCTAGTATCTCTTACCTATTTATCTTTTAGCTTTATTCTTTAATCTATAGTCTTTTACTAGGTAGCCTAGTTTACTATAGTTATAGTAGGTTCTTATTTCCTTACTATTATCTAACTTCTTAGGGCGATAACCTTATATTTATCCTCCTAGGTTTATATTATTGATATATATATTATTAAGACTAAAATACCTATAATTACTACTAACCCTAGGTATCTTTACAACCCTCTAGTATCTATAGTTTAGTTAGTATTTCTTCTTCTCGTATATATAGATTAGTATAGTATCTTTTCCTTTTACTTTAAGGCGAAATTCGTATAAATAGTTATTAACTCTAATTAACTCTTGATTAATTATTAAGATTATTAATTATAGCTCTACTTCTTATAAGCTCTACCTATACCTACTTTTAATCCTTATCTAAATATCCTTATAAGCGCCTAGTTATTCTATTTAGTCTAGAGTAAATATTTCCTAAATTTATTAGTATAACTAGAAGCTAAATAATCCTATCGTAGGTATTAGATAGCTCGTTCTATAATAGCTAGTTTATTTACTAGTTAGAATAATTTCCTAAGTTTCTCTTTAAACTTAATCTATTATTTAAATATTATATCGATATTTTATTATTATTATCTATATATTTCTTAAGGTATAGTATAACCTATTCTTTAGCTTTTCCTCTTAGGTATATTACTATAAGTATTACGCGATTATTATCTAGTACTTTATCTATCGAGAAGTAGACATTAAATTGAAGTAACTATAACTTAAGCTTATTCTAGTCTCTATAGTAGAGGTCTAGCTTAGCGACCTTAGAGGTTATAGCGGGTTAGTCCTACGTACTAGGTCGAATCTATTAACGCGTTACTTATTATAGAGGTATTTAAAGTATTAAGAGTCTATAGATATACTAACTATATATTAATAGAGTAAGGTTAGTTCTTAAAGATAAAGTAAGGTTAGGGTAGATAGGTCTTACTTAGTAAATAGGGTATAGAAGTAATAACTTAAATTACTATACTATTATTAAGTTGAATATAATAAGCCTTAGGAGTTTATTACCTATAATTATATATATACTAGAGGCGCTTTATATTAATCGCTTTAATATAATCGCTTTATATAATCGCTTAACTTTACGCGCTTTATCTTACGCGCTTTAATTAAAGTAGTTACGTAATAACTATTACCTTATCCTATACGTACGTCTAATAGTAACCCTATACTAGCTCCTAGTCTTATTAGGGTTATAATAGAGGTCTCTATTTCTACGTCGACTACTAAGCCCTTAATACTATTACTATTAAGAACTAGTATCTAATACTACTAATCTAAGAGACGCTAAACTAACTTAGTAAAGCTAAGTACTATATAAAACTTAATATTATTACTACCTTTAACTATCTCTATATTATAGAAGGTAATAAGTAGCTAACTACCTTTTATATATATTATAGCCTTTTTAAATACTTAATTACTCCCTTTAGCTTAGTAAATATACTAAGTATATTCTAATACTTTATAAATAATATCCTACGCCCCTTTCTTAATATTTTCTATACTACTTATCTTAATAATATTCTTATCTATAGTAAGAACTTAAAGGAGTACTAGAAATATATCTAAGCTATCCTTAGAGCTCTAAAGGAAGCTAGACTATACCTTAATATTAATAAGTATAAGTTCTACTAATCTAAAGTTATATACTTAGGCTATATAATCTCTATAAATAGAGTAAAAATAGATCTAAAGAAAGTCTAAGTAATCTAAGACTAGGAATACCTAAGTAATATAAAAGATATACGCGCTTTTATTAGATTTACTAACTTCTACTAAAGGTTTATTAATAACTTTTCCTATATAGTAGTACTACTAGTATCCTTAACTAGAAAAGATACTAGATTCTCCTTTAATAATACCTATTATAACGCGTTTAACGCCTTAAAATAAGCTTTTATAACTACTCTAATCCTCTATTACTTTAACCTAAGCCTACCTATAGTAGTAGAAGCTAACGCCTCTAACTATATAATAGTAGGTATTCTATCTTAAAAGGATACTTTAGAGACTATCTAGCCTATCGCGTATTACTTAAAAAGAATAAACTCTACTAAGGGAAATTATAAGATCTATAATAAGGAGCTACTTATAATTATATACTCCTTTAAATACTAGAGACCTAAACTAGAAGGTACCTACCTTCCTATTACTATACTAAGTAACTATAAGAATCTATAATACTTTATAATAATAAAGTAGCTAAGTTATAGATAAGCTTACTAGTCTAAGTACTTATCTTACTTTAACTTTATAATTACTTATTAGCTAGGTAAGGAAGGAGAAAAGCCTAATATACTAATATAATAATCTTAAGACTAACTAGCCTAGGAAGAAGCTTAAAATACTTATCTAAAAACGCTATTAAAGTTAAATCTCTTTATTACCTATAGCTTATCTCTAATAGAGATAGATTAATTAATCTAAGAGATTATTAATAATAAATATAATACTAACCTATTTATCTAAGAAGTACTAGGCCTCTTAAGAATAGGTACCTAAAGATTAAAGAAAATTACTATTACTAAGTATAAGGAATAAAATAATCGCCTATATTACTAAGAACGCCTTATAATCCCTACCTATAATAAGCTTATTATTAAGCTCTTACGTACTATATATAACTCTCCTATAGGAGGCTACCTAGGTTATAGTAAGATACTAGAGATCCTCTAAAGAGAGTACTACTAGCTAAATATATTCTAAATAATCTACTATTATATTACCTACTATTATACCTACTAAAGATTAAAGGCCTCTTATAAAAAGTACTATAGCTTATTAAAGCCTCTACCTATCCCTAAACGCTATTAGTAAGATATATTAATTAACTTTATTATTAACCTATCTAAGTTAGAAGGATATACTAATATTATAGTAGTAGTTAATTACCTATTAAAGTACTAGTACTTAATCCTATATACTAGAATAGAAGCTCCTAATATAGCTTACTTATTTATCTAATACGTTTAGGTAAACTATAGCCTCTTAAGTATAATTATCTCTAATAGAGGTAGATAGTTTATCTCTACCTTCTAGGATAAGCTCTATAAGTAACTAAATATTAACCTATACTACTTAATAGGCTACTACCTAGAAACTAATAGCTAAATAGAGATTATAAACTCTATAATAGAGTAAGTCTTACGCGTATATATAAATTACTAGTAAAATAATTAGGTTACTTAGTTACCTACTACTTAATTTAAGGTAAATAATACTATCTTAGAGTTAACTAGACTATTCCTAATAATAGCCTATTATAGCTAAAATCTATAAATAGGCTTTAAGCTACCTTTAGCTATAAAAAGGCCTACTTACTAGGCCTTATAAGCCTCTAATACTAATAAGATAATTAATAAGATATATAATATAACTTAGTTTATCTACGAAGAAATAATATAGGCCTAAGCCCTATAATAAGAATATACTAATAGGAAGTACTTACTAGTACTAGCCTATTAGGTAGGTAATAAGGTCTAGCTTAATATACGTAATATATAAATATAATAAGCTTTAAAGAAGCTTAATTAGAAGAACCTTAGCTCTTACTAAGTAGTTAAGGAGGTCTCTTTACACGCGTACTAACTTAAACTACTAAGCTCTATAAAGATATACTCTATTTTCTATATCTCTCTACTCTATCTAGCTAGAACTAATTACCTACCTAGCTAGTAACCTACTCTACCTATACTAGTAATAGTAGATAATAAACTTAAATACTTTATTAAGAATATTAAAGGACTCTACTATATAAAGAAAGAAATAATATAAATACTATATAAAATAGATAGGCTATAATAACCTATCCTAGGAGCCTACTATAGAGCTAAGAGATAATAAAGCTATAACTTATTTCTACTAGTAGTATCCTAATAGATTAGAGCTACTAACCTAACCTAAATTAACCTAATATAATATAAAACTAGTATTAGTAGTAATAATTACTATATAAATAACCCTTATAGGAGCTTAAGAATAAGAGGGGGGTACTATTATAGTAACTACTATAGTTCCTATAATACTAGTACTACCTACCTAAGCTACTAGTCTAGAGAGCCTAAAGAGAGCTTAGAGAGCCTCTAGAGTATAAGTATAATATAGAGGCCTTACCTAAGCGTATAAGCTATACCCCTAATATATATCTTCTAACCTAAACTATTATTTAACTTCCTCTTATTATATAATATCTTATATTATACTAGAGTATTATATATAGTATATTAATTAAGCTTCTAAAGTAAGCTCTAATATCTCTACTTATTACCTCTTATAATAGACTACTTATTCGTAGGCTTCCTCTATAGCGCGAAAGTATATAGTAAGCTTTATATAATATTATATAGTATTCGAGTTAATTCTCTTAAGTAAAGGTATAATTTATAGTTATTCTTCTACGTACGATCGATCTATAATCTATATAGGGGAACTATATATATAGGCTATAGGCCTATATATCTAGTTACCCCTTTTACTAGAAGCTCTTACTATATATACTCTATAGTATGTAATAGCTAGAGCTACTATATATAGATACTAGTAACTTTTTCTTTTTATACCTTTATAGCTAGTATCTAGTACTTATCCTCTTCTATTCGTTCCTATTAATTTATTCCTATCTTCCTTAAATATTTCCCTTTCCTCTTAGTTCCTCCTATCTAATTTATTTCTCCTTTACTTATTAGTATCTTCTACTATATAGCCTATTATTCCTAATACCTATATACTAGGGATTAGTTGCGTATAGAATCTAGGGAGAAATAGTAGTCTATCTAGAATTACTTATAGGGTAGAGTATTATTATATTTATTTATATAGTAGGTCTCTTAGGTTTTTAGGTCTCTTAGTTAGTTCCTTCTATTAGAATATACTATACGATTAGTAGCTTCCTATACCCTAATAGTTCCTTCCTATTTACTATATATAATATTACTATAATATTATTATCTTATATATAGAAGTTAGGGGTATATATTTAGGTCGCCCCCTCTAGTTTAATACTCTTTTCTTTCCTCCTTTAACTACTACTACTACTACTTCTATACGTAATTATTACTCCTTCCTTATCTCTTCTTAGTAGGGGAGATACCTTCTTCTTCGTACGGTGCTAACTTGTAATAGATAGTACTAGTACTAGTACTAGTACCCCTATAACTATAACTATAATTATAACTATAACTATAACTATAACTATAACTATAGCTATAGCTATAGCTATAATAATACTAATAATAATAATACTACTACTATACTATATATTAATAATTCCTAGTAACTTTTCTTTTCTAGGTCTATATAGTGCTAATAGGTATAGTAGAAGATATCTCTTATCCTATACGCTACTAATACCTCCTCTAGTAGTAGTAGTAATAATACTACTATAGTAGCTAATAAGTTACTAGGTAATTTAGCTATACGTTAGGTAGGTAGGCGTATACTAGTAATACTACCTACTAGGTAGGTAGCTAATCGCTATCTATTAGTATCTCTATATATTAATATATATATTTAGATACTATATATTAGGTTTTCCCTTTATACTAATTAATAGTAGGATAAGGAGAGAACTATAGTAGCTATACTATCCTATAATATTATTATATTACTACTAGCTAATATAAATCTTAACCTTTAGGTTACTAAACTTATCTAGTATAAGGGTTATTTCCGCGCAATTCTTATATAGAGCTATAGTTATCTTATAGCTCTATGCGCTTACTAGTATAGTAGTTCTACTAGAGCTCTACTCTTTCTAGAATATTATGCGGTTTTAGGTATCTAGAGAGGTGCTTATAGCTCCTATATCTAGTAGAGCTATAGCTTATAGTACTAGTACTATACGTAAGAGTCCCCTAGAAGGAGGGGGAGAGAGTAGAGAGAGGGGGATTTCTTTTCTTTTCCTTTATTTTTCCTTTATTTTTCTTTTCTTTTTTTTTCTTTATTTTTCCTTTCTCCTAATATTTTATCTTTATATATTAGTTAGATTTCCTTTATTTTTCCTTTATTTTTCCTTTTTTTTTTCTTCTATAATATCTAATATACGATTACCCTCTCCCTATTCTATATATTCTATAATCGTACGTAATATAAAAATAAGTAAAAAGAAAGTAAATTTAATAAAGGAGATATAGTTAGTATATCGTACGCGGTACCTTATACTAGTAGAGATTTTTCTTCTATACGTACGGGTTTAAGTTAGTTAATAAACGCCTCTACTTTAATATTAAGTATATTAGTTAAGATAAGTCTCTTAATTACTAAGTTTAGTATTTTCTTTATATATATATTAGCTAGGTTATCTTTACTATTAATCTATCTAACTTCTATAATTTCCCTATTCTTATATAATTCCTAAAGAGATATAATATTAATTATAAGTCTCTTCTTATTTATTATACTAAGTTTTACAAGGTAATTATATAGGGATTTTAAGTCTAAGTATACTACTACTAGAACCTAAGGTAATTAGAGTATTTATATAATCTATTATAGTATTATACTAATAGTAATAGCGTTATTAAAGCTATTTACTATTCTATACAGCTCGCTTATAAGAATACTCCTTATAACTCTCTTATATTTAATAGAATTCTAGTATATAATATTACTATAGATTTTAAAGTTATACCTATCCTTTATACGGCGCTCTATTACTAGGATAATAATAAATCTAATCTAGGAGCTAAGGTCCTTATTATTTATAAATAATCTATCTATAAAGATAAATAGTTTTATATAGTCTAGCTATAGTAGAATAAATATTAGGCCTCTTTCTAGGTTATTAATTTACTATTAAAGTCGTACGTTAAGGGTATTAATATCCTCTATAGATAGTACTATTATCTATATAGCTACTAATAGGTTAAATACTACCTCTAGTTAGTATACTAATATAATATATATACCCTAGCTCTCTATACAATATACTATTAGGTAGTATCTTATACTATTAGGTCTATTATATAGAGGTTACTAGTTTATCCTTTCTATACTAGTTTAATCTTATCTTATACTATTATAATTCTCCCTCTATTAAATTTAATAGGTTAGTCTTTAGATAGGATTATCTTTAGTTTTATATAGAACTTTACTTTATCTAGTTCCTCTTATTCTTTCTATATAAAGGCTAAGGTAATAATACTAATTATATTATCTATTTATAGGCTAGTAATCCTAAATATACTTTATCCCTCCTCTATAATTAATAGATATAGGTTATATAATAAAGTTCTTATTCTTAGTTTCTCCTTATAGTAGTTATAATAGGTCTTAAACTAATATAGGCCTAATTCTACTATACTATATAGTAGTTATATAATATATAGGATTATATTTAGTAGGAATAAGTTCTATAGTTCCTTTAGGGGTTTTACGTATAGTATATAGAGAAGTTTATCCTTTAATTATATATAGGCTTAAGTAATATCCCTAAGCTTATAGTATATCCTATCGTAGCTATTAGTAATACGCCTATTACTAGTATTAGTCTCTAGCTTATCTACTAGATTATTAGAGACTAAGTAAGGATTTCCTCCTTACTAGTATCTAAGTAGCCTATAAGTACTAGCCTAGATTTCTTATATAGTTATATTATCTTTCCTTTAATCTCTTATATAAGTTAGAGGTTAAAGATTCTACTATAGTACTTATTTTTATTAAGGTAGAGGATTTTAAATATACTATTAGAGATAAGTATATCTATCTCTATATAATTAGATTCTTTAAAAGGTACTCCTAGTATTATTATTACTCCTTCTTGCGTAGTTTAACTACTAACTTATAGTTATTCTTTTCCTTCTAGGTAAGGAATAACTATATATATTACTATATATATTTCCTAGTCTTCCTCTTTTCCTAGGTTATAGTTACTTAGCTTATACGTATAGCGCCTTAGTATTCCTATATAGTCTATTTCCTTACTATATAGCTCCTCTCTCTAGTATATCCTCTTCGTCTAATCTCTCCTCTCTCTTATAAAGGTCGCGCTCTTTTACCCCTATAGGCTATAGTATACCTATAGCTACTATTAAGGTTTATTCCTAGGAAGGTTCTTAACCCTTCTTATAGGTAGTTTTAGCCTCTTATTATATAGCTCTTAGGCCTTCTACGCGCGCGTATATAGGGTAGTTTAACCTATAGTAGGAGTAGCTTATCTAGGTTAGCTAGTTCTTCTATACTATATAGCTTTTATAGCTAAGTAGCGGTAGTATAGTTTAGCTTAAGTATATCTAAATATAACTAGTCTATTATTAAGCTTAACTATTATATTTTTACCTTTAATACCTTTAAGCTTATATAGGCCTATCTATCTACCTTTCTCTCTCTAAACTATAATCTTAGAGTTAAGTAGGAGGTTTAGAATCTTATATAACTTTATACTATTATAGGTATTAATTATATAGTTAATATTAGCTCTTACTCTCTTATTCCTAAGTATTCTTATAGCCTTATATATAGTATTTACTCTTTATATTATCTTAGGTAATAGGGGTAAGTTAACGTTAATCCTTAGGTAGGTTCTAAAGACTAGTAGCGTTAGTATAAGCCTATTTAGGCTAGCTATATTATTAAGGGCTTTAACTACTATTTATAGGATAGCCTTATTATCTATACTACTATCTAATTCTACTCTTAGGATATTAAATATACGCCTTAGTAGTACGTATACGCGTTTAATCTTTCCTACTACCTAGTATACTTCTACTAGTATTTATCTATATTCTATACTAATAATCTTTATATAGGTTTTAAACTCTTCTATAGTAAAGTTAGTTCCTAGGTTATATATAATATAATCTAGGGGTCCTTAGTAGGTATTAATCTAGTACTTATATAGTACCTCCTAGGTATCTTATATAGATATAGACTTTAAGAATATTACTACTTAGAATACTATATCTATATTAATAATATATAGTATATCCTTATTACTAATTTATACGATATTAAGGATAATCTTATAGTTAAAGTATAAGTTATCCTTAATTATAAATTTAAACCTTTATAGTAAGGTCTCTTATTATTAATAGAAGTAGTAGAACTTCTAGATTACCTTTAGTATAGAGGCGTCTACTTTATAGCCTACTTCTATAAGTATCTTATAAAGTTATTCTATATATAGGTATCTAAATCTATAATATAGGTATTATAGTTCTATTTCTATAAAGAAGGAAGTAGTTTCTTCCTTACTAATATTAAAGAATAGGTATCCCTATTTACGTATAATAGGGACTATTATACTATCCTTATATATAATAACTTTAATATATTATTAAAGTACGCGCCTAGGCGATTAGTATCTACTAGGTATAGTAGGAATAGTATAGAGTATCTAGTATAGTATATAACTATTCCTACTAGGTTAGTAATATATATAGTTCCTAGTAATCTCTTTAGGTTCTATCCTCTAAAGCTAATATTACTTATTCCTAGGGTCTAGTCTATCTTCGTGCGAGGGTTCTTACGTATATATACCTCTAGCTATATTTTACTAACTATTAAGACTATTACTACCTAGTATCCTATAGTTCGCCTTAGTATATGTATAGTATCTTCTATCTAGTATAAACTAGTCTACTTAATATTATATATCTATACTATATATATCTTTACTAGTTATATAATAAAGATATATAGTAGAAGTTAGTAGTGATAGCTTAGTTACTATTATCTTAGTTATAATCTAATTCCTACTTATCCTCCTATATAGTCTTATTATCTACTTTACTATTAGATATTCCTTTAAAGCTTATAATATAAGCTATTATATCTTCTTATAAAGGGGTATTACTATAGAATTCTTGTATAAGCTAATATATTAGCGTCTAGCTCTTAATCTATCTATATATAGATAGTTTAATAACTAATATCCCTCCTTATAGTAAATAAAGTATATTTTAGGGTTTACCTAGATAGTCTATTATATTATTATTTTCCTATATAGAAGATACTCCTATTCTCTTTATAAAGGAAGAGGGTTTATTCCCTCTACTACTACTACCTAGGTATCCTATATATAGTATTAAGGTATACTATTAATCTATATAGTATAATTCCTTTAGCTCTTATAAGTATTAGTTTACCTATCTATCTATTATAATCTAAAGTATAGATTATAGATTACTAAATAGTACTTTATACTTAGCTTAATTAAGAATATAGCTTACTCTAGTTCTAGTTAGCCTTAGTAAGCTCGTACTACTATAGTATATAGGGGGACTTCCCCTAAAAATCCTATCTAAGCCCTCTATATAAGGGTTAGCTTATTAATTATAATTTCTAGGACTTTATATAGGTTTAGCGTTAGGTTCTTATATTTATATTATATAAACGATATTATTATCTAGTTAGTCTAGTACTAGTTATAGTTAATATTAGTATTAAAGTAGTTATTAAGTTTTTTATATAGGTATTTCTAGTTATAGCTAGGGCCTATATTATATATATAATATATATTCGTATAGCCTTCTAGGATATCTAGAAAGATATTTAGATATTATACTTTATTAATATCTAATCTCTAGTATAGTTTAATAAAGATTCTAGTTTTATCTATAAGAATATTATATAATTTTCCTATATAGTTATTATCCTTCTTCTATACCTTCTAGAATTATATAAGTTTCTTAGGTAGTAGCTTATTATTAGTATAGGTTTAGGTTAGGGGTAATTTATATAGATTATAGAGTATTATAGTTTACTAGTATACCTTAGTAGGTAGATTCTAGGTAGGTTACTAATCCTACTAGTAATATAATAGTACGTTTACTTTAGTTATATAGGGGATAGGTAAGTATAGTATTAGCGCTAGTATTAGGGATAGTTATCTTAATAGTATAGGCGCTTATTAGTTTAATTCTACTAGCTCTATATATACTACCTAGGGTTTCTTACCTTTAATATCTTTATACGAGGTTACTATCCTTATAGTTAGGTTTATCTATATAGGAATTAGATTTCCTAATATATACCTCCTCTAGGTTATACTATATAGTTTCTTACTCTAGAGGTCCTTAACTTTAAGAGTATAGTTTATCCCTTTACTAGCTAGTATTACTAGTAGTTCTCTATAGAACGCGCGGTTAATTCGTTCCTAGTAGTCCTCTATCTATTTATTAAAGTCTTTAATAAATACTTAGAGGAACTCCTTACCTATAAGGTTTATAAGCCGTAGTTTATATAGCGCGTATCTAGCGTATAAGGCTAGTCACTCTAGTATTAGGTTAGATATATTAATTAAGGCTATCTAATACTCTAATTTTACCTCTTTCTAGAAGGTTAGTATTAAGATACTTATACCTCTTACTATATCTTTCTATTATTCTTTATCTTCTATTATATCTTAGTAGCTCTTATACGAGCTTATAGGTCTAGGCTAGGTATTTAGTTTAGATAGTATTTAGATAGTTTTTACTATCTAGTTTTAATTATATAGTATATTATTATTTATTTATATAATTATATACTATCTCCTATTATTCTATATAAGGTCTTAGATAACTTATATACCCTATTACTAGGTACGTAACTATAAGTATTTTTAGTCTATATAGTTTAGCGATTAATCTTCTTATCCCTAGTTATTTCTATTTAGGATATATACGAAATAGAGACTAACTTCTACTAGAAGGTTTAACTCTATCTTTACTTAGCTAATTTATAGATAAAGTTAATTACCTACTAATTAGTATTTATAGGCTTCCTCTATAGCGTAAAAGTATATAGTAAGCTTTATATAATATTATATAGTATTCGAGTTAATTCTCTTAAGTAAAGGTATAATTTATAGTTATTTTTCTATATATAATCGATCTATAATCTATATAGGGGAACTATATATATAGGCTATAGGCCTATATATCTAGTTACTCCTTTTACTAGAAGCTCTTACTATATATACTCTATAGTATATAATAGCTAGAGCTACTATATATAGATAGTTATACTAAAAAGGAATTATTAAAATTAAAGTAGTAAAATAATACTACCTATTAAGTACTTAGTAACCTATAATATAAGAGTATATATCTCTTCTTTATTCTAATCTTACTTATATTACTAATATAATATAGGTAAAGAGCTTTTTATAATAGAGTTATAAAGCTACTTCTTAACTTAGAAAGCTATAATCTCTATAATTTCTCTTTAAGCCTATAGGATAAGAGGTTTCTTAAGGATATAATAAAGGTAAAGGGCTTTCTAGAGGAGCCTAATTTTATTACTCTTATATAGGCTTTATTTTCTAGAGGTTAGTTATTCCTCCTCTATAAATAATATAATACTAACTTTAGTATAGTAGGTAATAGAAGTATATATACTATCTACTATTATCTATACTTATTACTTAATAATAGTATAGCCTTTACGTATATATACTCTAAGATACTAAGAAGTAATCTTCTATTATTTCTATAAATATTAGTTAAGGTAATTAAGAAAAGTAACTTATACTTAGGTAAGATATAATAAGGAGATAAAGAGATAAGTACTATAACTATACTTATACCTACTAGTAATATAGACTATAACTATTCTATTATAGTTAGTTACCTAGTTATAATAGAGGTATTAGAGTAGCTTTATTTTACTAAAGTATATAAATAGGAGTTAGCTCCTTTTAGTATTTAAGAAAATAATACTTAGGCTTACTTAGTACTTTATAGTAATATTTAGTAGAGATATCTAATAACTTTATCTTATTTCCTATATAGCTTTTATCTACTAATTTATAGTCTAGAGCTTAAACTCTTATAAAGCTATTTTTAAAGATTATTTTTCTTATATAATCTATAGACTCTAATAATCTATTACCTTATTACTATATATTATTAGTAGCTATTATTATCTCTACTCTAACTACCTACTAGGCTATACTATAGTTAGTAAATTTATAGTCTTACTAGTATACCTTATAAAGATATACTAAATAATTACTTACCCTATAATATTCTATTATATTAGTAAAATTATTATAGATATTAAAGAGTTATTAGATTTATAGGTAATCTAAGGTCGAACTTAGTTATCTACTACTAGATAAAAGCGTTATTATAAGACTATCCGAAATTATATCTAAGATTATAGCCGGTATAGCTAGTAGAGCTAGTATAGCTAATATAGCTAATATAACTAGTAAAGCTAATATCCGATAGCTTATAGCGTTATAGATAAGCTACGTAGAACTAGTACTATCGAATAACTGCGTTAAGCTAGCTTAACTATATAATAGAGATAAGTAGATCTCTACCCTCTAAACTAAAAGACTTTAATAAGCTCTATAGATATAGATATATAAACTAGTAGAAAACGTAGTAGATAGAAGAAAAAAAAAAGAATATTAATAGATAATAATTAAGAGCGTTTATAGATAATTAATTAATTATTTACTATACTATTTATTATAGTCTTTTATTATATACCTTATTCCTATACTATATACCTATTAAAAACCTATCTTAAATCTAATAATTAAGAGTCTTACTACCTTAACTAAATTAAGCTAAACTAATAACTAAAATAAGTTAAGCTAATTAGTATATAAACCTATAGAAATTAGGTAGACCTAACTTCTATTAATTAGCTAGTTTCAACTAGCGCGCTCTATAATTAGTCCCTAGCGCGCTCTACTAAACTTTAAAATTTACTATCTTAACTAAGTTAAGCTAATTATAAATTATAATAACCTATTAAGCGTAACGCGATCCTATAGTAATACTAAGGAATAATACTAACTATATAGTCTAGTTAATATAGCTATAATCTAAATACGTAGTCTATAAAATCTAGGATAAGATTAACCTAGTAATAACTACTAAACTTATAGAAGAACTAGAGTTTATTAAACCCCTAGAAATCGCTAAATATATACTAGCCTCTAACGTTTAAGAGCTAGCGCGTTAATCTAAGCTATTAACTATAGGCCTTAAAGTATTTAAAGAGGATCTTAAATACTATAAAACTCTCTCTAAGTAGTATTAAATTAAACGATACGTATATAATAAGGAGTAGATAAGATTATAGTAAATTATAGTCTTTATCTAATTATTAGTTATACTATATCTACTATATACGTACTATCTACTAGATTAGTTAATATAATAGTAGCTTACTAACCTTAAATAAACTATTAGTATTAATAAGTAGTTAGAGAGAGAGCGAGCTTATAAGTACTATATCTACTTACTTAACCTAATAAGAAGCGTATTAAATTAGGAAATCTAGCTAGCTAAGTATAACTAAGCTACTACTAATATAGAAGCTTATAAAGTAGTAGAGGTATTATATATTAAAGTAGTTATAAAAGACTTTCTCTTAGTAATTAATAAGATTACTCCTATATAGTCTATTAACTTTTAAGATTATAGTTAATTTAAAGATTATATAACCTATAAGGAGATAATAAAATAATTCTAAGAATACTTAATAGTAAATTATCCTCTTAAATTAGGGAAAAATAGGGCTACTTTTATAGTTAATAATACCTTATTAGATCTTCCTACTAGTAGTAAAACTACTTAGGGTAGGACTAGGGACGCCTCTCCTATAGAATATAATCTACTACTAAACTAAGATAGACTTTAGTTAAACCTAAACTAGGGTAGACCCTAGTATAAAAATTAACCTAGCTAAAATAGTAATAATATATAATTAACTAGGTAAACTATAGTAGAGGAAAAATACCCTACTTATAGTAAATTCTATAATCTAAGGGAATACTATTATATTAATCTAGATATAGCCCCTCTATAATAGAATCTAAATAAGACTCTATAAGAACTTATTAACTATAAACGTAAAAATAATACTATATTTTAAGAATTAATTAGAGGATAGTCTAAACTTCACTTTAGGCGATTACTAACTCTAATACCTAGAGATTAAGAATAACTCTATAGTAGAAGAATATTAAGTATTAAAGGGACCTTTATAACTATATCCTTTTAAACTATAATAAATATCTACTATAGGATTTATTTATCCTTAATTTAGGTATAACCTACTATATTATAAATAACCCTAATTATATCTATAACTATCGCCTACTAGCTTAAGAAGACTATATCTAGGCTAGTAATTTAAAGATATAGGTAAAGGGATATAGATCTATTAATCTAACGTTAAAGAATTAATCTAAGGTAAATTATCTAGCTTTATATAATATAGCTATATACCTAGATATCTACTATAACCTAGTCTTATTCTAATTACTCTAGTAGAGAGGAATATAGTAGAATACCTAATTAGAACTAATAACCCTAAATAAACTAGATAGGTAGATAATTAGAAATCTTACTAAGATCTATAGCTAATAGGTACTCGAGTTTTATCTATTATAAGAAGCGACGTATTATACCTATAAACCTAGGTTAACTAGAGTAACTATACTTATATAGTATAAGAGACTTAGCTATCTAGGACTAGTAGTAATTAAGTACCTTATCTAGTAAACTTAAGGGTACGCGTAAAAGGAGTAACTACTATTAAATATAACTCCTATAGTAAAGCTAAGATAAGATATTAAATTAGCCGCGTACTATAAGTTAGCTATAAAGGACTAGAAGAAAGAATTTTAATCGATTTCTACTTATATAAAGTATAGAGTTTTAATAAAGAAAAGAGCTAGATACTAGTTACTAAGAAGCTCTCTAAACTATAGTAGGACTTCTACTTTATAGATAACTAACTAGTAAAGTTAATTATTAAGATACTAGAAATACTTATTATCTTCTTAAAGAACTAGTATAATATATTAGTTAAAGTAATTAAAGCTAATAACGAGATTATAATAGTTAAACTAGAAGTCTAATATTAGCTAAGCTTATAAAGTATTATAGTTAAACTCTTAGCTCTAGATACGTAAGCTTAAAATAGAGGAGTAGAGTATACTAGAGGTATTAATAAGGAGAAATTATATATAATATAGCTTAATATAATCTACCTTAGGAACTCTAGCTAGAATTACTAGAGCTAGAGTATACCTTTATAACTAAATACTAAGTTACTTAAATAACTAGAAAACGCTATATAAGACCTTCTTTATAGGAGTAGCTTATAATTAAGGAATTATAGTATTACTAAGAAAGCCTAATCTAGCTTATTTAAAAGCCTATAGGTATAAAGCTTTTATAATAACTAATAATACCTACTATAGTAAATTAAGACTCTAGTAGCTAGACCTAAAGCCTAGATTAGATACCTTATTAGATACTAGTTATTAAATATCTACTAGATATAAGTACTATCTATAGCTAAGGTAATAAGTACTGAGATATTATCTTTAATAAGTATATAATCTTTAATAGTAAAATAGAGGACCTAATAGATAACCTTATATATTAAATACTAGAAGAGATTACTACTTATATAAGAACTATTAAGCTCCTAACGCTAGTTTATTAGCTAGAAATAGAGTCTTTCTATAAGGATAATACTAATCTAATATATTAATAAATAAAGTAGACCTACTAGGCTACTATTAAGGAAGAAAGATTAGGGATTATTACCTAACTCTATTACTATCTCTACTACTAGTAGTACTCCTAGCTTAATTAATACTAGAAGACTAGTATTATATAAGTTATCTAAAATCGCTTAGGTAGAGAATAGTTAACTACTATAATAAAAACCTATAATAACTAAGGATTATCTAAAACTATACTATAGGTAGTAGCCTTTATAGTAGGTACCTAGGTAGGAAATATTAGGTAATATAGAGGAGAGTTAATAGATAAAGTAAAGATAAAAAGAATACTTACTAGAGGCTTAAAGCTCTATTATAGTTAACTCCTACCTCTACTAATATACTAAATAAACCTAGATAACTATCTAATAGGCGAGCTATTTAAAGAAGCTAATATACTTATATAATAAGCTACTAGAAGATAAGATTATAGACTAAGTACTAGCTAATCTAATTAAATAAATAGGTTAATAGATACTTAACTATATATAGGTTTATACCTATAAATTAGATAAATACTACTAGTTTATTAAATATAAAGCCTAACTAGTAGTACGTAGAGATTAGTAAAGAAACGTTATATTATAAGATACCTATGCTATAATACTAGCTAGCTACTCCTTCTAGATACTTATAGTAATTATAGCTAAATATAATCTTAAACTAAAATAGTATAATATAATAAACGCCTTTATCTACGCTATAATAGATCGAGAAATCTATATAAAGATACTAAAGGGATACTAGAAGAAGGGAATAATCCTTTAGGTCTAAAAGCTCTATATAGACTATATATTTTACCTCTACTATAGTAGAAAGAGTTTACTTTAATACTAAAGTCCTTAGTTTTTAAGTAGTACTCTATAAGCTATACTATATAGTAAAAGATAGTATTATTATCTTCTTCTATATAGATGATATTATTATAGCCTATAATAAAAAGAAATTAAAGAAGTAGAAAAGGTAACTAGTCTCTTAAAAGAGAAGTATACTATTACTAGAGGAGTAGATCTCTAATAGTTCCTTAGTATAGAGATTATCTAGAAAAGAGAGTAATACCTTATCTAGCTTCTATAGACCGTATATATTAATAAGATATATTAGCTTACTAATAAATAAGACGTCTACTATAATACTCTAATAACTACTTCTAAGCTCTAGCCTTATACTAGCCTAGTAATACTATCTAAGATTAATAAGTACTAGTATAAAATTAGCTTACTCCTATTTACTATAGTAACTACTAGACTAGATATAGTATTTATAATATTATAATTAGCTTAATTCCTTATAAACCTAAGTACTACGCACTAAGAAGCTACTAACTAAGTACTTATATATCTATTAAGTATAAGATAGAGAGTACTCTAACTAAGAGTAGGTAATTTACTCTAGGTAGCTAGTAATACCTTCTTTACTAATAATACTCTAGATAGAAAGAGCTCCTAAGAATATACTATTAAGCTATTTAATAGCCTTATTATATAGAGAGCTAATAAATAAGATACTATTACTACCTTAATAACTAAAGCTAAATTACTAGCTTTATCCTAAGTAGCTAAAGAAGCTATCTTTATATTATAATTACTAGATAAGCTAAAGGTTAAACTACTAATAAGCTATATTACTATCTAGTATAATAATACTTAAATAATCTAGCTTATTACTAAAGAACTAGCTAAACTCTAAACTAAACTAAGGTACATTAATATTTATAACTACTAGCTAAGGTAAGAGGTATTAGCTAGTTGAATTAAAGTAGTATATACTCTATTAATAGAGATAACTACTAATAGGTTTACTAAAGTACTCTTAGGAAATAAGTAGAAGAGTTTCTTAAACTAACTTAGACTAGTAGAAGTATAGGAATACTAGATTATATATAAAGTACCTCTTAATAAAATCTAAGCTTACTTAAACGACCTTATACTTACCTAATAAGTTCTAGCTTACTAAAGGCTTACTAAGCTAAAGGGGTATATTAGATTTATAGGTAATCTAAGGTCGAACTTAGTTATCTACTACTAGATAAAAGTATTATTATAAGACTATCTAAAACTATATCTAAGATTATAGCTGGTATAGCTAGTAGAGCTAGTATAGCTAATATAGCTAATATAACTAGTAAAGCTAATATCTAATAGCTTATAGCGTTATAGATAAGCTACGTAGAACTAGTACTATTAAATAACTACGTTAAGCTAGCTTAACTATATAATAGAGATAAGTAGATCTCTACTCTCTAAATAAAGAGACCTTAATAAGCTCTATAGATATAGATATATAAACTAGTAGAAAATATAGTAGATAGAAGAAAAAAAAAAGAATATTAATAGATAATAATTAAGAGCGTTTATAGATAATTAATTAATTATTTACTATACTATTTATTATAGTCTTTTATTATATACCTTATTCCTATACTATATACCTATTAAAAACCTATCTTAAATCTAATAAGAGTACGTAAAACTAAGTATATTAGAGAGTAAGCTCTATAAAGGGTATATTACTAGTAAGTTTATATAGACTTAGATAGTATAAGTAGAGAAATATACCTAATCTTAGAATATACTTACTAAAATAACTAGATAAACTAAAGCTTTCTAGTATATAGTTAGGATATAAGAGTAGATTATAGCTATATATAATAGTAGATAGTAAAAGGAAGGATTAAATAAAGTATAAGAGATACCTAAGTAGCTTAGAGTTAGTTAGGAAAGAAAAGCTATAATTTATATAATAATATATTAGTATACTTATAGCTATAGATAGGATACTTAGTAGGTATTTACCTTAGAGTAGGTAAGAAGTATAAAAAGAGGTAGATTATAAGGTAAATATAGTATAATAAAGTAGAGCTAGAATAGTATAAAGGAGTTAATAAGTAGATAAAGCGTATAACTACTTCTAGGTATTACTACCTAATAGGAAGTTTATATAAAAGAATCTTATATAGCTATAGCTATACCTTACTATTAAATATTTCTATTATTACATATATATAATAACTACCTTATTAGGTATTTAAATAGGTAAGGTATCTACTATAATACGTATTTTAATAGTATATTAGCCTTAAGCCTATAAAATTATAACCTTCTTTTACTACCTACTTATAAAGTCTTAGTTTTTAGAATAATAGTTATAATAACTAATTTATATAGGCTAAGATTCTATTATCTTCTACTATACGCGTATTAATTCTATAATTATATAGTACTAGAAAGTACTCTATTCCCTTAAGCTATAGAGTAGTACCTCTAGTTAGGATATAATATTACCTACTATCTAGGCCTACTATAGGTTAGAACCTATATAGTAGAGTATAAGGGGTAATATAAATAGGCTAACTCCCTCCTAGTCTATATTTTTCGCTACTTAATTATAAACCTATAATTTATAACTATTACTATTTTATATAACTACTATTTATATTAATTATAGCCTAGTAATACTCTCTTATATTATATATATACTTCTAGAAGTCTTCTAGCTTTAACTTTACCTATTCTTCTTTAATATACTAGTAAACCTCTACCTCTATCTTTAGAAATTACCTTCTAACCTAGTATTTTAATAATCTCTATATATTCTCTATTAGATTTAAATCTAGAGAATTAGTAGGCTATACTATCCTTATTACCTAATTCTACCTATAAAGATCTTATATAGTATATACTATATATTATAATACCCTATCTTCTATAAGAATCGACCTTATAAACTTAATATAAGAGTAATACTCTATCTAATTCCTAAAGTTATATATCTATAGAATAACCTTTTCTTAATATACTATACCTATAATAGATCCCTATTCCTTCTTAAAGACTATTAAAGGGCCTTTTCTAAGGGATAAAATAGAGCTATAGATTATCTAAGATAAGTACCTATAGAACTTTAGGAAGTAGTAAGTATCTAAGTATTTCTCTTTAGCGTAATAGGTAATATAGACTTATCTAAAGCTACCTATAGAAAATAAAGCTTTATCTATCTAGATAATATAAACCTATATATTATCTATCTAGTTTAAATATATATATACCTATTATAAATATACTTATTTATAAGCCTTTATAAGGAGTAGCTTTTCTATTATAACTTAATAATAGTATTACTCTTTTTTAAAGACCTTAATTAAAGTCCTTCTATAGGCTTAGATACCTTTAATCTAGGTAATCTCTTTATATATTATATATTAATAAAAAGCGTTAAGAGTAGCTTATCCTATAAGATACTTCTAAATAGGTATATTTAGTATAGGAAGCTATCTAACTAGTCTCTTTAGTATTTTAAAGCTCTATTTAATATAACTATAGATTATTATTTAAGTAATACCTATAGATTATATAATTTAAGACTAACTCTATTACTTAAATTAAGATAAAGTAAGAATTTAAACTTATTCTTAAAGAGTAAGGTATATTCTATATACTCTTTTAAGATTAGTATATAATTATTAAGGCTTTTAAATTATTATTTTTAAAAGTATAACTTATTTTTAATATATATATAAGTATATCTACTTATTTCGTATTATTTTATAGTATAATTTTTATATTCTAGTTAGTTTAAATAGTATTATAATTAAGTAGCGAAAAATATAGACTAGGGGGGGAGTTAGCCCGTTTATATTACCCCCTTATATATATAAGGTACCCTCCTATATAGGTAGACGTAGGTAGTAGTTATAGTAGTACTTATACTATATTTCTATTTCGTATTACCTATAAGAGTCTTCTTATAATAGGCTAATAGTATCTTATAGAGTATACTCTAATCGTTAAGTCCTTATCTATTTAGATTTATAATTCTAAAGCCTTTATTAAGTAGTTAAAGCTAACCTATATTTCCTACCTCTAAGAGCTTTACCTATATTACTACCTACTAGTAGCTTATATAAGAGCTATATATATTTATATTATAACTATAAGCATATATATACGCCTTTAGGAGGTTATAGGAGGTTACTAGTCTAGTTAATACTATTACTATCTATATCTTCTCGTAATATTCGCTAAAGTTATAGATAGTAATAATACTCGAGCTAGCCTTAGAGAACTATAGCGGCTAGCTCTACTAATAGTAAGAATATAGAGGATCCTATAAGAGTAGCTTAAGATAGAGTTAGCTTAGAAGCTATACTTTTACTTTACTCGATTAGACTAGCTAATAAGCTATTAGTATTATATTAGGGAGGGACTAATATAGTAAAGGAGAGATCTAGTAGTATTATACGCGAACTATATCTTAAGGCCGAGTAGGTAATAAGAGCTATTATCCTCTACTATCTCGCTTAGCCTACTAAGTATTATATAATATAACCTAGTTTTACCTTATATAGTTTAGTTATATATATACTATAGACTAATAGAAATAGAGATAGTTAAACTATAGTATAGTACCTATCCTATAAACTTACTTAGTAGTTAAGTCTTTACTAAAGGCTACCTAATATATAAACTATCTAGAAGTAATACTAGATAGATATTACCTTTAACTTTAAAGTAGGGTATTAGTTTAGAGGAACCTAAAAAGTTAGTAAATTCTTCTAGCTTAGCTAGGGAAAGATAATAAGAGATAGGACTAAGGAACTAAAGGCTTAGTACTTATATATATACTTATATTATAAAGTTTATTTATAGGTTTTTATTATTAAGAGCTAAGGACGTAAGGAGATTATAGGCCTTAGTCCTAATAGAGAAGGTAGCTATAATTCTTTAATTAGATATTAAGGGCTACTTAGGTAGTATATAATAGTAATACTTTAACTTATATATATTTATATAGTTATAAACCTTATAGTATAGTAGTTTTAACTATATAGCCTTAAACTTAATTATAATAGAAATCGCTATTTTAATACCTAATATAGTATAGAGTTTCTAAGAAATTATTCTATTACTAGTTAATAGCTACTTAAGAAAGCCTAAGTTAAAAGTATTATAAGTAGATAATTAATTACTATTTTAAGTATTAGAGCCTTATAAATTAGCCTAGCTAATTATTAGATTTAAAGATTACTTAGAAAGATTAATATAATTAATAGGATTAATTAAATTAATTAATTATTCTCTCTCTTATCTACTCTTTCTACTACTCTTAATATACTTTAGAGAGTTCCTTAATTACTCTTATACCTTAGGATTCCCCTTTATTAAGCTAGCGCGTTATTTAATTATAGCTCTCCTATTAAAGAGATACCTATAGTTAAGCTAGTATAGCGTAGTTTAGTTTAGCTCGCTTAGCTAGTAGCGCTAGTAGTATATATTCGCGCGTACCTATCTTAATTACTATCTTAATTACTATCTTAATTACTATCTTAAATCTTATACGCTTATCTAATACTAATACTAGTACTTCTTTAACTATATATCTATTAGAAGAATATATATCTTAGCCCTTTAGTTTTTAATATATACTCTTAGTACTTTACTATACCTAATATAGAGTCCTTAGACTTTTTCTACTAAGAGTAGAGTTTATTAGTAGTATAGCTTACTAGGAAAGAGTAGTATATAGGAGGTATTAGTTATTACTATTATTAGATTAAACTTATAAAAATCTTACTTAAAGTTAAGTTTCTCTTTCTCTAAGATATTTAAGGTATAAGGCTTACTTATAAATAGTTTAGCTTTATTAATAGTTTACTCTAGGATAAGTAGAAAGGAAGTATTAGTACTTAGTTAGTAGGTTTTAGTATTAGTATAATTATTAGTATCTAGTACTATATTTTAAGGCTTTAGAGCGTATAAAGGTATAGATATAGGATAAATAAGTACTATTATTTAGAGATAGTTAACTTAGAATACTTTACTACCTAAGTACTATATACTATTTATAACTTAGCTATTAGTCCTTAAGGATAAAGTTAGGTTAGGGTAGGCCCTTACTTATAGAGATTACCTTAGCCTATTCCTAATATACTACCTTATAGTATATTCCTACCTAGCGTTAAGGAAATTTAAGGTAGCTGAAGTATTCTTACCTATATAAGTTATAACCTTAGTAATATACTATACTAGCTCTAGAAAAATAATAGCCCCCTACTATAGGAATATATAGTAGTAGAGTTAATTATATCTATTAGATTTTATATAATATAGCCCTTCCTAGCTAACCCTTCTAGCTATATATTATAAAATATATATAGTACCTTAGGGTAGACTCTATACCTCTTCTATCCTATAATACCTTTATCTCTAATTATCTAAGCTAATATTCTATATTATAGCTTTAATATTAAATAGTAGCTACTAGCTTATAATCTAATATTAGACTACTTTTATAAGATATAGAAGTTAATATAGTTTAATTAGGTAGTAAGACTATTTTACTAACTAGTAATATATAAACTATTTAATATTATAGATCTATAGGATATATATATTCTATTAACTCTTTTAGGTAAAGCTATAGGCTTATTTAAACTCTTCTTATTAGCTATTCTCTACTTCTAGGTAAAGTATTTCTAAGAGCTAGAATAGGAATAAGTAAGAGCTCTTATTACTAGTCTTCTTAATTTATTATAATAATATCTATATTTTAAGATATAGGCTAAGCTATATTAGTAAAGGTATATAAAATAGTAGTAAGTAGCTTAATATATATTATACTTTCTTTATCTATTATTTTTTTTACTACCTATTTTATTTTTATAGCTATCTATTATTAATATAAAATTATAGTCTAGTACTATATTAAATAGCCTATATTTTATTAAACTTATATATTATTTAACTACTATAGTACCTTAATCTCCTCTATTTATTATAAGTCTACTATAGAGTTCTAAGAAAATAGAAGACTTTTTAGCTAAGACTATAGCTAGTCTTACTAAAGAAGGTTTTAAATATTTCTTAGCCTTTTTAGTTAATAGAGAGACTCCTAGTACTTTAATAGGCCTTAAACCTATCTCTATTAATAAAAGTAGGCCTACTATTAAAGATAAGAGTAGAAGAGTAGTTTACTCTTTTAGTAATAATAAAGTAGAAACTATCTATTAGTACTATTATAGTAATAAAGAGATTAGTATATATAGTATAGAATATATTAAATTATACTAAATAAAATAGTATATTATTATTAGTATTATCTTAGTTATTTCTAATAGTAGTATAAGGGGTTTATAGAGTAGTATAAAGAGCTAAAGCTAAAAGCTAATAGAATCTTAAAGAAGTAGAATATAGAAGAAAATTCCTCTATAGGGAGTTAGATAGTTCTACCTACTATAGTTCTACCTATTATAGTAACTTTACTAGCTTTTTAGTAACTACTTATATAGATAAAGTTATAGATTTTAGTATTTATATTATAGATAGATATATAATATAGCTACTTTAAGATAATTATTATTATTATTATCTATCTCTTCCTTTATAAATTACTTCTATACTATTATATTAATAAAGACGCTACTATATAATAATCTATAATACTATCTTACTTTAATCTATATTATAATAACTTATTTATATATATTAATAATAATATATAAAATAAATATAGGTATATAATTTAATTATTCTTTCTAATAATAATAAATATATAGCGAATTAGTAAACCTTATTATATATACTATTATTATATAGTATAGGCCTATTATTCCTTAGTTTTATCTATAGGAAGTAGTAATAAAAGGCCTAAGGCTAATCTTTCTTTAATAGCTTAGTAGGTTATTTTATAGTATATTAGTAGTTCTTAGCTTTTACTTTTCTTAAGAGTTAACCTTTATTATAATAATATATAATAGTATAAGAGAAATTACTATATCTAGCTTAAGTTAGAGGTAGAGTATATTACTTTATATAGTAAAGGTAATTTCTAATATAATATTCTAGAAAGCTACCTATATTAGAATATACTCTATAATCTCTTATTTTAGTACCTTTATATATTTTAGGCTTATAGAGTCTTCTTTTAGACTTCTATAACCTTCTTTTAGGCTTTTATAGTTTTATTTTAGGCTTATAGCTTCTCTTTCCTTTTCCTTTCGCCTCTAATACTAAGCCTTTAATATATTTACTCTATTTAATTTTTTTCTCTATATAACTAATAGGAGTAGTAAAATAGCTATTCTACTAGTTTATCTTAGTCCTACTTTAATAGATATACTTACCTAGAGTAATAGAAGGTTATAAAGGGGTAGGTAGTTATATAGTAGGTAGTTATATAGTAGGTAGTTATATAGTAGGTAGTTATATAGTAGGTAGTTATATAGTAGGTAGTTATATAGTAGGTAGTTATATAGTAGGTAGTTATATAGTAGGTAGTTATATAGTAGGTAGTTATATAGTAGGTAGTTATATAGTAGGTAGTTTATCTAAGACTATTATATTAATAATCTACTAGTTTTAGACTAAAGGATATTATAATATTTAGGGAAAAATAATATAGAATAGAGTAGAGACTATCTTAGTATTTAATTAAAGATCTTTTTATTTTATATTTAGTTAGAAATTAATAGTTAGGTCTTAATATTACTACTTTCTATCTAAAGAAAATAATACTAATATTACTACTTACTTAATTAATTATTTTTTATTTCTTCTTTTATACGCGTAATACTATTCTTTACTTCCTTACTAGAAGTACTAGGTTTAAAAGCCTTTATAAAGAGGAATATATAAAATAATAATCTATAAGTAGGTATATCTTAAAGTATAAGCGTATAATATCTTACTATAGTATTCTATTAAAGTAGGATTAAAAGCTATTTCTAGTCCTATTAGTCTTATCTTTATCTATTTTAATCTTATTATAGTTATTATTCTCTTTAGTATAACCTCTATCTTTTTTATATTTATAACTACTTAACTAAATCTAAAACCTTAGTAGTAGATATAAATTAATCTTTATTCTTTATTATAGGACGCGTTTATATTATAACTAGTAGCTCTATATATATTATAAAAATAGTATAGTATATACCTTATCTAGATAATATTTTAATTTATATATATTAAAGCTTTTATCTCTATAAGTATAATAAGGATATTTAATAGACTTAAACTCTTTAACTTCTTTCTTAATATAGTTATTAATATACTTTAAATAAGTTAGATTATTATTAATCTATATATAGATACCTTACTATATATAGTATAGGTATCTACTAGGTACTACTAAGATACCCTCTACTATTACTAGCCTATAAGTAATATCTAGATATAAAGTATACTTAAAGTAGTATACTTTCTAGTCTTATTCGCTTAGAATCTAGATAGTATATTTAAAGTAGAACTTTATTTATATAGGTATAGTTATCTATATATATATAGAGACGCGATATTATATATAATAAGACTATATAATTACTATTCGTATTAAAGTAGATATAGATTAAGGTATATACTTATATATATAGCGGCTATATTAGGATTATTTATATTACTAATTATATATAAACTCTATTTATAGACTAGTAATTAACCTAGAGAACTACGAGGGCCTATATCCTCTTTATTTCTTAAATATACTTTAAAAGATATAATTTTAAGTATAGCCTATTTTATTAGCTAGAATAATAATATTTATAATATTAGACTTACTAATAGAATTTTAAGCTACTAGCTTTAAGGTTATATTATAGATAAATATCTAGACTAGCGTCTAGAAAGTAAGGTTTATATAGGATTACTAATACTACTTCTATAAGAGGTAGTAGATTACTAGGAATCCTATTATATATATTATAAAAGGTAAAGATAATATTAAAATAGGTTATATTATATTTAAGTTAAATATAGATAATTAGAGGAAGTAGGTATATAGAGATTAGCCTAATAAATATTAACCTAAAGTTTTATATAGAAGTTTTAACCTTATTATAGTTGAAAATAGAAGGTAATAGTTTAGTAATTTCCTTACCTAGGCCTCTACTAACTATAAGTAGATATCTTAAGATACTAATTCCTTTATAGTTAATTAGTAAAGTCTATAGATAATAAGGTCTTAGTTTACTATTTTTATCCCGCGTATAAGTACTTTTTATATCTTTAGTTATACTTTTAAAAGTTTTCTTATAGCTACTTCTCTTAATTTAGGCCTTTACTAGCTTAGTAAGAGTAAGAGGCTTTATTATACTTAAAGTTAGATATCTTATATTATTTCTAGTCTTTCTAAGTATAGGTAATCGGACGACTATATCGTAATAAGGTAAAGATATCTACTTTAGCTAGGTTAGAATAAGTAGTATATTTAGGTCTTCGGTATAACCTAGGTAATTAATAGTGCTATTAGAAATTATAAAGCTTAGAAATAGTATTACTAAGTAAATATAGAGGTATTTAGTATTATCTATTAGAATTATAGTCCTTCTATTTACTATTAGCTATTATTAACGCTAAAGGTATAGTACTACTTACTTTTACTATTATTAGGCTAATATAGAGAAGTTATTTCTCTCTTCGAAATATATTAAAAGAAGTATATAGATATAGCTATTTTAGCGTATAATAAGAAGCTTTATATCGCTATAGTATAGGCCTTAGTAGAGCCCTATACTTATATATAACCTAAAGTAATAGTATAATAGTATAGCTAATACTACTTAAGTATAGTAGTATAGATAGTTATAGTTATATAAATCTCGCGCCTATATAAATAAGAATAAATTATATAGGTCTAAGGTATCTAAGTATAGGTAGGAGGGTTAAAAATTATATATTTCTTAAGAATTAAGAGTTATAAAATTAAATATATCTATATCTATATTTAGGTATATTATAGTAGAATTATTATTAATACTAAATATATTTCCCTAGAGTTCTAGGAAGGGACGCTTTTTTATTATTAGTAAAGCGCTAAGAGTATAAGGCCTAAATAGTAAAATAGGATTTAGTAGTACTAATAAAAACTAAGAATATATAAAAAGGAATTATAGTAATATAAAAATACGTTTTCTAGTTTATTAGGCTCTATAAGCGCTTATATAGTATCTAGTAAAATTAGCTACTCTTAGCTATAGTAGGGGTATTATACGCACTCTTTCTCCTAATATATTTAATATTATTATCTTCGTTATAAAGTAACTAAAAGCTAAAGGTAGTATTAAAGGCCTATATATTAATTCTAATCTCTTAGTAAGAGTAAGTAGAGGGCCCTTTAACTATAGCTAAGGTGAATTTTAACTAGTTTATAATAAAAATATAGTAGTATTTAGAACTATAGAAGACTAAAAGTTCGACTATTTAGTATCCTACTACGCGCTAAGTAAAATAGTACCTACCTCTAATCTATATCTCTCTTACTAAAATTAAGTAATTAATAACGTACTCTTACTTATTTACTCTATATTATATAACTATAGTAAAAGCTTATAGAGTTACTACTATATAGTTCTTACTTTTTCCTTTCGATCTACCTATCTAGAAATCTATTTTATAGCCTAAGTTCTAATTATTATATTACTAAAAACTATAGGTTTTAGAGTAGGTACTATTTTACTTAGTATATACCTACCTTAAGTTATAAGAGTAGAAGGTTCTAAAAGTCTTAGTAACCCTACTATTAAACTTCTAAAGGTAAATCTCTATTAATCCTAATACTAATAGTATATAGTACTTAATAGGTCTAAGGTATTATTATTAGAGGATAGAGTTATATTTATTAAGGACTAAGATACTAGTTAGAAAGTTAATAAGTTTAATAAATAGTATTTCCTCTTTTAAATAGAGGAAGGGCTTAAATTTTATTAGAAGAGTACTCTTTAAAATAAAGTAAGTAGTAATTTATTTTATAAGTATACTTCTAAGAATTATAGTATATTATATAAATAATTAAATCGACCTTTAAGTACTTATACTTAGGTCTTATAAAAGTCTATAGTATATAAGTAGATACTATCTTCTTATTCTTAAATAATCCTTTAGTAGAATTAGGTAAAGACTATAACCTAATAGATAATATAGAGAAAGATAAAGTAAGGCTTCTAGTTATATAATTATAGTCTATAATCTCTATTATTATATTTTATAAGTACTTATACCTTTATTTACTTAGAGCTATAAATACTAAAATTAATTTACTAGAGGTTCTATAGAGGAGTCTAGAAAAATAGGATATTAAAGTATCTAAGGTTATAATAAAAGAGGGTAGTTTATATACTAAATCCTTTATATCTTAATCTTTTATAGAGCTTAATTATTATTAGTATAATTATTAATAGGAGACTTAGATTTAAGATAATATAAGGTATAATAGTTATACTTAGATTTACTATAGAAGATAAGATTTAATACTAGTATAAGATAAAACTACCTAGAGAGCTAGCTTTAAGATAAAAGATAGATAGAATAAAGAGTAAGAGAATTAGTATAAATATTAATTTTATTATATCCTTTACGTAATACTATTATTATATATATTTATCTTAAAATTTTAAAATCTATTATTCTAGTCTAGTATACTTAAATTAAATAAATTAGTATAAGAAGGTATAAATTATCTAAATAAAAGATTATCTAATTTAAGTAAGTAATATACTAGGTAAGATACTACTAGAACTACCTCTACCCTAGAAATTATAGATTTATTAACTTTCTCCTAGCTTCCTTCTTACTAAAGCTATAATACAAAGTTATCTACTTTCTACTTTCTAATTTAAATATTTAGTTCTAGTTAAGTTTATATATTTAGAATAGAAAGCTCCTTCTTTATAGTCTTATATTTACCTAATCCTTCTACTTTTTTCTTATATTTCTTAAAATAATTTATATAGTTATAGATTATAGTAAACGAGCCCCTCCTATATATATTATAGCTCTAATTATATATAAGGTCTATTAGAATTATAAGTAAAAGGTTTTATATAATATATTTAAAGAAACTTATAAGAGGTAAAATAATACTATATACTTAATTTAGATATATATAGCTAGTTTTTATAGCTTATATTAGGATAGTAAAACTTTAGTAATTTAGAACTATTATTATTAGTATTTCCTAAGTTATATTATATATTATTACTATTATCTACTAGGTTAGTATTTACTAGGTCTAATAGTAGTATATTATTAGCTATAGGCTTATAACTATTATTCTAAGATAGTATACTAACTATCTTAACCTATAGTTACTTAATTAATATCGCGCCTATAGAGAAGTATTATTAGATAAACCTAGAGAGATACTAGGCTTATACTTAAGACCTAGAAGGATACGAGCTTTACGCGTAAGAGCCTATATATACTACTATAGTCCTTATTCTAATAACTAAAATATAAATTAGTAATTATTATTATTATTAGCTAGTAGATATTTATATTAGGTAGATATAGAGTAAAGTAAGTAGGCTAGGTAGGTATATTAGGTACCTAGCCTAAGTATATTAAATTAAGAGCTACTATATATAGGTTTCTAACTTTAGAAGATTTAAAAGATAAAAACTTCTTAATAGCTTATTAATCTTTAAGTTATTCTTATACTAAACGCTATACTATAGTAAATATAGTAAAGTTTCTATTAATATATAGCGTTAATAATTCTATAGAGTATTTTACTTAAAATAGTAATACTAAATTCTATATATCCTATATATAATAAAGGAAAGAAGGATAGATAGGATTATAGACTCTATTATAGTATAGGTAAATATAATATATCTAGTAAATTAAAATAGTAAAGCTACTATATATTATATACCTAAGTAACTATATACCTACTCTATACCTATATATCTAGCTAAATATATATCTAGTTAATTATATATACTATTTACTATATACCTATATAGCCGCGTATTCCTATAAGTAGATTTTATACCTATAGATTTTATACCTATAGATTTTATACCTATAGATTTTATACCTATAGATTTTATACCTATAGATTTTATACCTATAGATTTTATACCTACTTATTTAGACTATATATATTAATTAATAGATTTTATACTTATATAATCTTATATTATTAGCTTTACGAAATAGTAACGAAGTATTCTTAGAGTATAAATACTAATTAGTTATATAGTATCTAAATAGCTTTTATCTTATCTTAAACCTTAATTAAGTTTTTAAGATACTTTAAATTATAAAGTATATATACTATACTATCTCTATCTCTAAAATATAGTCTAAATACCCTAGTTATAGATTTAAGCTAGTAGTAGCTTATAATTATCCTAACTATAATAAGTACTTAGTTATTAAGTATAAGCTATATTAAAGTATCCTATAGATATATTCTATATAGAATAGTCTTACTAAGAGTAGATAGTTTATTCTTATTATCCCTTAGAATAGTATCTACTATTCTATATCTAGAGGATATATACTACTAAGAGATTAGAAGAAGAAGACTTATTTAGATAGAAATTAAATATATTTATTCCTATCCCTAAGCCTCTATATATATTTTTACCTATATACTATAAAGTAAGAAATTACTTACCTAAGTATAAAACGAAGAGTAGTAAGTATATAATCTTAATATTTATATATAGATATAGTTTATATTAATAGTAAAACTAACCCTTATAATAATAGGCTATAATAGTATTAAGTAGAGAAGTAGTAAATAGTATTATACTCTTTTAAAGACTATATTTAAAAAGCAAGAGTTTAATTAAAGCGAGCTTCCTATAAATAATAAGACTAGGCTTATTATAATACTATATTAGTCTCGCGAATACCTATAGAATAAGGCTAATACGCTATAATATATTACTTTAGTAATATCTATACTAGTACTAAAGTTTTTACGTCTCTATAAAGTATATAGTCTTCTATATCTTTAAACTAAACGAGCTAATAGTATTACTCTAGACGAGATTAACGAAGTATATTCTTCTATAGTAGTAAAGCGGGTTAATTATTAGCTTAAGACGTCTATCCTCCTATAACTTTATATACTATACTATAGTACTCTTAGAAGTATAAATAGTAATTTACTACTTATACTAGTAAGCTAAATAATATATTAAGATAAGCGAATAATATAGAAGTAGAAATAATCCTATAATAAGGGATTTATATTTTATTATAATAATCTTAGTTAATATAATATCTTTATTAATCTAGAGATATTTAAGATTACTATAATTATAGATTAGGAATTTACTAGATTCTTTCTACCTAAGTTTAAAATTATATTATAGTAGTATCTATAGAATTAGATAAATAATAATAATAATAAGATAAATTAATTAATTAAGTAGTTTAATAGCCCTAGTAAGTTTTCTAATACTTATTAATCGCCTTAGCTAAACTATACTATAGGCGAATAAGTTAAATATATTAAGGATAGGAAGTAGAATAGAGGAACTATAATAAGAGTAGCCTAATATAATAAGTAGTTTTATAATCTAGAAAGAGTAATAGTAGGACCTCTACTTTATCTACTACTACTCTTAACCTTTTTCTAATAAGTAACTATAGTCTTAGAGGATTTAGATATTTAGATAGATATATACTAGTATAAGAAATAATAGTAAGAGTAAAGTTTAGCTAAATATCTCTATAATATAGGCTAATATTATTAGTACCTATACCTACGCCTAATTTCTTAGTTATTATTCTACCTATAAATTAACGCCTAAAGTATAAGTACTACTTCCTAATTATATCTATTTCTATTATACTTAATTTAGATCCTTATATATAGGGACCTCTAGTAATAACTATTATTAATATACTATATTAGGTCGCTATATAGGTAGTTATCGTCTATATATAATTACTTAATACTAGATAAAATATTTAATATAAGTAGGTTTATCCCTAGTAATAATATACTAAGTATACGAATATAGCTTATATATTCTAATATATTATAGGGTAGTCTTCTACGTTAATATAACTAATTTATATAATACTTCTAGTTTACTAGATTATAGTAATACCTACCTATTAATAGTTACGAGTTAATAGAACCTAATATAAGAGTATAGACTAACGCGAAAAGAGCCTAAAATTAGGCGTAAATAGCTTATATAGGATATAAAAATTAAAGAGTAGCTAGTCCTATTATTAACGTAATTTTACCTAATACTTTCTACTAGTTAATATATTTTTATTAGTACTTATTTTATTATTTTATATATAACCCTAAGGTATTTATACCTAAGTTTTACCTAGTTAGCTAGTTAATATTAAGTAGCTATACTCTACCTACCTATATAGTAATACTATTAGATACTCTTTATTCTAGCTAACTCTAGGAGCCTTAAAAGAAAACTCTATACTAATATTAAAGTTCTTACTCTTTAATACTAAGCTTATAGTATTCTAGCGTCTTATATACTAAAAAGACTATTAAGAATAAGAGAATTAATAATATCTTTATATTCTATTACTTACTAGACTACTAGATATAATTCTAATAATATACCTCTATATTTATATAGAAATATTACTAGATATAGCTTTCTTAATAGTCTAATCTAGGTTTACTAATAGGCTAAGGCTATATAGTACTTAATAACTAGGTTTATAAGAAGTACCTTAAATTTACCTAATAAGCTTAAAGGGAATTTAATAGTAACTTTATTACTAGTAGGAGATATACTCTATCTTTTAAATATTTTAGTCCTTAATAGCTATAAGTAATAGAGAGCTTATAAGTATATCTTAATCTAGTAGTAACTAGGGCTAACCTATTCTATCTTTAGATATAAATCTATTAAAGTAGCTATTATAATAGGCTATAAAGTAGATATCTATATTATATTCTTAGTATAGCTTTATTAATTTTTTATAGAGGGTTTTAGATAGCTTCTAGTAGTTATTATTAGTAGCTCGCCTTACCTTTACGTATACTAGTTACTATAATTACTACTAAGAGGTTATAATTATCCTACTTTCTTAGTAACCTAGCTAGCTAATTTATTTAAGCTAGTTTATATAAACTAAAATTAGGATCTAGATACTATAATATATATACTAAATAGATCTAGGTTTATAATTCCTATAGTTAGGTACTTTACTCCTATTCCTACTACTATAGTACTCTATAGCCTAGGGCTTATTTTTAGCTCTCTTCTAGAACTTAGGTATAGGTCTAATTTCTAGCCTCTTCCTAAGCTTCTTAAGACCTTTAATTAAGTACTAACTTAGAATTTTACCTACTTTACCTATAGATTAATATTATAGTAGTTTATTATCTAGGCTATTATCCCCTATATAAGATAATCCTTAGTATTAATATTACCCTATTTAGCCTTAGGGTTTTTAATCTTATAAGTAATATTAGTACCTTTTCTAGGCCTAAAATAAGTCCTATAATAATATAAAAGGTCTATCTTATACTAAATAGAGTATTCTTCTACTATATAGATAGTATTTATTAGCTACTAATCTACTATCTACTATTATATACGCGAGTACTAGAACTATAAAAAAGCTAAGTAGCCCTATAAGCCTCCCTATAAGCCTTATAGGTAACTAAGAACCTATAGTATCCTACTATTTATATAATAAGTTAGAAGTATAAGGCTATTAAAGATAATATTATAGATATATAGTCTAGAGACGATATTTACTAGTTAGTTATATAAATTTTTATTTCTTATATAGTTATATTAATTATCTATTTAATTACCTATAAAAATACCTAAGATACTTTACTAAAGAACTTTACTAAGGTACTAATATAAGTTTAGATATATAAGTAGCCTTACTATCTAATTATTTCTCCTAGCTATAGCTACCTCTATTATATTTCTATAAGTTCCTCGCATATATATATTAGTACTATTATCTACTAATAGCCTTATAATCTATTTATAGCCTCTCTAGGAGGCTACTTAGAGTATATTACTAAAGTATCTACTCCTTATATTTATATTAGCTCCTATATTAAGTAGTAATTTTACTATATACTTATAACCTTTCTACGAAGATACTTATAGTATATTACTATAATACCTACCCTATATATTAATATTAGTATTTATAGTTAGTAGTAGCTCTACTATTTTCTAATAACCTCTCTAAGAGGCTACCTAAAGTATATTACTAAAATAGCCTCTTTATAAGTTTATATTCGCGGTTTAACTAAGTAGTAGAAGTATAATATCTTTACTTCCTCTCTATATAGTAGCTTAGAGGGTACTACTATAATATCTACCCTAAGTATTAATATCTATACTCTCCTTAAGTTGAAGAGTTATAAGGCTAAGAGAGCTAGACTATAATACTACTTAGAGTATATTACTATAGTACCTACTTTACTTATTTATATTAGTACCCTATTATAAAAGCTATCTTACTATTTCCTAGTTATTATTCTATAATACTACTTCACGTATATTACTAAAGTTTCTACCCTATATATTAATATTAGCGCCCCTTTTAATAAGTATCTTAAGTATTCTCTAGTTATACCCTACCTATAAAGTAGCCTAAAGGATATTACTAAAGTATTTATACTATATATAAATATTAGCGTTTAGACTAGTAGCTAGAAGCCTTACTACGTCCTAGTAGTAATTAGTTACTATAAGGAGTAAAGTAGCCTAGAGCTATATTAAGTTAGTATTAGTTCCTATTAGAGCTTCTAATAACTTTCGAGCTATTTATTACTATCTATAAGTAGCTACCTAAAGTAAAGCTAAGCTACTATAGTATTTTCTATTAAATTAGTAGAGATAATAATATAATAATCTATAAATAAGGCGAGAGCTTTATATAAATAAAAAAAGATCTTACTATTTATATAGTTACTCTATAATATTATAAAGTAACTTACTAAGTAAGCTAGTAAAAGATATCCTTATATAAGATAAATTCTATAACGAAAATACTTAGGCTTCTCTTATTACCTATATTACTTAACTATAAGTACTACCTTAAATAAAAATAGTAATTCTAAAAACTAGAGTATACTATAGAATAACCTAGGTCTATAACTAGTTTTAGAGATAACTAGGCGTATATTAGTAGCTAACTAAAATAGACGCCTAGATATTATTTCTAGGATTATATTCTAGAGCTAAAGATAAAAATACCTTAAGTAAATAATTATATTATACCTATATTAATAGATACTTAGATATTAGTATTTAAGTACCTTATATTTTACTATTTATAGCTCTAAGTAATACTCTATCCTATAAGTAGTTATAGTTAATATACTACTTAAAAGTACGATATAAGACTTACGTTACTACCTTAAAGTCGTGAAGAGATAAGTAGTAAAACGCGATATACTCTCTCTATTACCTCTACTATATCGCTACTATAATAATAATTTACCTAATAAAGAAATATACTTTTAGTTCTAAAAACTATTCTATAATAAGAGACGATCCCCTAACTCTACTAACTCTAAATCTAAATTAATAGTTAAGAATAATACTATAGTAAGTCCTATAAAGGATCTAGACTTAATATATAAGATCCTATAACCTACTAGTATCTATTTTAGTATCTATACCTAATATCTAAAACTTTAATCCTAATTTAATACCCTAGTTTAGAAGGTAAGCTAGCTCTATTTATTATCTTCGACTAAAGTCTATATAGTAGTTCGTAGTAAAAGGAAGTTCTATATATATAACTTAGTTAATTTAATATTATATAAAGCTCTAGAGCCCTAGGTATTTAAATCGCCTTATATAAATTATTTACTACTAATATATTAGAGGATTTTAAGATAGTAGTAAATATTATAGTTTATAGAACGACCTATAGAGAGGGAGTCTAGAGGTATAAGTAGTACTCTAAGAGATAGGTATAGAGAGACTAACTATTTATATTACTATACTATAATAGCTATAAATATACTCCTTATTATAATTACTTAAACTTTATAAATAAGACCTATAGAATTATAATACTAGCTACCTAATATAGGAAACTAGTATTATTAAAAATATATAAGATAATATTTATTCTCTAATTATAGTCTTATTTCCTATTATTAATAAAAACTATCCCTATATAGAAAATATTATCTTACCTAATTATACTCTATAAACTTAAAAAAGATAGTAATACCCTCTTTAATACCTTTAATACTAATAGCCTTAATAATATTATTACCTTCTTTAACCTTAATACTTTTAGTAGTAGTAGGAGTAACTATAGGAGGAGTAGGGAAATATATTAAACTTAAAGGGCTATTACTTATTAGTATTATAATTACTATTATTAGGCTTATATTTACTATAATATATATAATATATATAATAAGGAGAAGGATTAAATAGATAAAGAGGTAAAATAAATAACTAAATATTTAGAGTACTAGATCGAGATAACTAGGTAATCCTAATAGCTAGTAGAGTTACTAATAATTAATTAATTAAATATTCAAGTTAATACTTAATTTAGGTAGTATTTTAGAGCCTCGATACTTAATTAATAGGATTAAATATTACTTTATAGGATATTTAATTAAGTACTTAATTAGATATTTATAGATTAATTAGTAAGCTAAATAATATCTATATATATTACTATTATAGTTTCTATATATTAAGTTAATAATTAAAAATATAATAAAATATTAGTAAAAAACCTTATACTTTATAAAGTCTTAGGAGATAGTACTATAAACTTTATAAGTATATCTCTACTAGTATATTTTATTATCTAGATTAATCTAGTAAAGATTATATCTAACCTACTTTTCTTCTCTAAAGTTTACTAAGTACCTCCTCTTAAAGTACTTACTAAGATCGCCTAATATATAGTAAGAATATATATATATCTCTATTAGTAATTTATTATTTCCTAAATAAGTAAAATATACTCTTAGTCTAGTCTTATTATATATAGATACCTTAGTAGCTTCTAGGGCTACTTCCTTAGGATCTACTAGAGGAGAATCTTCTACCTTATATAAAGGTATACTAGAGGAACTTAATTTTTAGAGTTAGGAGTAGTATATTCTCCCTTCCTTAATTCTATAATACTAAGTAATAGTAGTAATAGCTTTATTATATCTATATATCTCTTTATCTATAGTAGTACTAGGTTATAATATAACTAAGTTTACTAATTCCTTTTATACTAAAGATATAGTATTATAGACTACTTCTATATTATTTTTAACTCTAGTACTATTAAACTACTACTTAATATTATATATAGGCTATTTAAACTCCTATTATACTTTTATATTCTTAAGAAGGGTATATTACTAATATTACCTCTCCTAGATTATTCTATAGCTAAGGTCCTTAAACTTTAGATACTTTATTAGATATTTATAGGTATATTTAAATTATTCTTACTAATTTAGTAAGGTATAAATACTTAGGTAATTATTTACTAATATAGATTATTCTAGTATAAGCTATTATAGGTAATAAAGATTAATTAAGTAATTTAAGGTATAAGCTACCTATATTAGTAACTCCTAGAGTTAAGTACCTTATATAATAGCTTATATATCTACTATAATATATTATAAGAGGTAGTACTTTAAGAAGGTTATTATACTAGTATATCCTATTATAAGGTTCTATATTACCTTACTAATATTCTCTAGAGAATAGGTTAGTATAATATTCTATTTAAAGTAGATTATAGAGCCTACTATTCTTATTAAAGGTCTTCCCTCTAGTATATCTTAGTAAGTAAGGGTAGGTAACTTATATAAAACCTATAATTTATTTAAGCGATTTTATCTAAGGTAGTAGGGTAGAGTATAGAAGAGGTTTATTAGAAGATATTATCTAACTATCTTAAGTCTTAATAGCTTTCTAAAAAAAGAGTATATTATTAAGTTTTCTATTTAGGTATAATAGTAGCTTATTATAACCTAGCTTAATATAGAGCCTATTTAACTACTCTAGTAATATTAAGTTATATACTATAAATACCTAATTATAGAAAAGAACTCTAAGGAGGAATATATAAGGACTAAAAATAAGAGTCTTATTATATATAATCTTAGAGAGAGAGAAGGTATTCCTTATATTTATATTAATAATATTACTAAACTAAGAGAGACTTTAATAAGTATAGTAGAAAGGAATTAGGGACTTATAAATCTTTAATACTAAGAAACTCCTTTATAAATTTAAATATAAATTCTAATAGTACTTAATAAGGCCTACTCTCTAGATCCTATAGTAAGGTAACCTAGATATACTAATAGTAGAGCCTAAGAAGAGCTTATAATTAATTTACTATAAACCTACTAAGCTATAGATAGAGTTAGACTTATATATAATAGTATCTATAGATATATTTTTTCTTAATTATTACTAGATTCATTTATAATACTCTAGTCTAATCCTCTATATATATATAGGCCTTATCCTAACCTATCTTTTAAAGACTATATTTTTTTACTAGCGTTCTTAATACCTAAAGTAGAAGAGTATTATACTTAGTATATAAATACTAGTAGAAATATAGCTTACTTATACCTTATATATACTATAGTTTAGCTTACTATCTAGCCTAGTACTAGTTACTCTTTTATATACTAGCTAGAAAATCTTCTAGTATATCCTAAGCGAGCTAGCGTACTTTATTCCTTAAAGTTTCCTTCCTTAACGTTTCTCTTCTCTTTTACTATAGCGCTAATTAAGTAGCTAGTTAAAAAAAGTATATAGGATCTAGATAGAGATAGTTATAAAAGAATAAAGAGTAGGCTTCTTTATAAAAGCCTAATACCTATACTATATTAGTAAGAGTTCCTAGGTACTATATCTAAGTTATAAAGAAGTATAAGACTTAAGACTTAAGACTTACTAGTTCTACTAATCTTCTATATAGTTAAGTAGGTAAGTACTACTATCTTTATAATCTTATCTTATATACTCTTCTTTATTAAATACTTCTAATTATTAAAGATAGTAGTTATAGGAGTACTCTTCGCTAAGATTAAGATACGCTATATTATCTATATCTATATCTAGTATCTTTTCCTTATAATCCTCCTCCTCTTTATTAGTATATATATTAGTATTAGATAGCTCTATTATAGACTTGTCGCTATTATCTATATTAGATTAATTAGAGTCTATATATTCGCTCTTATTATTAGAAGTATTATTAGCCTAATAAGGTTAATATATAGCGTAATAATACTAATAGTAGTATAGTAGAGTAGAAGGAGTAATAGATAGGGTAGATATAAGTTATACTACTAGTTTATATAATAAGATAGATTTTAAGGCGAAGGGTAAATAGAGTAAGCTATAAGATAAGAGGGAGAGGATATAGCCTAAAAATATATAGCTACTACTACTATTACTTAGGTCGTATAATCTCACCTTCTACTAATATAATAATAGTAATACTAGCGCTTAGGAGAGTATATAAGGTTAAGAGGACTAGAAATAGGTTCCTATTTTTATATAGAGACTACCTTATTTTCGAAGGGATTATCTAAGGAGAGCTTATCTAAAAAAGGTAATCTAAAAGGTATATATATCTAAACTCTTAGATATATTTTAAAGAGATTTCGCGGTAAGTTAGCGGCTGAAAATAGTATTATAAATATCTAAATCTAGTAGCTAAAAAGCTATTAGATTATTTAAAGTAGTAAGAAAGAAACTACTTCCTTCTTTATAGAAATAGAACTATAATACCTTTATTATAGATTTAAATACCTATATATAGAATAACTTTATAAGATACTTATAGAAGTAGGCTATAGAGTAGATACCTCTATACTAAAAGTAATCTAGAAGTTCTACTACTTCTATTAATAATAAGGGACCTTACTATAAAGGTTTAAATTTATAATTAAGGATAACTTATACTTTAATTATAAGATTATTCTTAATATTATATAAATTAGTAATAAGGATATACTATATATTATTAATATAGATATAGTATTCTAAGTAGTAATATTCTTAAAGTCTATATCTATATAAGTTATCTAGGAGGTACTATATAAGTACTAGATTAATACCTATTAAGGACCTCTAGATTATATTATATATAACCTAGGAACTAACTTTACTATAGAAGAGTTTAGAACTTATATAAAGATTATTAGTATAGAATATAGATAAATACTAGTAGAAGTATACTAGGTAGTAGGAAAGATTAAATATATATATATACTACTAAAGTATATATTTAATATCTTAAGAGTAGAATTAGATAGTAGTATAGATAATAAAGCTATCCTATAAATAGTAGTTAAAGCTCTTAATAATATAGCTAGCTTAAATAGGCTTATACTAATACTACTAGTCTTTAGAATCTACCTAAGAATTAATATTAACTTATTCCTATTACCTAAGATAATATAAAGAGTAAATACTATATATAAGATTATAAGAATACTTAGAAATAAGAGAGTAAGAGCTAATATTAACTATATAATTAATACCTATAATAGTATAAAATTATATAAGATTCTAAACCTTCTATTTAACTCTAAGATTATAGTTTAGAGAGAGAAAGATAGATAGATAGGCCTATATAAGCTTAAAGGTATTAAAAGTAAAAATATAGTAGTTAAGCTTACTAATAGACTAGTTATATTTAGATATACTTAAGCTAAACTATACTACTATACTACTTAGCTATAAAAGCTATATTATATAGAAGAACTAGCTAACCTAGATAAGCTACTTCTACTATAGGCTAAACTATCCTATATATATATATATAGAAGGCCTATAAGAGCTATATAATAAGAGGCTAAAACTACTTATAAGAAGAGGTAAGAACCTTTTTAGGAATAAACCTTAGTAGTAGCTATAAGTATACTATAGTCTATAGGGGTAAAAGAGTATAATCTTTATAAAAGAGAGGAGAGATTAGATAAAGAGGATATACTAGAGAGAGAAGCTATATAGTAAGGAAATAGACTATATAGAAATACTAAGGTACTATATATATAAGCTAAGTAACTATAACCTAAGAAAAGAGGAAGATTTAAGAAGTATATATAGTAATATATATAGTTATTCCTTACCTAAAAGGAGAAGAATAACTATAAGTTAGTAGTTAAATTACGCGAAGAAGAAGTAATAATAATACTAGGAGTACTCTTTAAAGAATCTAATTATATAGAAATAGATATACTTATCTTTAATTGTATATCTAAAATCTTCTACTTTAATAAAAATAAGTACTATAGTAGGATCTTTAACCTCTAACTTATATAAGAGATTAAAGGAAAGATAATATAATTATATAAGAAATCTAGGCTAGTACTTATAGGTTATTTAGATACTAGTAAGAAGGAAATCCTTACTTAGCCTTTAATAATCTAGTAGATAAGCTAGAGACTAATACTAGTAATAGGTATATTACTAATAGTTATATATAGGATATACTATAAGCTTAAGGATATTACTTAAGCCTATATATAATTAAAAGATAAACTTCTCTATATACTATATATAAAATCCCTAAAGGAACTATAGAACTTATTCCTACTAAATATAATCCTATATATTATATAACTACTATATAGTATAGTAGAATTAGGCCTATATTAGTTTAAGACCTATTATAACTATTATAAGGATAAACTAAAAATAAGAACTTTATTATATAATCTATATCTATTAATTACAGTAGGGTGACACGAAAAAAAAGCCTAAAAAAAAGTTATAGTTTTTAACTAGTAATAACTCTATAAATAATTTAGCTAAAAATATAAGTAAATAAGGATGTTAAAGAGAAACTCTAGCTCTTTAATTCAGCTTACTAAGATTTCTAATTACTAAGCAACTAATCGCTAGGATTTAAAGTGTTTAGAGGACTTTTTTTAAGCTAACTTTAGCGTTGTATAGTTTTTTATTTATAGTATCTTTTTCTTATATTTTTTAATATTAGTTAGGTATATATAATATTATTAATATATTTTAGTTATATATAATTCTAATTATTAAAAGAGTAGATATTTAGTAAAAGGTAAAAAGTTAAACTTTTAGTAAAAGATTATATTTAATAGTTATAACCTATTACTATTAGTACTTAGTAGGATAGCCTTTAGCTAGTATACAGTCCTACCAACGTTTTTCTATAGATAATATATAATTATCTATAGATTCTTATTATATAAGCGCCCATTCTTCTTTTATCGCCGTTTTAAAGGATTCTACTACTATAGGAGTAGTCCCTAAAGGAAAATTTCCTTTATATCTTTTAATTAGTCAATCTTTTAATAAACTCTAAACGTTTTCGATAGGATTTAGATCGGGACTATAGGCTAGATAAGGAAAGAGTTTTACTCTATTTCTCTTAAACTAATTAATAACAGTAGAAGCTTTATAAATTCTACTATTATCTTGTTGATAACTCCACCCTAGTATACTAGTTAGCTATTTATAATCTTAGAGTAAAGATATATTAACTAGTTCTTTTATAATAATAGAAAAATAGAGTAAAATAGAGTTCTAGGACTTACCTCTTTTAATATACTTTTTAATGTACTTATTAAGTACTATACGGATATAGCGAGAAGAATCTAGAGTTTTAGTATTAATTAGGTCCCGAATAAACTCTAGTTCCGATCTTCCTCCTATCTAAATAGCTCCCCATACTTAAATCTTTATTCCTTTACCTAATATAATAGTTAGTAAGTTAGCTATTAAAATATAATTTAGAGGAAAAAAAATAGATAAAAAATAGAATATTTTATCCTATTAGGATTTTTTTTAAACTTACTTTTATTAGTTATAGAGACTCTTTCTCTTCTAACTCCTTTTTTACCCCTTTTTCGGTAATATTTAGGCCTAGCTCCTTTCCCAGCCTCTATACCGCTTTTATCTGAAAATATAACTCTTTTTATATTAATTTCTTTATTTTTTAGCCTTCTTAGCTACTCTTTACAATAGTTAACTCTTTTTTTAGCATTTTATTTATTAATTAGGGGCTTTTTATTAGCAACGTTAATAGAATAGCCCTCCTCTTTAATAAAACGTTGTAAGCCCCTAATAGAGATATTAATATTATTTTTAAATAATAATCTCTTATTAGTCTTCTTAGGACTCCTTGTTAAGTCCCTATTTAGTTATCTTTTTTCTCTTAAATTTAGCTTAGTAATCCGCCCTTCTATTACTCGGCTAATAGAGGGTAGATTACTATTTTTTTTTCTAATTCGATTTATAGTATTTTTAATAGATTTATAGTCTTTTTTAAGGATAGTAGTAATAGTAGATAGAGGTATATTAGATAAGTAAAGTAGGTTAACTTCAGATTCGAATTTCAAGAGGTTTATCGACATTTATTAAGGATTTAGAGAAGAGAAAAAAAAAAAAGATTAGAAGTTATTTTATCCTTAATAGACTAATAGATTAGTAATATATTAGATAAGTTTAGCTTACGTAATAAAGTTATTACTTTTTTCTATTTAAAATAACTAAATAAGAAGATAATAAATATACCCTATAAATTAGGTTATATAATCTTAACGAACCTATTAAGGACTAGATAATCTAAAAATAGAATTTTATACGCTAATAAAAAAGTTCTATTAAGTTGAATTTTACGAAAAAAAAAGACCTCTAAACACTTTAAGTTATAGCTCTAGTTCGCTTATTAATCAAGAATCCTAGTAAGCTAAAATATAGAACTCGATTTTCTCTTTAAAATTCTTATTTACTTATATTTTTAGCTAAACTATTTATAGAGATATTACTAGTTAAAAACTATAACTTTTTTTTAGGCTTTTTTTTCGTGTCACCCTACTATATAAATAAGGGATAAAGTATATTTAGGATTACTAGTCTATAAAAAGATAATATAATTAGTATTATTACTTTAGCCTTTATATAGAAAGAATAAGAGGAACTAGATAAAGTAAAGTTCTATATAAAACTAAAAATAATCCTATCTAAAGATTAATCTATTAAATTTAATAGAGAGAGAATTATAATAGTATAAGATAAGATTAAACTTATATAGAAAGGATAAACTAGTAACCTCTATATAATAGACCTAATAGTATAAAATACTACCTAATAGTATATTATATAGAGAGCTAGGAGTATATATATTATATTAGTATACTAACTAAAGGTAGTATTTAACCTATTAGTAGCTATATAGATAATAGTACTATCTATAGAGGATATAAATACCTTTAATATATAACTTTAATAGTAAATTAATAATCTAGAAAGAGGCCTAATATTTATTCTACTATAACTAGACTATATAAAACTATTTATCTTTATAGATAGATTATTTATAAATAATAAAGATCTTAGCTTCTAGATTAGATTTATTATTATTATAGTAATAGAGTACTATATAAAGGATAGGTATAACTTTAAAATCTATAGTAATATTATATACTAGAATTCTATTAAATATAAGAGAGTAATAAGGAGTATCCTTATAAGTAAGCTATATAGAATAGTAAATAGCTTTAATAATACTATTACTATTAGTATAATACTATAATAGATTATATAAATACTTTAATTACTCTAGGTTCTAGTAGTAATATAGTTAGACTTAAAGTCTCTATATAATTACCTTATAAAACTTAGTATAATAAATAAGAAGAAACTTATAATTAATAATATATCTCTTTAGGAATTATATAAGAATAGAGAAATTATAGAAGTTAAATAGATTAATAGTAAAGATAACTTAGCTAATATATATATAAAGAAAATACTAAATTTAGTAATTAAGAGACTTATCTTAACTAATATACTTAATATTAAAGTAGAGGTATCTATTAACTAACTTAAACCTATATATATAGAAGAAAAATCTCTACTAGTATAAGGTACTATATATAATATACTAACTATATCTTCTTTATTAAATTTACTTTCTTTTTACTTATTTTTATATTATATATAATTATAGAATATATAGAATAGGGAGAGAGTAATTATATATTAGATATTATAAAAGAAATAGGAAAAATAAAGGAAAATAAAGGAAATCTAACTAATATATAAAGATAAAATATTAGGAGAAAGGAAAAATAAAGAAAGAAAAAGAAAAATAAAGAAAAAAGAAAAGAAAAGAAAAAAGAAAATCCTCTTCTCTCTTTTCTTAGAGAATCCTTATAAGTAGTACTAGTACTATAAGCTATAGCTCTACTAGATATAGGAGCTATAAGCTCTTCTCTAAAAACTAGAGATTATATAATACTTAAGAAAGAGTAAAGGTCTTATTAAACTAATATATTAATAACTATATAAAGTAGCCTTAAGTTAACTTTAGCTCTAAATAAATAATATATAGAAATACCTCTCTTACTAAAGAGTCTTTATAACCTATAGATATAGGTTAGTCTCTAAAGGTAAGAAGACTATAATATTATATAATAGTATAGCTATTAGAGCTCTCTTCTTATCCTATTAATAAATTAGTAAAACCTACTATATAGAGTCTAAATACTTATAATAATATAGGAAGCTTATATAAAGTAGTAAGTATTTAACTACTTAGTAGGTAAAACTACTAATATTTAGCTATCTACCTAGTATATAGAAAGTATCTTAAATATCTTAGTAGTAATAGTAGTAGTAGAGGAAGAGGTAGTAGTAGTAGATAGTATAAGAGATATCTTCTACTATACCTATTAGTACTATATAGACTTAGAAAAGAAAAAGTTACTAGGAATTATTAATATATAGAGTATAGTAGTAGTAGTATTAGTATTATTAGTATTATTATAAATATAGCTATAGCTATAGTTATAGTTATAATTATAGTTATAGTAGTACTAGTACTAGTACTAGTACTATCTATTATAAGTTAGTACTATATAAAGAAGAAAGTATTTCCCCTACTAAGATAAGATAAAGAAGAAGTAATAATTATATATAGAAGTAGTAGTAGTAGTAGTTAAAGGTAGAAAGAAAGAGTATTAAACTAAAGAGAGTAACCTAAATATATACCTCTAACCTCTATATATAATATAATAATATTATAGTAATATTATATATAGTAAATAGGAAGGAACTATTAGAGTATAGAAGCTACTAATTATATAGTATATTCTAATAAAAGAAACTAATTAAGAAACTTAAAAACCTAAGAGATCTACTATATAAATAAATATAATAATACTTTACTCTATAAGTAATTCTAGATAGACTACTATTTCTTCTTAGATTCTATATATAACTAATTCCTAGTATATAGGTACTAGGAATAATAGGCTATATAGAAGAAGATACTAATAAGTAAAGGAGAAATAAATTAGATAGAAGAAACTAAGAAGAAAGGGAAATATTTAAGAAAGGTAAGAATAAATTAATAGAATATATAGAAAAAGATACGTATTAAATACTAACTATAAAGGTATAAAAAGAAAAGTTACTAGTATCTATATATAGTAGCTTTAGCTATTATATACTATAGAGTATATATAGTAAGAGTTTCTAGAAAAGGGGTAATTAGATATATAATCTATAGCCTATATATATAGTTTCCTTATATAGATCTTAGATCGATTATATATAGAAGAAAAACCTTAAATATATATATAGATTTAAGAGTTTATACTTAACCCCTATATAATATTATACTAAGCTTACTATATACTATTATACTATAGAGAAA